>CAIGQV010019086.1:5112566-5133239 GCA_903798115.1 Danio jaintianensis
TTCTTTAAAACTGTTACATCTGTACACCACCTTTCATTGATGTAAAGGAGAAAGGAGTATCACAGAGGCAGATGTGATTGAGTGGTCATTGGGAAGAACTATATTTGTTTGTAGAGGATGTACCGGCAACTGAACATCCCACGGGACACCATATGCATGAAGTGCAGATATAATTTGAAGATACATTAAAAAAGAGGTTCCAGGTATAGTAAATTGGTCTTATATCTTGAAAAGATTGTAATCCTTTGTCATCATAAATGTCGCCTAGTGTTTTTACACAATCTCTCACATTGTGGGCAGTGAAAACGTCTTGTCCATTAAGAATGTGTAACTACAAAACAGAGTGTTAATGCCATTTCAAATTGGGTTCAATACTGTTAGATATAGATCTCCATGTAGAAATACAATGTTTAATAATAAGGCCAAATTGAGATTTACTTTTCTTCAAAGAGAGACCTGAAAAGACCAATGATTTTATATAATGTGGCAAAATAAGGGCTACTGTGTCCCACCAAGAAGTTGATGTTCCAATGTTAAACCAGTTAGATAAAGTACAAAGATAAAATGATTTGGCATATATATTACAATTTTGTAGGGACCATCCTTTTGTCATTTCAAATAAATTGAGAAATGAAGTTGATGAGATGATGTTGGTAGAGGAATCATAAATAAATAAATAAATAAATAAATAAATAAATAAATAAATACACGATTGACAAGAGAAAAAAAACAAGTGGGTGCTGACTGACAGCTGATAATAAAAGAGTAATTTTTTTCTCCATTCCTGTATTTAATCTGTTTGCAGGGTTTCATTTTTTAATTTTCTTTATGACATTTTGTTTTTCTATAGTTTATGACAGAAAAGTTCTCATTTGGCCATATTAGTTTAATCTAGGCTTTTTTAAAACCAGTAGGCATTTTAATGTCATT
The DNA here is from genome assembly GCA_903798115.1 of Danio jaintianensis. Lineage (NCBI taxonomy): Eukaryota > Metazoa > Chordata > Actinopteri > Cypriniformes > Danionidae > Danio > Danio jaintianensis. The sequence continues at coordinate 5,113,497 of CAIGQV010019086.1, forward strand.
TGCATGGCATGATTTATGCATGTGATGTATGCAATAGTTGTATACAGTATTAGTTTATATTGTTTACATGATGGATGTTGCGCTCACGCTTGCTCTCTCTTTTACTCTCTCTCTCTTTCAAATTAAATTCATTAACTTGATACATGACAATATAAAATTCATATATGATAAATTTCCACATATGAACGATGCCTGAATCTGATTTGAATAGATCGGAATCCATGTGATTATTTTTTTCCTGCTTACACATATCTGTGTAAGCAGGGTCATATCCGATCTGTTCCACATTAACCATGCAGTCTAAATGCAGCTTATTTGATCTCGATATATATAAAAACCCCAAAATCACTTTAAAAGTATGCACAATGTATGTGTTTGCATTCAATATATTCTGCACTATAGTGGAGTAATTAAACTTTTTAAAATTCATTTTTATTTCTATAGCACTTTTACAACGTAGATTGTGTCAAAGCAGCTTAACAAAGAAGTTCTTGTAAACTGAATCTGCTTCAGTCCAGTTTTCAGAGTTGAAGTTCAGTTTAGTTCAGTTCAGGGTAATTTAAAGGTGCAGTATGTAAGTTTGACACCCAGTGGTTGAACTAGGTATTGCATTCCTGGATCAAAACAAATGCAAGCGCAGGTTGCCAGATTGAGGACAGGAGCGAGTGATTTTAAACAGTGTTCTATATAAAAGCAACGGCAGACGCGGATGAAGCGGATGAAGCGTCAAGCGCAAGTGATTTACATGTTAAGTCAATGCAAAGACGCGAATAGACATCCTGCGGGGTGATTTGCATGAATGAGGTGGCGTGAGTGAATCAGGAGCTTGCTCTTGTAGTGCCGTGATTATGACATAGTGCCTGTTGTTGGTGTCCCAAGGGGAAATCCGTCAACGGACAACAGTTCATCAAACTGGGCTGAGCTCCGTCTTAAGCACTGCTGAAAGCTTCCATCATTCAGGTGAAGTTTCTGTAGGAGTTGATGAACTCTATTTACGCATGAATATCGCGATTCATTGCTACGTCTGGTGTGAACAGCATGAGAAGGTCACCGGCGGGTGTTCAGGCAAGCCCACAGGATCAATGCGGAGAATTGTCTGTCACTGTGGTCTTTCAGGACAGGTCTCCCGCTCTCCACTCCTCCATGACCACCACTGCATTTGCTCAGGATACAGACCAGGTCCAGGATTATGGAGATCTCAGGATAAGGAGAAACAGACTTATCTACATAAGCATAGATGCCATTCAAATAATAATGTCATTTGGGAAGTGTTCCTGTCTCTAGTTGCCCTAATTAATGCACCCTAACAATCCTTTAAAGCAGTGGTTCTCAACGTTTTTACACCAAGTACCACCTCAGAACATATTTGTGTCTCCAATTACCACCCGGTACCACCATAGTGATCAGAATTAATATACAGTAGCAGGCATAATTAGTACACTGTAGTAGGCATAATTGTTCAGCTACAGCTCTACACAGTACAAAAATGAGGTAGTTTTATTCCTTAAAAAAAAAAAATTATTGTCAGCCACTTTAAACATTGTAAACAGTTTGAATATTAACACTGCTCTGTGCTTACAGGTAAATAGAAATAAACAAATAAAAATGAGCTGTAGTTTTAAAAGTAAATAAATGTACTGTACTTAAAAAGGTAAAAAAAAAACTATACTGTACTGAAATGTAAACTCTTAAAATATAATCTCACTGCAATTCGTAACTTTTTGATTTGGTGGCTAATTCGTCCGATCTAATTTGTACAATTTAGTATGATTTGCTCATCACCCAATGACAGTTGGGTTTAGGGGCAGGGTTTGGTGCCACGCCTCCTTTTTAAAATCGTACATTTTCGTACGACTGAACACGAATTTGTATGAATTAGCCACTAAACTGACAAAACGTAAAATACTTACGTTTTCTTGTGAGACCAGGCTGATGTAACTTATGTTTGAGTCATAATTTCTCAGTTTTGTGTTTGCTGCTGCTAGCAGATGCTATGGGGACTTTACCAGCATCATTAGAACTTGTGCTGGGTTAAAGCCACAATAGTAGTTTTGCTGACATTTACAATGTTTAGCCACCTTGCAAACTTAAGTTTTAAATATTCCTGCTGAACCCCGTGTTTCTGTTTAGAAGGTTTCTATGGCAACACATAAAGTTTATCACAAGACTGCAGCCCAATTATTATCGATATATGGATGCTTTTTTTTACCCTTTTTCTGCAGATATTGACATTCTAATTATATTGGGAACTATCTGATATTCTGATTCTCAAAACGTTATAATTTAAACAGCTTAATTATCATATTTAATCTATAAAGGGTGATGGGCACAGCCATAAATGCAGGGAACAGATCTTGGATTTACGTCACAGCTAATTCATAAATTTACCTAAACTTCTACATTAAAGTGGCTGTTTAACTGGGAGAAGAATAGCATAAATATTCTAATTACCTTGTGAAAAACAAACATCATCAGATTAATGTGTAAACCATCTCCATAGACATCAGCATATATTTTTATAAACAATTGTTATGTTTTAGTAGACTACTTGTCTGAAACCTAATATAAACATTATTTGTTTGAAAACAGTGATATATTGTGATTTATGACAAGCGTCATGCGCCTCTTCCTCTGGCTCAGCACAAGCCATACTGGGAGAAATATTTTAATTTAGCAGCTGACGCATTGAATGTTAATCGTCCTTATGCATCAGAAAACAGTCAATGTTGATCGGTATTGTTATCGTGTGTGTATAAGTGTAAAAAAAGTATTAAAACATTATAATTATTTTTTATTAAGTTTTATTTCATTCAGTGATTCCTCTGCGTACCACTAGATGAAAGCCTGTGTTCTAGTGGTACACGTACCACACTTTGAGAACCACTGCTTTAGAGGATTTGAATTTCAAAAGTTATGCGTTTGTGTTTTTTTTTTGTATGCTAATGCAAAGAGATGTGTGTTTATTCTAGTTTTGAACTGTAAGGTTCCAACAATGGAACCTTTTGAAGGTTCAGCAACTTCTGAAAACAATTGTTTTAAAAATTTGGTTTAATAATAAATACCATCTCTCTTTAACAGGTCAGGTCTACCCCAGTAAATCAATTCCTTTTTTATTTCTTGAAATCTTTTATTTGGTTGTTTGCTTGCATGTCATCAAGAAATTAAACATGAATAACATGTAGAAAAGTACTTCTAAAAGGAAAATGACAACTATGAACTTTGGCAGCTATAGTTACCGGTTTGCTCTAAAGGAGACACGGAAAATGTACAGAGCTGGTGGTCCTCCAGGAATGTGGTTGAGAAACACTGGGTTAAAGGAACACTCCACCTTTTCTTTTTTGAAAGTAGTGACTATTAGCTTAGGTTAGCATAATTTACTGAATTGGAATTAACCATTAGCATTTCGTTTAAAAATTCAAAAAAGAGTTTTGATAATTAGCATATTTAAAGGACAAGACCTCTGTAGTTACATTGTGTAATAAGACAGATGAAAAAGTTACTATTCCAGGGGTGCATTTCTGAAAACCATCGTTAGACAACTAAGGTCACAAGTTCTGTCGATACAAACATAATTCATTGATTTGGTGTTTCCCAAATCCAACGAACACACAAACTGCGTTGCAAACTTGTACGTTTGCAACTACACCTCTAGAGCTGTAGTCAAAATCATAGTTCCTGGCTGTGTTCTATTTCCAGTTATCCCCCTAAGCCCTATTCATTTAGAACGTTCCAACATTTAAACTCGGATTGATAAAAAAAACAAAAAAAACATTAAAGCCATCTCTCTTACCTGTAATTTACGAAGTATTTTTACAGTTCAGTTTAGTTTGAGCGATCTTCATATTGACAATTGCGCTCCCTTCGTAGCACTTTGAAATAATTTATGCCATTTTGAAAGCAGCTGTGGCTCATGACAAAAGCTATAAGTGACCTATGAAAGCGGAATCTACATTACGTCTCCAAATTTCGTTACATATATTATGTTGGACAATCGGTGGCATCATTTTAAACTTTTCTGTGAAGCAAACTTTGTCAATTCCATTGTGTTTTATTGTGCCCACGAGAGTGCGTTTTTTAACTGTAAAGCTCCTCTCTGTTAAACTGCAGTCCATAATATTTAAAATCAAATTTGCAAAGACCGCAAATCCTTTAAATATGATAGCGCTTGTCAGGAAATTTCCCTCAGTGATTCTAGATATTTTGGATGATACTATCCAAATTTATCTTTTAAAGGCCTTATTATATAGCTAGATGGAACCTACACGTAAACCCTAGTTAGTCTGAACCCAACCCACCGATGACTAGAGAACCTCTGTGTTCTAGACATGACAATAGGTTTGCTATCGTCTCTCTCTCTACCTACCCCTGCTTATTTTTTGTTTATTTAATTATTTATTTTATTTTTTTCCTTTACACTTGTTTTAATTGAGTGTCACATTATTTTGTTTAGCTTATCACTATTATTTTTGAGTTACTGTTTATTTTCATTAAAAAATTTTTATTCTCTTTTATTTTGACCTGCTCAGGGACCACACAAATAAGAGCCACCAAGGTGATCTAAATAATTGATTGATAACCTGCACAGCCTAGCACGTGACTAAGCCTTGAGGCCTTTACATAGCATACAGCCATATCACCCTGCAGCCCAAGATTGGTTACTCACTGAAGCTAATCAGGGATGAGCCTGGTCAGTACCTGGATGGGAGACCACATGGGAAAACTAGGTTGCTGTTGAAAGTCGTGTTAGTGAGCCAGCAGAGGGTGCTCAACCTGCGGTCTGTGTGAGTCCTAATGACCTAGTATAGTGAAGGGGACACTATACTGTCAGTGAGTGCCATCTTTTGGATGAGACGTTAAACCGAGGTCCTGACTCTCTGTGGTCATTAAAAAGTCCCATGTCACTTCTTGTTAAGATTGAAGGTGTGACCCCGATGTCCTGGGCAAATTCCCTCCATCAGCCCTTACCAATCATGCCCTCCCAATGATCCCCATCCACTGAATTGCATCCATCAATGTCTCTCCACTCCACCTATAGGTGGTGAGTGCACTGGCACTGTTGTCCTGTGGCTGCTGTCGCATCATCCAAGTGGATGCTGCACACTGGTGGTGGTGTGAAGAGACCCCCCCTTCTCATGATTGTGAAGCGCTTTGGATGCATGGCCATACACGATAAATGCACTATATAAATACACATTTGTAAGGTCCAGCCAGTTAGTCCAACGACGGTGTCTACTGGTGGATGAATGTTCACTGCCTGTTCGGTCTTTCCAGTGCACAATGTTGATTTACTTTAAATTTAACTCATATCTGACTCCAATTTTAGTATGAGGTGGTTTAGAATATTAATATATTTATCCTCATTTTATCTGACTCCAATCACAAAACATTGATAAGATTATTTTGTTTCTTTTAATATTACTTTAGATTATGATTGAATATTCTCTTCGATCCATTATTGTATATTATTCTCGTTCATTCGGATTCCTATAACATCCTGAGTCTTGTACAGGCCGAGTATACAATCTCTTAAACACAAGCATGTCAGTCTTGGTCATTGAACAGAGGCGATTAACCACTATTCTAAAAAGGCAGAACCCTACTTACTCAGTTTAGAATATTTTTTGTGTGGTCCCCATAGATCTGCTGTCTACTAAATCAAAACAAAACTATTCAATCATACCATGATCATTACTATAGGATTAAGCAGACCAATTTACTTAAACTATTAGTAACTTTGAATAATCACTATATGACTTAAATAGTATTATAAGTTTAGAGATGAAGGCCTACTCACATTTAGATTGGTCTCAACAATACTTTGTTGTTCTAAATAGAAAACCCATTATTGGCCTTTTACAGTCTAAGTATACTTGAATTAATGCCAATGTGTTAGTCGGAGCTCTAAGAACATCGTATAGCGTGCCACGCTGCTCCGTCTATCAAGTTTTAGTCCGTTACTAACCTGTACAGGGAGGGGCTTGTGGTTTTATGGACTTAGCGTAATCTACTAGAGATAATAACACGAAATCTGTTTGAATAATTCAAAACATAACAATTTATTAGTCAGGTAAATGTGTATTATATCAATTATTCAGTCAATTCATAAACAATTAATACAAGACATCAAATTCATTCATTCATTTTCTTTTCGGCTTAGTCCCTTTATTAATCTGGGGTCGCCACAGCGGAATGAACCGCCAACTTATCCAGCATATGTTTTACACAGCAGATGCCCTTCCAGCTGCAACCCATCACTGGGAAACATCCTTGCACACTCATTCACATACATACACTACGGACAATTTAGCCTACCCAATTCACCTGTACCACATGTCTTTGGACTTGTGGGGGAAACCGGAGCACCCGGAGGAAACCCACGCGAACACGGGGAGAACATGCAAACTCCACACAGAAACGCCAACTGACCCAGCCGAGGCTCGAACCAGCGACCTTCTTGCTGTGAGGCAAACGTGCTACCCACTGCGCCACCGTGACGCCCAAGACATCAAATTCTCAAAGATAAATCTAAGATCAAAAGATGCATACCTGACTTCAAAATATGCATAGTAAGGAGCATGAGAGCTCCACACTATGGGCTAATCTGGTTACAGAATGCGCCGAACTTCTTGACGATTTCCCTTATATAGTCAGAGCAAGATAGAATCTCCTTCAAGGAGGGGTGTGGAACAACAATAGGCATTTGCATTTAGTGGCATGTTAGATCTGAAGAGTTACTGCCTATAGGGAACAAATGGTCATTTGAATAGAAGCCCCCTAGGTAGGGGCACACCCATATCAGTGGGTCCAAAGATACCTAGAGTTATAAATCTATTATTTTAATTATGTCTATTTGTGAGGGAATGAGGCCATTGTACCAGTCGCACTGAGACATTTCAAATGATATCAAACATAATGCAAAAAGTCACTTCCATTGATATAGAACATTTATGCTTTGAGATGACCATTCTGTGTGAGTTGGGTGAAGAGGAGTGTGGGTGAAGGGAAGGGAGTGCGGGAGAATGAGCTTTCCCTCATTCTCTCTCCATGGGGTGTAGAGGCAATTATCTCTGTGTTTATACACATTGTTTGTATTGTTCATATGTGAAAGCATCAAAGTATCTGAGATTTAAATCTTACACATTACATTACATAGGCATCAGCCATTATCTAGTTAAACTGCACATTTTCCCCTACCTGAACCACTAAGGTGACCTGAATAATTGATTGATAACCTGCCAGCCTAGTGCTTGAGGAAGCTTTGAGGCCATTACGTAGGCATGAACTATTATATAGCCACCCAGCCGAGGCTCGAACCAGCGACCTTCTTGCTGTGAGGCGAACATGCTACCCACTGCGCCACCGCGTCGCCCCCCCCCGCATTAATCAACTGATTCAATTCAATTAATCTTTATTTCTATAGCGCTTTTACAATGTAGATTGTGTCAAAGCAGCTTAACATAGAAGATTAGAGTAAATTGAAACTGTGTCAGTCCAGTTTTCAGAGTTTAAGTTCAGTTTAGTTCAGTTCAGTGTGGTTTAATTTTCACTGCTGAGTGTCCAAACACTGAAAAGCAAATCCATCGATGCGCAGCTCCACAAGTCCCGAACAATGCAAGCCAGTTGCGACAGCGGCGAGGAACAAACTTCACCAATTTGTGAAAGTGAAGGAAAAAAAAACCTCGAGAGAAACCAGGCTCAGTTGGGCACGACCATTTCTCCTATGGCCAAACTTCTTGTGCAGAGCTGCAGTCTAGGCGCCGGAGGCTGGAGAAAGCTGGATGTCCATCATGGAGAAGCTTCAGGAGGGAGAGGTCACCGGCTGGTGTACAGGCTGGCCCTTCAGGATCAATGCGAAGACTCGTCTGTCACTGGGTCTTACAGGAATCAGTCTCAAGCTCTCCACTTCTCCATGACCACCACAGCAGCTGCTCAGAATACGGCCTGGTCCAGGATTATGGAAACCTTGGGAATAATCATTTTTAAAAAAAGACAAACATAAGCGCAGATGCCGTTCAAATTATGTCTTTTGGGAAGTGTTCCCGGCTCCGGTTGCCCTAAATAATGCAGACTAACAATCCCATAGAGGATTTGGATTTCAAAAGCATTTGTGTTTTTTGTGTATGCTAATGCAAAGAGATGTGTCTTTAATCTAGTTTTAAATTGACAAAGTGTGTTTGCTTCCCGAACTGTGCTAGAAAGGCTGTTCCAGAGTTTAGGTGCCAGATATGAGAAAGATCTACCACCTACAGTTGATTTTGATATTCTGGGAATAATCAATTGTCCAGAATTAATTGAGCGTAGTGGATGTGAGGGGCTATAATACACCACGAGCTCCCTCAAATACTGGGGAGCTAAGCTATTCAGGGCTTTGTAGGTAGTCAATAAAATTGAAAAATTTATACAATATTTAATAGGGAGCCAATGCAATGATAAACTGGAGTAATATGATCATATTTCTTTGTTCTAGAAAGCACTCTAGCAGCTGCATTTTTAACTAGCTGAAGTTTGTTAGTTAGGCCAACAGGGCAACTGCCTAGTAACGCATTACAATAGTATATAACCGAGAGGTCATGAAAGCATGAATAAGCTTTTCTGCATCAGACATTGATAGCATATGTCGAAGTTTGGCAACATTTTTAAGATGAAAAAATGCAGTTTTCCAGATGCTTGAAATCTGGCCTTCAAACGACAGGTTGCTATCAAAAATCACCCCCAAATTTTTGACTGAGCATGAGGACTGAACTAAGAATCCATCAAGGGTTAGACAGTGTTCTAGGTTTTTACGTGTGAGGTTTTTTGGTCCAATTAGCAAGACCTCAGTTTTATCTGAATTTAGTAATAGTTATTAGTCATCCAATTTTTTATATCAGCTATACAATCTGTTAATTTCGTAAATTCATACAAATTATCAGGTTGAGAGGAGATATAAAGTTGTGTATCATCAGCATAACAGTAGAAGCTAACATGTTTTTTAATGATATCACCTAGCGGTAGCATATATAGTGTGAGTAAGGGACCAAGAACTGAGCCTTGTGGTACCCCTCAGTGTACTTTAGATCTGTATGATGCGTCTTCATTAACTGATACAAATTGATAACGTTCAGATAGATAAGACCTAAACCAGGCCAATGCAGTTCCTTTAATACCAACATAATTTTTAAGCCTATCAAGAAGAATATTATGATCGATTGTATCAAATGCAGCACTGAGGTCCAGTAACACTAAGAGAGAAATGCAACCACGATCGGACGACAGAAGGAGGTCATTTGTAACTCTTAGGAGTGCTGATTCTGTGCTATGAAATACTCTAAATCCAGATTGAAATTTTTCATAAATATTGCTTCTTTGTAGGAAGGAACATAGTTAAGCAGATACGACTTTTTCTAGTATATCTTTGATATAAAAGGCAGGTTTGAAATTGGTCTATAATTTACTAGTTCTTTGGGATCAAGCTGTGGTTTTTTTAATACGAGGCTTAATGACAGCTAGTTTAAAAGTTTTAGGAACATATCCTAAAACTAGGGATGAATTCAAAATGTTAAGAACAGGTTCAGAAACTTCTGAAAACAATTGTTTTAATAATTTGGTTGGTATAGGATCTAGCATAGACATTGATTTGGACAAATTTATCAGTTTAGACAGTTCCTCCTCCCTTACTGTTGAAAAAGTTTTAAGCTTATCCATTAACGGTCTACAGTGCTCTGATGGCAAATGACCCGGCCAAGAGCCACAACAGCAATGAGCTGGCTCAACTCACCGGGACCCTCGCACACGTCCTTCTCACCCAGGCAAGGTCGATTGAAAGGGATCTCAACCAACTGGAGCATCAGGCCAAGGAGGCCCAGGTCGCCTGTGATATAATGAGGGAAAAGGACGCCGACCTTCAGGAGCAAGTGGACAAACTACAGAGTGCCCTGATGAAGCTACACGCGGAAACTGGATGCAAGGAGCAATGAGAGAAAGAAGATTAACTAAGTGTAAGGCTGAAGCACTATTACAAAGAGAAGAAACTAAGCTAAGAGACAAAGAATCTTGGGTCAAGGCCTCTGAAGGCCACCTGCAAAAGGCCTAAGCAGAAACCCAATTCACTATCCAACAAAGAGACTCCGCCCAAGGGGTCGCCGACGACAGACACAGCCTGTCAACAAAGGACCTAAACAAGCTGGCTAGAAACATTCTTACTTTTACTCCAAATCCTGCTGGAGGTAACGACATGCACACCTACTTACAAGACATTGACTTTCACCTACAAATGGTGGATGGTACCACCACGCATGGCAAGTTATACTTGCTAAGTATTACTTCTAGCTGTGAGGTGAGAAGTTTTCTGGACCAACAGTCCAACACCATCAAAGGAGATTACCTCAGAACAAGGACTAATTGCTGCCATGGATCTCAAGCAAAACAGGCAAGAGACCCCACAGGCCTACTACAGTCAGTTATGCCGGAGCACAAAATGGGCCAGGAATGGAAGAGGACTTTAATTTTTAAGACTCTTAGTTTCTTAGAAATCTGCATTTCTCATTGAGTCAGCATTTGGGGATACTGGCTTGCCCCCACACCTTAACCACCCAACAACTGCGTGATTTATTCCATAAGGCTTATTTGAAACAAAAGACTTCCTCTGAAAAGACTATTAAAGCCACTACCGTGAAGTGGCAGCTGTAACCCGCAGCCAACAAACCTGCCCAACCCAAACATCGCTGCCACAACCAATATCACTGGCTCCACAAATGTCTACAAATGATATTGCGGACATGCATGCATCGGACTCCTCAAATCACACCATTTTTTCACCATCTCTCGGACCCCTCGAACCACCCGATCCTTCTGTCTGACCCCAGCTGCACTGCAGATGTGAGAAAAAACTCCTGCGTGTTAAAGATAGGTGCGTGTGAATCATAACATTCTATGGTTTGTCCCTGATGACCTCACGAAACACCAGCTCATGATCCCTCAGAGCCAGAGGGGGGTGATGCTAATGTATGCCCACAATGCACCATACTCTGGTCACCATGACACAAAAGCCATGTTCAGGACACTGAAACAAGTGGCATACTGACCCAGCATGCGACAATACATGGCAACATACGTCAAGACATGCCTAGCGCGCCGCCAGCTTCAACCATCCAACTCGATTCACAGAGCACCACTGCAACACAGAGGAAACACCTCCCCATGGTCAGACCTACAGATGAATCAGGTGGAACTTTTTCCCCAGCCCACAAGAGAAATTTTTTTTTTGTACTAAAAAAATTTGGCTACAGGCCAGGGAAGGGGGAGAAGAGACCCAACCCGCAGCCGGGCTCACAGTCAAATGTCCAATCAGGGACAGTCCTCACTGACACACTGATTCCTTTCTCCCCCTTGTTCCCTCTCTCTCTGCCTCTCCTACACAAGATGCTGCCGTAAGCCATGACCCTGTCCCTCTGTCCCACCAGAGGACAACTGCAACCCTACAACTCCATTCACTCATCACTTGTTCCTGGACAACTGGCGATACCACTCTGAGCCTCTTGATGGCAGGGGGGTACGCATTAACACTGGCCTTGGCATTCAACAAGATGCAGAAGTCAGTGGACAAGTGCACAACTGCTCTTCCCCAAGCCTTTCAGCAGAGGGCCGGAAAAGAAAGAGAACATAGAGAAGCCACACCACTGCTGATCGAAATGAAACCACAACCAGTTGACCCAAGAACGGAGACCAATTGAGGATCACCTCCAACCCAACCAGGATGCTAAGTCTAAGTGTCAACTAAAAAGGTTTTCTTCAAAACTCATTGTTTGGGAAGGGGGATCTGTAGCATACAGGCCGTAGCTGATGAATGTAATCAATCCCCAATACGATATGTCTTACTGCTCAAGACATTTATGATGCTCGGCGCCTAGAGGTATGGAGGCAAAGACTTCTATGGGAAATCTTATCTACTGAGATGTTCCACAGAACATCCTGGCCCAGTCTTTAAGACATTCCAGATAAAAAGGGGAAAGAGAAACCCGCTATTTTTCCTTTGTCTTCACACACAAACATAATCAGTATTGAAATGGACTCCTAGAACCTCAAAATTCGCTTCAAAGTGCATGTGATGTGTGTCTATATAATCTATATATTCTCTTCCTTAAATCTCTCTTAATTCTTACACTTTAATATGCCCCTTTCAATGCATTAGTTAAATTAAGAATGCATGAATCATGTTTTAAGTATTTCTTTAAACTGTCATGTTTACCATCATTTTGCTCTGTACATACTTCTACAGCTCATGATATAGGACATATGATGATAGCTTGTATGCTTGGTGTAATTTTATACCATAAGTTAAAGTTTGTCTGTGTGTCTTGAGACAGCCCAACCAGCGTGAGAAGCAAAGAAAGTCTCCCATGCGAATGTTCCTCTCACGCCATTTCTCAGTCAGAAGAGACTGGGGGTGACTTGACCAATAGCTTTAAATCCACACTACACGCCCCGAATCCTTGGCAGAAGGCCTCCAAGAGAAATTCTTTCTCCAGAGAAGACCCTTTTCTGTACCCGTGACTCACTTGAGTCCGTTTTTCTTTTCCGGCAGTATAAACTTAGTTTAAAAGTTTTGCGCCTCACTGGATCCTCCGATTTGCACCGCGAACTCGAGCACGACAAAGGACTTCCAAAGAATCTGTTTCCACGCACATCAGGAAACTCACACAACGTGAGAGAGCATAATGCAAGTCTTTTTTTTATATGCATTTTAAGCTGTGCCCCTTTTAAGGTGTTTTATCAATACTTGGTGGTTCTGAGTCGTGGGGGAACTGAGTGAATATTGCCAACCTTCATCTAAATTCTCCTCGTTTTTCTGTGTTTTATGTATCATACGTTTTTTTTGTTATGTGTTAGTCATTAATTCATTTTAATCATGTTGGATTGTCTTTTTGTTTTGTCACACAGAAACGGTCACTTTAATGGTAAAAGATCTTCTTTTGCTACCAGCTTTATTAAAGTTTAATACAACTTCTAAAATTATTCCCTTACTTCACAAGAAGTATCATTACCTTTCAAATAAATAGACAATTAAATTAGTTCACTCAGTGGAGTGGATAAACTCATTGTTATATTTATTATGCTACATTTAACTATAAGTTAAATCTAAATATTCATAATAAATAACTTTCATTCATTAATTTTCCTTCGGCTTAGTCCCTTTATTCATTCACAGCGGAATGAACCGCCAACTTATCCAGCATATGTTTTACACAGCGGATGCCCTTCCAGCTGCACCCTATTACTAGAAAACATCCATACACACTCATTCACACACACACACACAGACTACGGCCAATTTAGGTTATTCAATTCACCTATACCGGAGGTGTTTGGACTGTGGGGGAAACCAGAGCACCCGGAGGAAACCCATGCGAACACTGGAAGAACATGCAAACTGTTTGGTTTAAATTGTTTATGGTTTAAATATTATGTTATTTATTAGATTAAAAATGTAATATGTAGGCCTTTTTTTTAGTATTTGTGTTTTGTTAATAAATAGTGTACATAGTGTAATATATAAATCATATCAACATTATCATATCATATCAACATTCTGAAACATTCTGGACACAGGTCTGAATCATCTCACTGAGCGAGAGCAGACAGTTCGCACTTGAGCAGCATTTATTTGAGAGGGAGCAAGAAGTTTTGTGCACGAACGGCATGCAAGCAAAGAGATTCAGACAATCATAATACATGAATGCACTCTCGACTTGCACTCACAACATTTGTCACTGAAATTACTCCATATAGGTCCGGATTGAATTCTCTCCAGGTGTTAATGCCTTTAGCCTTTATGATTCACTCAGCGAATGTTAGCTAAGTCTTAATAGACTGCCTCTATCATGTGCAATTATATATATCCGTGCACAACGGACAGAGAACGTATAAGTTGGGTATTTACGAAATGTCACAGGGTTACATTTATTTTGCATTATTTTGTTATCCGGTCGTTTATGTAACGAGTATATGTCTCCAACATTTATTAGATTTGCTAGGAATATTTATGAATGTTTTAAATAGACCTACAGAACGGCAATGATGCATCTGAAGTAAAGTGAAATTGCCATAAACTCCAGCAAGATAAAGTAATTGTATGCAGAACCATAGATCTTTATATATAAATAAAGTATAATTATGGAAACCGTGTTCATTATAACTGAAAGCTACATCGTGTTTGCTCACCTCACGCAGCCCTGTCAGGTGCTCCTGTCATTCAGTCAGTCAGTCAGCATGTATAACTGTTATGATCACCAGCAATCTAGCAGCTGCAGATCACTGGTAAACACAGTTTGCTGGAGAACTACTTCCCAGAGCCACCAGAGCTGTGTGACCCTTCAGTGCTTCCTGAATCAAAGCCTCCTGACCCACTGGGGTTATACGAACTGCCCATGATTCCTGAACCAGAGCCTCCTGACCCACTGGGGTTAAACAAACTGCCAGTGCCTCCTGAACCAGAGCCTCCTGACCCACTGGGGTTAAATTAACTGCCAGTGCCTCCTGAACCAAGGCCTCCTGACCCACTGGCGTTATATGAACTGCCAGTGCCTCCTGAACCAAAGCTTCCTGACCCACTGGGGTTAAATGAACTGCCAGTGCCTCCTGAACCAAGGCCTCCTGACCCACTGGGGTTATATGAACTTCCAGTGCCTCCTGAACCAAAGCCTCCTGACCCATTGGGGTTAAATTAACTGCCAGTGTCTCCTGAACCCAAGCTTCCTGACCCACTGGGGTTAGCTGAACTGCCAGTGCTCCCTGAACCAAAGCCCCCTAACCCACTGGGGTTAGCTGAACTGCTAGTGCTTCCTGAACCAGAGCCTTCTGACCCACTGTGGGTGTATGATCCGCCTTTGCCTGCTGAACCAGTACCCCCAGCCCTATCACAGCTTCACGCTCCAGGCCCTCCGCAGCTCCACATTCCAGGCCCTCCGCAGCTCCACGCTCCAGGCCCTCCGCAGCTCCACGCTCCCGGCCCTCCGCAGCTCCACACTCCAGGCCCTTCGCAGCTCCATGCTCCAGGTCCACCTCTGCTGCATGGACCTGGCCCTCCGTCCTGCCCCCTGTTCCGCCTCCACTCCACCTCCCTCCTGGCCTATATTTGGAGCATCTGGAATCCGCTCCTAGTGGGGGGAGGTTCTGTTATGATCACCAGCGATCTAGCAGCTGCAGATTAACACAGTTAACGGTTAACACAGTTCGATGGAGAACTACAAATCCACCACATTATGGACTACAACTCCGTACATGCACTTCACACACACACAGCTGTTCCTTTTTTCCTTTGATTACACACACACACACACACATGCATACGCACACACACACACACACAAACACACACACACATCCTGAAGATTATTATGGACTTATTACATGGACATTAAATATAGCGCACACACACACATCTTTGCTGAGTCTTGTTTATTGTATTTGTAACATCACGATGCATTTCCTTTGCCTTGCCATGTTTTGACCCTCGCTTTGCTTTGTTTGTTTACGTTGTTTGCTGCCTGGATCGACCTCTCGCCTGTTATTTGACCACTTTTCTGGATTTGCCTGCATGTACCTGTTTGACCCTGTTGACCATTGCTTGCCTGACCATTCTTGTTAATAAACCTGCATTTGTATCTGCACCTCCGTTGTCAGCGTCCCATCACATTACAATAACCTTAAAGGGTTAAGCAAATAACGCACAGCACTACTTTGATTACAGAAAAGTTCACTCTATTATAATTCACTTACCTTTTAATGCATTTTGGTGCAACTAAAACCTGCTATAAAAAAAACAGCAACGACTGAATGTTTTGAATGAGAAGCTGTAATGTAGCCGTGGCGGGAATTAATTTTGGTGTGAAATTTAGGCAAGGCAAGGCAAGTTTATTTATATAGCACATTTCATACACTGTGGCAATTCAAAGTGCTTTACATAAACAGCAATAAAAAAGACAAGTATAAGAAAATAAAAAAACAAATAATAAAAGTGATTAAAAACAGATAAAAACAGATTAAAATGTGTTAAAACAGGTTATAAAAGAACAAAAAATAAAAGAAAGACATAAAAGTGCGATCTGTCGGACGTAGCACAGTGCTCATTCAGTAAAGGCACAGCTAAACAGATGTGTTTTCAGTCTTGATTTGAAGGTGCCTAATGTTGGAGCACATCTGATCATTTCTGGAAGCTGATTCCAGCAGCGGGGGGTGCAGTAGCTGAAGGCAGATTCACCCTGCTTTGACTGACTTCTTGGAATTTCTAGTTTATATGATCCTAAAGATCTGAGTGATCTGTTAGGTTTGTATTCAGTGAGCATATCTGTAATGTATTGAGGTCCTAGGCCATTTAGTGATTTATATACAAGTAATAATACTTTAAAATCTATTCTGAATGTAACTGGAGCCAGTGTAAAGACCTGAGGACGGTGTGATGTGTGATTTTCTGGTTCTGGTCAGAATCCTGGCCGCAGCGTTCTGGATGAGCTGCAACTGTCTGATTGGTTTTTTTGGCAAGACCAGTGAGCAGTCCATTACAGTAATCCACCCTGCTGGTGATAAAAGCATGAACAAGTTTCTCGAAGTCCTCACTGGAAACAAAGCATCTAATTTTTGTAATGTTTTTGAGATGATAGTATGCTGATTTAGTTACTGCTTTGACATGACTACTGAAACTCATATCTGACTGCAGAATCACACCAAGATTTTTGACCTTATTTTTTGTTGTTTGACCCTTAGAGTCAAAGTACGCAATCACCTTGAGAACCTCTTCTCTGTTCCCAAATGCAATGACTTCAGTTTTCTCTTTGTTTAACTGAAGAAAGTTTTGGCACATCCAACTGTTAATTTCATCAATGCATTGGCAGAGGGTGTCAATGGGGCTGAAGTCATTAGGCAGTAAACCTAAGTAGATCTGAGTGTCATCAGCATGGCTGTGGTAGGAGTGGTAGGTTCAGTGGGAACATTTAAAAGTTGAACAGGAGCTGAGCCAGAATTTAACCTTGTGGGACTCCGCATTTCATGGGTGTCCACATCGACCTACGGTCACCTATACTGACATAGTAACCTCTCCCTTCAAGGTAGGATCTGAACCACTTGAGGACCGTCCCAGACAGCCCAACCCAGTTTTCCAGCCTATCCAGAAGTATGCTGTGATCAACAGTGTCAAATGCAGCACTGAGATCAAGCAATACCAGCACTGTTAGTTTGCCTGAATCTGTATTTAGGCGGATATCATTGATTATCTTTATAAGGGTGCTCTCTGTACTATGATGTGCTCTGAAACCAGATTGAAAATTGTCTAAACATTCCTTGGAGCTTAAGAACGTGTTAGCCTGGTTAAAAACAACTTTTTCAATGATTTTACCAATGAAAGGGAGATTTAAATTGTCAAAGACTGTAATTGCTCAATAGGGTGTTATCCAGGTTGCTCTTTTTCAAGAGGGGTTTAGCAACTGCAGTTTTAAGTGAGTTTGGGAACGTCCCTGAGAGAAGTGAAGCATTTATCACTTTTAGAAGATCCATTTCTAAACAGTTAAACACCATTTTGAAGAATGATGTGGGGAGCGTGTCAAGACTGCAGGTTGATGTTTTCATAATTTGCACGATCTCTTCTAAGATTTTACCATCAATTGTCTGATACTGTCTGATTTCTTAAGGTGTGGTTGAGCCTGTCTGATGTCGACACAACTTGGCTGATTGGATGAGCTGATTGCCTTTCTGATATTATTGATCTTGTCAGTAAAGAAATGAGCAAACTCATTGCATTTGCTTTCAGAGAGTAGTTCACTGTGAATCCTCTTGGGGTGGTTGGGGGGGGGTTGCAAAGAGAGTTCGGGCATTATTTAGGTTGCTATTTATAAGGTTTGAAAAGAAAGTCTGTCTAGCAATGTTTAGTTCCACATTAAAAGCATGAAGACATTTATAGATGTTATGTCTTTTCATCATTTGTACTGCTGTTGACCTTCTCCAAGGTGCTTTCTGTCTCCCAGTCATCTTCCTGACTTTAACAGGAGCAATGTCATCCATGACATTCTTAACTTTAGAGTTAATAAGTCAAGGAGAAAGTAAACAGAGTCTGCAGATATGCTTGGTGCTAGTGATATGGCCTTCATAAACTGCTCACTAGTGTTCTCATTTATGCATCTCTTTCTGACCGAGACAGAGCTGTCTTCAATGGCTGCAGTGATTAATATATCAAAGAAAATACAGAAATAATCAGACATCCTTAACAACAGTCAGTGAAATTTGTAAACCCTTAGTTATAATTAAGTTTAGAGTGTGTCCACGACTGTGTATGGGTCCTTGTACATGCTGAGTCAGATCAAAAGTGTTAAAAACAGTCATCAGTTCTTTTACAGCGTTAATTTCTGGATTTTCAATGTGAATATTAAAATCCCCAGCAATAGTAAAATAGTCAAATTCAGAGGTTACTATTGATAGCAGCTCTGTAAAATCATCAATAAAAGTTGGAGTTGGAGATATTCAAAGGACAAATAGTCACCAAATGACACTTGCTTACACTCATAGACATGTTTAAACAGGGCAGCTATGCCTCTTAAGTTAAGTGCTAACTTAACAGTTTTAGCTATTTTCCCTACAGTAGTCTCAAGTGTACATTTTATAGACACCAGATTTGAATGATTTGCTCTATGACATAAAGAGGCCTTTGGTTTTTTTGTCACATAATACAACACATATCTACGTAGAGAAAACTACAGGCACATTGGGTTCCCGCTTGTTCTGTAAACATTTGATAAAGATACTGTTATCTAAGCAGGCACCCGACACACATCAATGAGATTTGTTTTGTTCACCAGCTAAAGATGGGGCATTGTATGGGCGCTGGCGGATTGGCAAGAGTCGGAGGGCTCTTCCAGGTGTGCTCAGAGGTGGTTGTGGAGCAAGCCGCTTTTTGATTGATAACTGGGGCCTTGCAGCAAAGGAGTGTGAAAGTTTAGTTCCAGCAAACACCAGTTCCTCCATCTTTTTTGAAAAACCCAAGAGAGGTGAGCAAGGTGACAATGAGAGCGTGTCCGGTGACAGAGGTTGTGCAGTTCACATTTTCATCGAGCTGCGTCTCCGACTGATCCAGGAACATGTTTTCGCCGTATTTGCGCAAGCTTTCGTCCTTATCAGGTTCATCCCATCTACGAAACTTGTGGACTTGATATGCTGACAGGCTGGAGTTTGTGCAGTCCCTATAAACACAATAATATACCACGATGATTATAAATTACACCAAAACTAACAACCTATTCTGCTATATGCTACTCTGCTTCACTGTAAACAGTGCGCGTCTGTCATATGAGTCCCCAATGCGACGTCACCGTGCACTGTAAAAAAAATTCTGTTGTTTTTACAAAAAAAAATTTGCAGCTGTGGTCGCCAGAATAATTTTGTAAAAAATACAATAAAATTGTAAACATGTTTACAATTTAAAACTGTATATGTACAGAATAATTACGTTAAAAAAACAAAACAATATGTAAAAAAACTAATTAATATTATGTAAAATTTACAGACATTTTGTGTAAGAAATAATTACATTTTTAGTAATTAAACTAAAAAATCTTGTTGTTTTTACAAAAATATTTTGGCAGCTGTGGTTTCCAGAATAATTTTGTAAAAATTACAATAAAAATGTAAACATGTTTACAATTTAAAACTGTTTAACATACAGAATAATTACGTTAAAAAAACAAAACAATATATTTACTAATTAATATTATTTACTAATAT
>CAIGQV010019086.1:5163239-5174269 GCA_903798115.1 Danio jaintianensis
GTTTATATGTGGTGACTGGATATGAGCTTGATTCGTGACAGGTGCGGGACTAATTAAAACTCAGGTGACGGTGATCTGTGTGGTTGCGTGAGGGGAGAGCCTGGTCTGACTGTGACAAGTTGCAGGTCCACAGTCAATATTCTTAAATGGCTGAGATTCCCAGTGGTATGCAATACACATCTGGTGTTTTAGTGCTAAAGACTTGGTAATATTTTTGAAATTCTCTGAGATGACTGGAGAAAGCACAATATTTATTATCTGAAGTAAAAGCAGCAGCAAACTCCAGTGTTTGTCTCCTACTTCAACCAGGTCTCCAAAAATTAAAGGCAGATTTCTAATCAGGCAAAATGTCTGAATAGCATTGAGACCCAACCCATTCCCAGCTTGTTCAAAATTAATCATGGTTGGTCTGTTCTTACGTTCAACAAAGCCATAGTTAAATGAGTAAATTCTATTGCTTGCATATTGTGAAGATATAATGCTGCTGTGTGACAGATGGTTAAAAAGCAATTTCATTTCTAACTGTCCTACACCTTCTAATATATCATGCATTATATCGAATGCAAAATTGTCAGAAATATTAAAATACTGCAGCTCATTCAGCAAACATGTTTTTTTCACACCAAAGGATGATTGTGGACCAGCATCTGAAAACAGGTTTTGACAATGCTGAGCGTGCAGAGGTCTGTCACGCAATATTATGTCTGGGTGTTCATCAGAGAAAATGTTCTGTGAAGCACATTTGTCAATCAAACAAAAACGACAAAAATAATTTGAGTTAAAGGATTCTAAAAATCCAAAAAGTGTGTGCATTCCCAAATTATCTCCTGTTACCTGCACTATAGTTCCATGGACTGGATCCTCTGAGATCGGCAATTTAATTCCAGATGTCTCAAGAATTTTAAAGTCAATCAAAACATCAATCAAAGCTCACACGGTCATATTCCACATCTTGTGCTTTATTCTCCTGTCAACAGCGTCACAGTATAGTACATAAAAACAACTTAATTCGAGCATCAGAGAAAAATAAAAATAAACATCGGTCCCGCACACATGTGCTTCTCGTGTTACATGCTTCTACAGACTGTTCACACACACAGACACACACATAAAATGGCGATTCTCTTAAAGGAGCCACACCCTATTTTCACTAGTTACAGACACATGTTAGATTTTATTTTAGAAAGCAGACATGAGGTTCATCCTTTTCATTTTCTGTCTGATTAAGGCTTAAACAGATATTGCTAACAGCTACTCTGACTGACAGTATTTACACAGCTGAGGCAAAGCGCATGCTTGTTGAGGCGTGACGCTTTACTGGTGACGTGAAGCCGATCAGCGAATCACAGCACATTATGTTAGCTGACCAATCAGAGTCTCTTCAGGGCGGGCCTTTCTGAGGAACTAGGAAACTGTTTCATGTTAACAGAGTAGCTGTATATAATCAAAGTAAGATATATGAAAAAATAATGTGATTTTCTACAAGCAAAGCATGAGCACACATTGCTTTGCATCTTATAAACACAACCAAGCCTTAAAATTACACTCTGGACCACCCCTTTAATGTCCGGATGCTGAAGGCGCCAACTATCGCCAAGATCACTCATGAACTGTTAGATCTATCTGTATTTGGGTCTAAAACTGTGTTGAAATCACCTGCTATTATGACTGGGCAATTAGAAAGGAGGAAAAAAATTCTGAACAAAAGATTGGTCATCTGTATTTGGGCCATATAAGTTTCCTATTGTGAGTGAGTTATTGTTAATTGAAATGTTAATTATGACAAAACGTCTGTCTGGGTCTGTAATGGGGGTGTTATGAATAAATTATTTATATTTTATTATTAGAATACATAATCCTCTGTTTTGCGTTGTAGTGGACGGAATATAAATGATACTGTGATTGATTTTGTTTTGATCGGATTCTGATAGATGAGTTTCTTGAAGAAGGCGTATATCTGCTTGTAATTTGCTTAAATTATTAAAAACTTTGATCCTCTTTGTTTGGGAGCCGAGTCCACAGACATTCCAGGATAGAAATGTGACTGGTGACATATTTCAAAAAAATGCAAAATAAATAAGTAAATAATAGCAACGTATATTAATATGTTAGTACTGCATATATATAAATGTTAGTGTATGCATTTGAAAAGGTGTAGTATTGTGTGTGTGTGTGTGTGTGTGTGTGTGCATGTGTGCGTGCGTGCGTGCGTGCGTGCGTGCGTGCGTGCGTGTGTGTGCGTGCGTGCGTGTGTGTGTGTGTGTGCGTGCGTGTGTGTGTGCGTGTGTGTTTGGGTGTGCGTGTGCATGTGTGTGTTTGTATGACAATGCAATGTTAATGATAGACTGATAGACATACAATTTAGACATGGAGTTGACAAAATGTACACAATAGAACAATGATCAAACAAAAAATACTTTAAATACCAACATAAAGTTTAAAGTGGGAGGGGGATGAGACCAAGGTGCAATAACAAAACCATAACTCAGTGATCAGTATCATTATCGGAGTGATGTGTTCAGAAAAGCCAGGGGGTAATGTCCTTATCGCGATATAGTTGTCCATCTATGTATAATTTGTCCACTTTTATGATTGTCCACAGCCTAGAAGTCATAAAAGCATGAACTGGCTTTTTTGCATCTGAGATGGATAGCATACTTCGTAACTTAGCGATATTTCTCAGATGAAAGAAGGCCGTTTTTGTGACATGGGAGATTTGATTTTCAAAAGTTAAGTTGCTGTCTAATATAACACCCAGATCTTTTACAGTAGAGCTAATACTAACTTTGTATCCCTCTAACTGCAGGTCGAGTTGTGAGATCTGCTGTGTACAGGATTTAGGCCCAATAAGTAATGCTTCTGTTTTGTCTGAATTTAAGAGACGAAAATTGTTGGTCATCCAGTCGTTAACATCTTTAATACACTCAGTTAGCTTAGACAGTTCAGACGTCTCATCAGGTTTTGTTGAAATATATAATTGAGTATCATCTGCATAGCAGTGAAAGCTGATCCCGTGTGTAATGTCTCCCAGGGGTAGTATGTATATTGTAAACAGCAAAGGGGCCTAAAACTGATCCTTGAGGCACCCCATACTTTACTGGCCTGACTTGTGAAAGCTGTCCATTTATACTATTTATATGACTTCTATGAGTGCAATTCTTGTGTCGAGTCCTGAAAGTTTATTTTCAATAGAGCATAATATATCGCTTACCTCGGTGCAGCAGGATGGTGTTGAATTCATACTTGAAGGTGAATCGGAATAAGGTCTCTTGGAGATTGGAGCGGGATCACCTTTTTTGTTGTGATCTGGTGTGTTCATGTTGCAGCAGTGTGTGTTGTAGTGTGCGTCGATATATTCTTCGAGTTGATTGAGGATGAAAAATGAAAAAAAAAAAAAAAAATATATATATATATATATATATATATATATATATATAGTTCAGTTGCAATTATATAGTCCAATTTTGGATGGGTGAAACACGAGGAGAAAAGTGAAAAAAAGTGAAATAACACCGAAGTTGTTTGCTTGTCTAGCAGACGGACGCTGCCATTTTGGGTCACACACCAGGTCTCGCAGGTTCTTGCATTACTCAGTCATCCACGCCTCCTAATAATTCAACGAAGTGCCCCGCAAGCTATGTTTCACTCACACATACAAAAATTGGCACACACATCAAACATGCCAATACCTAAAAAAAAGTCTCTTGGAGCAAAACCCGAAACCGAACAGGAAGTTGGATATTTTCAACTTCCTTTTCAAAAAAAGTGCAAGAACTCCTAGGGATTTTATCAGATCAACACCAAAATTGGGTAATGTCATCTAAAGGCCTTGGGGATGTTAAATTGTGAAGATGTAGAGTTTTTGTTGAAGGGTGTGTCCGTGGCAGCCTCACAAACTTTGATGTTTCGCCACGAAACAGGAAGTTGTTATAACTCAAGCATGCATTGTCCAATCTACCTGAGAATTCACGTTTGATAAGAGCAATGACCTGAACACATTTACATGCCAATATTCAATTACAGTCATAGCGCAACCTGCTGGCAAAATGGAAATTATGTTTTACACTGTAACAAATTCTGTAAAAAAAATTTATCAGATTGAATCCATGTTCCATTAGTCTTATCCAAAGGCCTTTGTGATGTTTAATTGTGAAGATCTAGAGTTTTCATCAAGGGGCGTGTCCGTGGCAGACTGACAAAGTTTAGTGTTTCGCAATAGTACTTATAACTCAGCCACACAATGCCAGATCTGCATGAAAATTTAGATGGTCGATAAGATTCCTCTCCTGAAGACATCTACATGCCAATATTGACTTACAGTCATAGCACCACCTGCTGACAGAAGGAAGTTTGGCATCAGTAATATTGTCAGGTTTTTTCATATTTATCAGCTTAAATTATTATTGTCCACTGTTCTGTGTCATCCTAAAGCCACCAGGTGGCGTGAGCCCAGGTGCGAGGTCCCTTTCATTGCTGCTTGCAGCTTTAATCATTATTATTATTATTATTATTATTATTATTATTATTATTATTATTCCGTTCCAGAATGAATCGCATTTTTGAAGGTCTGAACATGCTCGAAACTCACAAAACTTTGCACACATATCAGAAGTGGCGAAAATATACGTTTGACATAGGTTTTGGAATTGGGTGTGGCAAAATGGCTTGACAGCTTCACCTATGACCATTCAACGAAGTGCCCCGCGAATTACGTTTCATGCACACACACAAATTGGCACACACATTAAGCATGCCAAAACCTACAAAAAAGGCTCTTGGAGGAAAATCTGATACCCAATAGGAAGACAGATATTTTTAACTTCCTCTCCAAAAAAAGTGCAGTTTTTACAATTTCCAGGTATGAGAAATTACTCAGCCACACAATGTCTGATCTGCCTGAAAATTCAAATGTTCAATGAGATTCCTCTCTTGAAGACATCTACATGCCAATATTGAGTTATTAGAATAAAACATACTATTGGTGTGAGAAATGCATTTAATTATATATCATATGATTTGCATACTGTGACACTTCATCTTTGAATCTATTTGGATTAAATAAATCAACCTATAATGCCTCAATTTAAAATATTGGTAATATTTTCATTTCAGATTCTCAAGGAGATGCCTTCACATGATGTGGTTTGCACCACTGTTGCTCTGTCTCGTTCAGGACGCACAATCTTCATTGGAACCTCCACTGGGACTTTGAGGGTCATCAAATACCCACTAACGATCCAGCATGACTGGATTGAGTACCAGGCTCACGCTGGCCCTATCACAAAGGTCTGTATGGTCACACTTTTTTGGGGGGAACAAGACTCACTATTAATGGTGCCATGAAAAGAAATCCGGGACATACCTAGGCATAGCTGAACAATAAAGAGTTCATATGTGGAAATGACATACCATGCACATCAAACACATTTGTTTCCTCATTCTCATGTAAATCCCTTGAGTATAAAATTCCTGTGAAAAATGGGCCAATCCGAACAAAACACAGACTCTGCTCATCCACATGGGATCATCAATATGCACTCAGAGTCATGAGCTGGGAGCATGAGAGCAGGTTTTAATTTTTTTAAATATTCACAACCCTTTTAAATAAGGCAAAATCAGACCTTTCATTTTAGTTCCACTTCCAAATTATTAATATTCACAACCCTTCCAAATAAGGCAAAATCTGACCTTTCATTTTAGGTCCGATTCCTTGGGTTGTAAATGGACATGTAAAACCATTTCTGTATATATTTTTTGCACTTACCTAAGCTACATACATTCTATGTAGATATCAGGGAACAGTTTAAACAATGGATTAATGCATTCTATGGCACCTTTAAAGGTCCTGTAAAATGCTTTGAAATGTGATTTTTTTTTTAATTCTATATTTGATGTAATCTCAACTGAAAATTAAGAGTGGAGAGTGAGACATAGAGTAGCTCTTCCTCTTTCAAAAACAAAAGAATTTTCGTGTGTCTTCACACCATCAGGGGAACGCCCCCCCTGTCAGGCAAAACATTACTATCTCCCGCTGACTGCCAATGAGTGATTTCTCTTTTTTTTTTTTTGCCAAAAAAACAAATAGTTGTTGTGCAATACAATAGAGTGACTTAATTGCTGAGGAATATCCAAAAGATAGATTTAAAAACCAAGGACATGATGGGTTTTAAATTACTAAAAACAGCTAGGGGGCCAGTCATACTTGATCATACTTAATTACTTATGCCCTCCACCCCTTCCGGGGTATGGGCCACCAAAGGTCGTTCTGTCCTGGGCCATTTATTTGTACTTGTTTCCAGGTGTAACTCATCCATGTGATGTCTGCCTGTTTCTTGGACGGCCTCTCTTCCGCTTCCCTTGGGGATTCCATCTGAGAGCCTGTCTGGTGATGCTAGATGGTGGTTTGAGTAGGGTGTGCCCTATCCAACCCCATCTTCTCTTCCAGATTTCTGCTTCTATTGGGGGTTGACAGGGCCTTCCCCATAGGTCGGAAACCTGCTTGCTTGTCTTGTAGTTGTTTATCTACGACATCCTTCATCCGCTCTAGGAGGATATGGTTGAAGACCTTGCCTGGCACTGATAGGAGTGTGATGCCTCTGTAGTTGTTGCAGTTACTGAGGTCCCCTTTTTTTGGAAGCTTGATTAAGTAACCCTCCTTCCAGATGGTCGGTATCTCTTCCTCCTCCCAAATCTTTTCGAAGAGGGGGTACAGCATCTCCACCGATGTATCCAGATCTGCTTTCAGGGCTTCTGCTTGTATGTTGTCTGGTCCAGCTGCCTTTCCATTCCTCATTCAGGTGATAGCCTTCCTGATCTCCTCTCTGGTCGGCTTTTCACGGTTGATAGGAAGATCTTCGTTGGCTGGATTGATGTCTGGAGGATTTGGTGGTACTGATCTATTCAAAAGCTCCTCGAAATGTTCAGACCATCTATTAACCTGCTGCTCTACTCGTATGATGGCCATTCCCTCCTTGTCTTTGACAGGCTGTTCTGGCCCATTGTACCTTCCAGATACTTTTTTAGTCGTATTATACAACTGTTTCATGTTACTTTTATACTCTGCCTGGTCTTCCTCAGGTGGCGCAGCGGGTAGCGCTGTTGCCTCACAGCAAGAAGGTCGCTGGTTCAAGCCTTGGCTGGGTCAGTTGGCATTTCTGTGTGGAGTTTGCATGTTCTCCCCATGTTCGCGTGGGTTTCCTCCGGGTGCTCCGGTTTCCTCCACAGTCCAAAGACATGCACTATAGGTTAATTGGGTGAGCTAAATTGTCTATTAATGGGAGTGTATGGGTGTTTCCCAGTGATGGGTTGCAGCTGGAAGGGCATCTGCTGCGTAAAACATATGCTGGATAAGTGGGCGGTTCATTCCGCTGTGGCGACCCCAGATTAATTAAAGGACTAAGCCGAAAAGAAAATGAATGAATGAATACTCTGCTTCAGCAGTCAGTCCGTCTATATTGTCTTTCTTGTCCTTCCTAATGCTCTTTTTAAATGCTCTTTTTTTGCCACTGTTGCCACTGGCTTGCTTGGATCGAGACTTGTGGAGCTGCGCTTCGGTGGATTTGCTCTACAGTGTTTGAACTTTCAGCAGTGAAATTTAAACCACACTGAACTAAACTAAACTGAACTTCAACTGAAAATCTGAAATCTGGACTTTACTAGAACTATGTTAAGCTGCTTTGACACAATCTACATTGTAAAAAGCACTATATAAATAAACATGAATTGAACTGAATTGAAAATAAGAAGCATCTTGAACGGGGCGGGGCATATCAAATACTAGAGAGCATTTGACTGGTCAGAGATTTGTTGAAACTGAAGTATGAGGTGACGTGAAAAAAAAAAAAATGTTGATCCATTTAGGTGGGAGTGACAAACTGCAAGCTTTGAATGTTTATAGCAGTTTTACATTTTCTAAATGAGAATTTTGTCTCTGTTTTAGAGCAGACTAGCTTATAGATATAACAGATTAATACTAACATCTAAAAAACTTTTTTTTTTTTTTTTCACAGGATCTTTAACTATATATTGTGTATGAATTTTGCTTCAATTCGCAGCTTATTACTATTTAGTAAGTTTAGCAAGGTGTATAATTGAGGCATGGGGTAAGTTTTAAAAAATATCGTATTCCAGAACAAAAGGATAATAATATGGTTCAAAAGTACCAATAAAAACCCAGTATGCTAGCCATAATCAAGATAATAATTAACCAATTAATAAGTGAAATGAAGTGAAGTGAGCCTTTGTCAACTATGGTTTTAATTCAATTCAATTCAATTCATCTTTATTTCTATAGCACTTTTACAATGTAGATTGTGTCAAAGCAGCTTAACATAGAAGATTATAGTAAATTGAAACAGTGTCAGTCCAGTTTTCAGAGTTTAAGTTCAGTTTAGTTCAGTTCAGTATGGTTTAATTTTCACTGATGAAAGTCCAAACACTAAAGAGCAAATCCATCGATGCACAGCTCCACAGGTCCCGAACCATGCAAGCCAGTGGCAACAGCGGCGAGGAACGAACTTCACCAATTGGCGAAAGTGAAGGAAAAAAACCTCGAGAGAAACCAGGCTCAGTTGGGCACGACCATTTCTCCTATGGCCAAACGTCTTGTGCAGAGCTGCAGTCTAGGCGCCTGAGGCTGGAGAACGCTGGACGTCCATCGTGGAGAAGCTGCAGGTGGGAGAGGTCACCAGCTAGTGTACAAGATGGCCCTTCAGGATAATGCGAAGACTCGTCTGTCACTGGGGTCTTACAGGAATCTCATGCTCTCCACTCCTCCATGACCACCACAGCAACTGCTCAGAATACGGCCTGGTCCAGGATTATGGAAACCTCGGGAATAAAAAAAAACTAACATAAGCGCAGATGCCGTTCAAATTATAATTTCTTTTGGGAAGTGTTCCCGGCTCCGGTTGCCCTAAATAATGCAGACTAACAATCCTTTAAAGGATTTGTATTTCAAAAGCATTTGTGTTTTATGTGTATGCTAATGCAAAGAGATGTGTCTTTAATCTAGTTTTAAACTGACAGAGTGTGTCTGCTTCCTGAACTGTTCTGGGAAGGCTGTTCCAGAGTTTAGGTGCCAGATATGAGAAAGATCTACCACCTACAGTTGATTTTGATATTCTGGGAATAATCAATTGTCCAGAATTAATTGAGCGTAGCGGACGTGAGGGGCTATAATACACCAGGAGCTCCCTCAAATACTGGGGAGCTAAGCCGTTCAGGGCTTTGTAGGTAGTCAATAAAATTGAAAAATTTATACGGTATTTAATAGGGAGCCAATGCAATGATGAAAGAACTGGAGTAATATGATCATATTTCTTTGTTCTAGAAAGCACTCTAGCAGCTGCATTTTGAACCAGATGAAGTTTGTTAATTAGACCAATAGGGCAACCACCTAGTAACGCGTTATAATAGTCTGAGAGGTCATTAAAGTATGAATGAGCTTTTCCGCATCAGACATTGATAGCATATGTCGAAGTTTGGCAACATTTTTAAGATGAAAAAATGCAGTTTTACAGATGCTTGAAATCTGGCCTTCAAACGACAGGTTGCTATCAAAAATCACCCCCAAATTTTGACTAAAAAAATGCTCAACATTGATGACTATCATAAAATAAAAAAATATATACAAAATCAACCCAGAACAATACAACACAATCTACTGAAATATTATTATCGGATCAAGAGCCCAACTAAAGCAGCCTCTGATCTCCACGATGGTGAGGTCAAATGAAAGATTTTCAACAAAACATATAAACCTCTCTTAATTATTAAATATTTTTATAGAAATTAAGCCAGACTGTAATCAGTGAAGCTGGTAATGTTGTTTGTGGAGTTGTTTAATCCTCTGTTTTAATTCAGTTGGTTTGGTGTGAGGCTGTTGCTGTATAGTTTTATTTTAAGTTCTTTCCTTCAGTGATTGTGCTTGTTAACAGCAGGTGTTCATCAGTGTCTGAATTCAATCATTTGTGGTCATTTACTCTGTCTAGTGGACTAAACTAATCAATTGATTTAGGGACTAGTGAATGAGAGTGTATGGTAAGATTTCAGACACTATGATTACTGCTTCTATTGGGGGTTGACAGGGCCTTCCCCATAGGTCGGAAACCTGCTTGCTTGTCTTGTAGTTGTTTATCTACGACATCCTTCATCCGCTCTAGGAGGATATGGTTGAAGACCTTGCCTGGCACTGATAGGAGTGTGATGCCTCTGTAGTTGTTGCAGTTACTGAGGTCCCCTTTTTTTGGAAGCTTGATTAAGTAACCCTCCTTCCAGATGGTCGGTATCTCTTCCTCCTCCCAAATCTTTTCGAAGAGGGGGTACAGCATCTCCACCGATGTATCCAGATCTGCTTTCAGGGCTTCTGCTTGTATGTTGTCTGGTCCAGCTGGTCTGGTCTGGTCCAGCTGGTCCATTTACTCTGTCTAGTGGACTAAACTAATCAATTGATTTAGGGACTAGTGAATGAGAGTGTATGGTAAGATTTCAGACACTATGATTACTTTCCCGAAAACAAAGGTTAGATCTGTTACAGTTATTTTCCGTATTTTGTACAGAAATGAACTGTTAATCATTTAACAGGTTTTTCACTGTAAATTGTACAGACTTTTACTGTTAAAATTACAGACATTTTTTTTACAGTGCACACGCACACGCACACACACACACATGTTTGTTTTTGTGAAAAGTGGGTGCATTACATAGGTTTCCATTGATTTTGTACAGCACAAACCATATTTTGTATTGCCCTAACCCCACCCTACCCCTAAACCCAACCATCACAGGAAACAGTGTACAGCTTTACTCTCTGAAATAAACTCATTCTGTGTGATTTAGAAGCTTTTTGAGAAATGAGGACATCAGCTGTGTCTTCATATTTCACCTCCTTTTTGTAATACGTATACAGATTTGTGTCCTGACATGTCACAAAAACATGTACGCACGCACGCACGCACGCACGCACGCACGCACGCACGCACGCACACACACACACACACACACACACACACACACACACACACACACAC
>CAIGQV010019086.1:5188485-5204110 GCA_903798115.1 Danio jaintianensis
AAGAAATCAGCAAATTCTTTTGTGAAGTCGGTATGGTGCCCTGGAGGTCTATATACAGTTGCCAATATACATTTTAATTGAAATGTATTGTTTAAATTGCACACTGAGATATACAACACTATTACTTCAAATGAATTATATTTGAAGTCAGATCGCTGAGTAACACTAAAAATATTACTGTATATAATACCAACGCCTCCACCTTTGCCTTTAAGACGCGGCTTGTGTTTATAATGATATCCTTCAGGTGAAGACTCATTTAGGGTCATGTAATCATCTGCTTTTAGCCAGGTTTCTGTTAGACAAAGGGCATTCAGCTTTAGATCAGTTATCAAATCATTAACAAAAAGAGTTTTAGAGGAGAGTGATCTAATGTTCAATAATCCGAGTTTTATCTTTTGATTACCTTTATTTTTTATTTGATGAACATTAATTAGATTGTTACCTTTGAATGGGTTTGGGAGTTTTTTTATATTTAGAGGTTCGGGGAACAGACACAGTCTCTATGTTCTTATATCTAGGTGGCTCTATGTGCTGCAAATTATCTGAGTTAGGTAAACTGTGGAGGCTAGCAGACGGTTGGTTAAGCCAATCAGTCTGCTCCCTGACCTGGGCCCGAGTTAGTCAAGTGCCAACACTAAGACTATATGCCAGATTACTAGAGAGGAGAGCGGCCCCAGCCCGGGTGGGATGAAGACCATCTCTCTTCAACAGGTCAGGTCTACCCCAAAAACTTGGCCAATTGTCTACAAAACCTATGTTATTCAGTGGGCACCACTTTGACATCCAGCCATTGAGTCGGCTGTGGAACTCGTCACCACGATAAGCGGGCAGGGGACCAGAGCATATTACATCGTGGAAAACAGTAGTTGATTTAGTTGGACTGTTTGACTCGATTTCTTATGTTAGTTTTTCTTTGCTTGCTATGACAAATATAAACAGAGTAATTAGGATCAGATTGACTGATCATGTATTACTGTTAATAAGTTAAACTTTGCATTATGTTTAACTTTGCAAATTATGTTTAAATTATTGTTTATCATATAAGAGACATACTTCAGTGTTTTTCAAGAGAATGGACCTCAGCTGTGGTTTTATATATTTTTTTAAACACACTGAGCAATTGTATCACTTAAGAGACACAGACATCAATAATCAGCATATGCATCTCAACAATGGTTAGAGATTTTTTTTTTGCTGCAGTGCATGCTTAGAGAATCATACAACATTCATCCATAGTTCCCAGCTGCTGCTGAACTTTTACTCAGTTTAGAGAGGGTTTTTGCTGTGTATCTGTAGAAACCTGTGTGAATTGACAGAATTAATTTACGTTGTGCTTCAGACTTATACATTAATAAAACATGAACAAATAGAAACAGTGAACTAGAGTATTTTTTATTATCTGACATTTTTATATTCAGACAATATTCAACAAGAAAATGGTTAAACCTACAATGTAAATATTTCAAGTAAATTAAACTTGGTTACACTCTGCTGTGGGAACTTAGTAAAGTATTGCTTACAGTTTTAACAATAATGGCAAGTTCTTCTTCCAAAAAATGTGCATTTCTGCTCTCTCTCCCCCGAACCTGTTTCTCTTGGCATCCAAGATTTTATGTGCAGTGCTGAACAGTCTCTTACTGTCCACACTGGTACTAGGTATTTTATATCTGTCTGAAATTCAGCTTGTGTGCTTGTAGTTACTGCACCATGTTCCTCATCATGCTCCTGCAGGATTTCCTCAAACAGGCCCTTGTTTTCTGCCACTGTCTCTTATCCAATTGTGGTGCTTTCTTTATCTGTAATGTCAGAGCATCCTTTGCATGCTTGATGCTGTCTGCACTTGAGAAGTATCTGAGAAAGATCTGAAATAAACAATATTATAAAAAGTTAAGGGCTGCACGGTGGCGCAGTGGGTTGCACGTTCGCCTCACACCAAGAAGGTCACTGGATCGAGCCTTGGCTGGGTCAGTTGGCGTTTCTGTGTGGAGTTTGCATGTTCTCCCCGTGTTCGCGTGGGTTTCCTTCGGGTGCTCCGGTTTCCCCCACAAGTCCAAAGACATATGGTATAGGTGAATTGGGTAGGCTAATTTTCATAATTTAAAAAAATATTTGCGTACTGACCACCGGGAAAAACTCACGATCATAGATATATGTATATATGTGTATATCTCTGGCTCTGGATGGCCACAGTCCTCCACTGCACCTTGGTCCTGCATTCATTTCAAAGGAGCGCTACCCTGTACTAAAATGGCGGCTCTATTGACGCATTCCTTCCAATAGACAACAACAGGGTAGGCGACATCTAATGTAAATATCTATGGCAAAGTTCAAGCTTGGTGAACTCTGACCTGCGAAATCGCATCATGTGACTGCGTGATACCATCAAAACATGACCTCTCTGGACAGAAATTTAAAACATGGACCAATTGTTTGCTTTTTTTATGTCTAATCATCTTGTTTAATCCCGCCCCTTTTCGCAGCACCGTACAACAGAATTTCGCATGCACAAACTCTAATGTGACAGCGGCATAAGGCAGTGATGAAGTTAATGAGATAATTGTCTAATTAAAGTGGGTTGATAATGATTGATGAACAACTGTTAACAAGCAGAATCACCAAAGTAGAGAAAAACAAGACCAAATAATACAAATTACAGCCAAAACCAAAGATGAAATCAACTGAAAATAAAACTCTAAATAAAAGTAAATACAATATAAAAATAAAATATTTCTCAAGATCTCAGCAAAGGATCATTAAACAACTTCACAAACATCAGGAACTTCACTTATTACTGACCTTTGACTTTATTTCTGTCACATGAACAAAAGCTCTTAATGACATTTTTGTTGTTCATTTGAAATCACCATGATGGAGGACAGAGTCTGCTTTAGTTGGGCTCTTCAACTTTTTTGTTTTGGTTGCTGTAATTAGTTGTGTTAATCACACTATTTGTATAGCATGAAATGCCAAAAGAAAATATAAGAATAAGTCTGATGAAGTTAACTTTGACATCAGAACCACGCTCACCTGCTTGTAGTCAAGTTTGATAATATACATAAATGAAACCACTGAAGCATCAGCAATTAATAACTGTTAACAAGCCTAAATACACCATTCACAATGAAAATGTTTGAACTACGGCAGAACTTAAAAACATACAGACATCAAGAATTAGTCTTTGAATCTCAACATTGGTGACAATCTAAAAATAAAATAAAAATCAACCCAGAACAATCTACTGAAATATTACCCCCCAAGAACAACATAAAATAAAGGCAAAGAAATAAATTGTAAGAACTTTAAGCTGCATCATTTATTCATTCTGCAATGCATGCTGGCACCCATTGCGGCATCAATGAATTATGCAGCTTTTTTCTTTTTAGCAATCATGGTTGAGGTTCATATCCTGATTCTTGATGTCTGTGTGTCTTAAATGTATTGCTGGAGCTCTCACGGTTTTGTGCATAAAAAATTCTAATTATTAATACAACTGTTTGTTTACCCTTTATGGGAAGCTGTAGTATTGTCCCAAATAACATCACATGAAACATAATTTTTGTTTTGCATTTTTTATAATTTATCTCATAAAACAGTAGAAATTATATCTCTAACAGTTAAGTACATATAGCTTCCCATTGCCATGCTTGTCATAACTGATGAGCTTCAGAAACAGTAATAACAGTCAAAAAACATTAAAATAAAAGAGTACAGGCTCAAAAGCCCAACTAAAGCAGCCTCTGATCTCCACGATGGTGATGTCAAATGAAAGATTTTCAATAAAAAATATAAACCTCTGTTAATTGTCAAATCTTTTTGCAGATATGACAGAAATGAAGTCAAACTGTAATCAGTGAAACTGGTAATGCTGTTTGTAGAGTTGTTTAATCCTCTGTTTTAATTCAGTTGGTTTGGCATGAGGCTGTTGCTGTATAGTTTTATTTCTGCTCTTTCCTTCAGTGATTTTGCTTGTTAACAGCAGGTTTTCATCAGTGTCATTTACTCTGTCTAGTGGACTAAACTAATTAACTGATTTAGGGACTAGTGAATGAGGGTGTATGGTGAGATTTCAAACACTCTGCTTACTTTCCCGAAAACAAAGGTTTGATCTGTTAAAGTTATTTTCCGTATTGTGTACAGAAATGAGCTGTTAATCATTTAACAGGTTTTCACTGTAGATTATACAGACTTTTACTGTTAAAATCATGGACTTTTTTAAAGTGTACTATTCCATCTCGTCACTATGTCTTGTTGCAAAGGTTTGGTGGCCATTTTTAGATCCCTCTGAATATCCTCTAGGCTCACTGTGGCCAATGGCGAGTGTTTGAAATGGCTGATTATCTTCCTGCAGTTTGTCAGGGCATCAATCTCACTTCTCTGAAATAACAGCCCTTCGTGAACCACCAGCTGAAGAGAGTGTGTGAAGCACCCCAAACTTGACACAGCCATCTCATCAATGGCTTTCTTCATATAGTTTGAGTTATCATGCAAAATATCATGAACACAGGATTTATAGATATTCCACTTTATAAACATCCCCTCAATTAATTCAGCTATGGACATACCAGTGTGTGATCTATGAAAGTCTTTAGCTTGGAACACTGCACTTTACAGATTAAAAGCTGATGGTGTGTCTGTGTCCACCCATTGTGCAGTCAAACTTAGTAAGGACAGTGGGGACGAGTTGCAGCTCCAGATGTCCATGGTAAAACTAATGGTCTGAAAGAGCTCCTTCGCCATATAGCTGAATCTTTTACGAAACAGTGGTCCTAATTGCTTAACCCTCTGGGGATGTGGTTTGAGGCATCTTCTCTTGATAACGCTGAAAAGAACTTAAATTACACTTTCAGTTTTGATTGTACAGATAAAAGCAATACATCAATCAAATCTGTGTCTACTTTTTTGTGTACACTCACAATAACAACAAAAGTGTGTGCTTTTGCATAATAAAGAAAATAAACAGTGTATACATTCTTTCTATTGTCTCTCTGCGAACTGTTTTTAGAAACGCGTCACTAAAATGTAAAATGAACTGAAACTCAGCAAAAACAAAACACACAGACATGAGACATAGATCTATAGAAAGCTTGAAGTGTCTATTTTTAAATGCAGCGAGTACATGTTGAAAACAAATATTGTTTGATAAAGTAATCAGTTTGAAACCAACACTATGTCTAGTTTCTCAGTCTGAGCTCATTATTTTAAATGCGACCACGCCCACAAGGCTTTGTTATAACAATTGTCCATGTGAGACGCGTGCAACATGTAAACTGTGGTCAGAAGAAACAGTGGAATCTCCACGAATACATAATAGATATACATGAGAGACATACCTGCATAAAGCTTGGAAGGTGCACTTTCCAACTCATTTTGAAAACAAATGTTGTCTTGCTAGGTAATCCATAGAATTCTCCCAGCAGAGTGCACAACACAAAAGATTCTGCCTGAACTCGTGCACGCCCACAAACAAACACAGCAACTCTAGCTAGAAAGGTCGTTTAATTTTCATTCTCAGGAATAAGTTGGAATAATGACACATTTAACCTCACGGGACCACCGTGATCTGATGCTGATTTATTCAAAACGTGACACGTTATACGTGTTATTTATTTATTTTATTATTTTTTTTTTTTACCATAGTTGAACCAGTCAAAGTTTGGAAAGAGTGATGTGATTATTTGGGCAAAATATATATAAAAGGTCTTAAAATATAATTTTGATTTAAAGTAATTGTTTTTCATGTTTAAAATATTATTTATTCTTGTGTTTAAAGGTGCAGTATGTAAGTTTGACACCCAGTGGTTGAACTAGGTATTGCATTCCTGTATAAAACAAATGCAAGTGCAGGTTGCCAGATTGAGAACCAACAAGGCTGACTTAAATTGTGTTCTAAATAAAAGCAATGGCACGCGATAGAATAAATATTTTCCATATTAAAAGGAGTTTTTGTTCTAACTAACTTCTCGAATTGATATATTAGAAATGGTATTTATTTCTTGCAACTGAATTACAGAAAACTGACAATGATCACCTCAGGTACACCTCATGTGCTTTATTCAGTGTTAAGTGCTAACTATGTGAGTTTGAATGTCATTTTACATGACATCTATTGCCATACTACTGAAAGCAGCAGCAGACTGTTTACCACAGACCTTGAAAATAAAATAAACCATTTGAAATTGAACTTTAGAATTGTGACTCAAAACCAACACATAGTGATTCAGCATGTACATTTAATAATGTTAAAGAGGTTTAACATTTTTTAATTAGATTATAAACCATACCATTTCGTGAGTGAGTGCATATTCTGTCCTTCTGAATGGCTGTATTTAAATTTCTGTCGTGTTTCATCTGGTGCAAACAGCCAAATTGTTTATCACTGCAAATGTCATCACATAGCGTGTTGTTAGGAAACGGGGTTACAATGTAACCTGCTCACCTAATGCTTACGTTCGTAATATTTATATTATTTGCTAATTAATATGCTAAGAACTCTGAATCTGCATCTCATTTCGAAGTCTGCTACTGTCCACTGGAGGTCGCATTTCGGTCATGAGTGCATGCTTTGAGAGCCTTTCTGAATGAATGAAATATGCAATTTTCTAACAAGGCAACCCAGGGTGCTGAAATATAATTGGCTAAACTGGCATCGGGCGGGTTAAAAGAACCAAAACAAAGACAGCGTTCTGGCACGGAGAACACATTTTCAAAGCTGAATAACTGACTTCAGCATTGTTTTTTAGATAAACAATAATGTTCACTTAGCATGTTTCTTAAATATCTGCAAACATATTATGGTATTTTTATGCTTTAGAAGAATCAAAAACTTACATACAGCACCTTTAAAGCTTTTGTCATTACGCTACTTCAGTGTCTTAGAGTCATTCAGAAATTATTATTAAATGCTGGATTAATACACAAGAAAGTTTTTATTACAACAGTTTTGCAAACACGTTTTATACCATTTCAAATATATTTTGTGTACATGCTATATAAGTGCACATACATTGTTCACCCATAGTGTTTACATGGTCATAATACAGCAAGTAATACAACAAGCATTTAGTTTGGGATAGCTTTTGCAGCTGGACATTGCTTTACAATGCCCTTGATGGGTGAACATTCTTTGAATGAGAGAACAGAATAAATTGCACATAATTGTGAAGTAAATAATCTTGTCTACAAGACTGGTTACCAAAAGTCTTGTTTAGGGCCATTCAGTGTGGTTTTTTGGACCTTATTTCAGCAAAAAAAAATTCTCCAAAGCCTACTAATCACGCATAATATATATATATATATTTAAAAAAAAAAAAAAAAAACGCAAGCATGTACATCAAAATTTCTCAAATATTATTGTAGCACAGTTTGTGCTGAATACAAAAAAAAATACATGTTGGCCAATACTATGTAATAAGTAGCTGAAATTAGCACAAATGTCAGGGCATGTCAAAATATCTTAGGGGCCTCAAAATCACCTCAGACCCCAGAGGGTTAAAGAGTGCACAGAATTGAGGAGAAAGTCACCAGGATGTCCCTTCATGCCTTTTGGTCACAATCAGATTCGACTAGTAAACAAGCTTGAAGAAATACACGCCAGAACAAGAGCACTATCACTGAGCAAGATGGAAATAATCTGGGCCCAGTTGCTTCTAACGAAACTACATTATTGGGTGACTGAATAGTCAAAAAGGTGTCGATTGTTTTTGCAAAGAAGTTACATACTTTACGCGATCCAATTTCCGAAATATCAGGCAAGTTGGACAGTATGATCAAGAGAGTCATCGAGGCCAAGCAGAAAATATTGGACCTCGAGGATAATCAAGTTAACAGCTCAACGTGCCTCGGATCTATTGAGACATCCCTGCAAAAAGCACTCAAATGTATAGAAGACCTTGAAAATAGAAGTCGGCATCAGAATATCAGAATCATCGGTCGCAAAGAGGGCCCTTATTATTTTGAGACTTCGATCCCGACTATGTTGAATGTGAATGCAAAGGACGGACTGATCAAATTGGACAGAGCGCACCGTACTGGACAATTGAACAATGAAGGTGAACATCTGAGAGCGTGACCCATGATGGTTCAACTGCACAACTATAAAGACAAAAAAATCAATCCTAGAATCAGCGAGACGTCTTGGTGACCTCTGTATTGAGGGGAAGAAGGTGTCGTTTTTTTCAAGATTTCTCGGCTGGTGTGCAGAAAAAGAGAGCAGACATGGCAGAGGCCCAGCGAAGACTACGAGAAGCAGGATTTAAATATGCCTTCATTTACCCTGCCAGTATAAGAGTGTTCAACATAGCCGGTAAAAGCACATACATGTCCACAACCACGGAGGTGAATGCCTTCTACAGTAGGCATTTAATGCATATGATGACTGTGATACAAGCCTGTTCGGCTTGGAGCATTGTTGACACTAATAACTTTAATTTATGATACGCAAGGAAAATACCTTCGTACCACGAAATTATGAGCATGAGACTCCCATGTTGTTACCTCTCTGCTTTCTGTTCCTCTGTCTATCTCTGAGAGATCAGTTGACGAATGTGAGAGAATGTGATGTTTTTTTTGTGTTTCTATATTGTTCTATCCCCCGTTTTCGTTAGGAGTTGAGAGTTTATTGTACAACTGCACAGTTCTGTTTTTACGCAGGTCTCTTGATTTCATTAGTTATTGTGTTTCTAGTGACTGTGGCTTACCTTCTTACCTTTTTTTTGTTAAGCTTTTTATTTTTCTCTTGTCAGTGTGTACATTTTAAAACAATTAATACATACACATTTATTGGTAATTTAAAATGAGTAGTACTTATAAATCTAACATAAGGATAAGCACTTGGAATTTTAAGGGTGTCAACAATGTTGTTAAATGAAAAAAGATCCTAAATATTTTAAAAAGGGATACAATTAATATTGCTTTATTACAAGAAACCCATTAGAATGACCTTGAACATCAGAAATTTGGAAGAGACTGGGTTGGTCAATTTTATTACTCATCCTTTTCATCCAAAAAGCGTGACGTAATAATATTGAGTCACAAAACTTTACCATTCAAATTACAAACAAGTCATTCTGATAAAAATGGTAGAACGGTCATAATTGTCACGACACACTGAGGACTGGACACAAGAGGTAGGAAAATCAACTGTTTTATTTAACAAGGATAATTCAAGGATCTTAACTAAATGGGCTTAGAGTTCATTGAAGGAACAAGGAAATCCATTGCAGACACAACACACGTAGACAAAATCCAGGAAATCGTAGAGCAATGGAAACACAGAGACGCTGGAGCAGGAGAAACGCTAAAGATGGATCAGGTGAATGCTCAGGGTGTGAGTTTCAGGACCGACCGTGGCAGAGTGAACAGAGGTGCTTTTTATTCAGTGTGTGTGCACACAGGTGATGGTAATCAGGTGTTTGGGAACAAGGGTGTGTGAGTCCTGGTGAACTGGGTGATTCCGGCGACTCCCTGACATTACTCCCTCCTGCAGGGGTGGCTCCTGACACCCTAAATCTACAGTTGGGCTTGATGGAACTCTGGCAGTAGAGATGGATCCAGGACATGTGCTCTAGGCACCCAGGATCTTTCCTCCGGGCCATACCCTTCCCAGTCAATCAAGTACTCGAGTAAGTTACCCCGGCATTGGGAATCCAGGATCTCCCTTAAGGTGTAAATAGGGTTGGGTTCAAGGACGTCGGGAGGAGAGGGCACCGCATCAGCTCCAGGGGGTTCTGTGGTGGGAGAGGAACAGGGTTTCAGTAGTGATACGTGGAATGTGAGGTGAATTCTATACCTGGGTGGAAGTTGGAGCCGATACGTGACATCATTAATCTGCCTCAGAATCTTAAAAAGACCAAGGACTCAGCTTTCGGTAGGGAAGACAGAGTCACAGATCACAGGTGAATAACCATACCAAGTGTCCAGGTTGGTAAAGGTTGGGTGTTGGACCTTTGGGAATCTGCGAACCTCTTGTTCTGTTTCACCGCTGTCTGTAGTTGGATAAGAGCCGAGTCCCACACTCTCTTGCTCACCCAGAACCAGTAATCTAAAGCTGGAACCTCCGATGGTTTCTCCATCTATGGGAACAGGGGTGGTTGGTAACTGAGCATGCACTGGAAAGGTGTTAGTCCTGTAGATTCCTGGCAGAGGGAGTTCTGTACTCGGCCCAGGGGAAGAACTGGCTCCAGCTGTACTGGTCATCCTGGCAGTATGACCGGAGGTAATGTCCGAGCTCCTGGATCTTCCTCTCAGTCTGGCCATTAGTCTGGGGTTGGTAACCTGATGAGAGATTGACAGTAACACCAAGTAACTTAAAAAAAGGCTTTCCATGCATGGGATATAAATTGGGGACCCCGATCCGACATAATCTCTTTGGGAATGCTGAAACTTGATATCATGGAACAAATTTCAGCAGTTTCGAAAGCCGTGGGCAATGCCTTGAGCGAAATTAATCTGCATGCCTTGGAGAAATGATCAACAGTGACTAGGATACAGGTGTTACCTTTAGAGTTGGGGAGGTCAGTAACGAAGTCCAC
The DNA here is from genome assembly GCA_903798115.1 of Danio jaintianensis. Classification (NCBI taxonomy): domain Eukaryota; kingdom Metazoa; phylum Chordata; class Actinopteri; order Cypriniformes; family Danionidae; genus Danio; species Danio jaintianensis. The sequence goes on from CAIGQV010019086.1 coordinate 5,199,018, forward strand.
CCCAATGTGGGACCAGGGTCTCTGAGGAACTGGAAGCGGAATAGTTTTCCTGCAGACAGATGACGAGGGGTGTTAGACATGGCACAGACTGAGCGAGAGGGTCCTCCTGCTGCCTGGGTGTCCAGAGCCCGGAAGTTTGTGTATCTTGCGCAGAAGATTCTTTCTCATGGATGATTTATTTATTTGGCAGGGACAGTGTACATTAATTAGCATTGCTGCAAATGCGCCAGAATTAGCCAGAGGGCTATTTTCCATCATTTGTCTCTGGACAGATGTTAATTGTCACCCTAAAAAAAAAAATAAAAAAAAATAAAAAAAATAATAATAATAAAATGAACAAAATAAACTAAAAACACCAACATTATGTAATAGAGATCAGAGTAGTTAAAACATATTTAAACAACAAATCATTAAGATGGCAGGCACAAGTGGTAATGTGTAGTGATCAGTGGATTTCAATATGAACAACTGCTGCAGTTAACACTTAACTCTGGCCCTTTTGTTAAGCTTATCAGAAAAGTGGCAACTGAGATGGTGACCATCTGTCCTTTGTTCTTCTGAAGGACAAAGGTGTTAAGAGCCCAGAACTTGCAAAACAGCTTCTTGATCCAATCAACATTTTTTCTAGTCTACATGGTCTCAGACTTCCAGGAACTCTACCTGCAAGGATAAAGACGTCGGCATGTCCCCGACATCAGAACCAACACCTCCAGAAATCTTTAGTTCTGAGTGTTCCAGAATCTCCAGATTTCTTCTCAAAGCTCAAGAGAGCCAAGTCTGCTCGTTCCATGCTTAAAAACCTGCAAGAAGATCCAGCTTCTTCCAATCCACTGCATCAACAGCAGAAACATAAATATCACCTTCCAACCCTCTAACAGAGACCCTGGCATAGTGTGTTTCAGTATAAAATATTCTAATTAATTGAAGTTTATAACTGGTATTCATTAACAAAAACTCGCTCAGTTCTTTGTTATTTTAGAAAAAAGGTTTACCTTACCAGACTATGTCTTTAGAAAAAGATAACAGAGTTATTAAATCACAATCCTCAACTTAATCACCTTCACGATTCATGTCTATGCACTTCATTTATTGTACATTTAATAACTTTAGTTACCCTTGTTTACTCTTTTGTTAATAAATACACATTTATTACAATTGTGTCTTCCTTGTGTTGATAATGCAGTAAAAGGCTCTACAAGTCAGATGATCTCATTATCCTTTAGAATTGGCCAGATAATAAACACCTTTACATTTGTATATTTCAGTTAACAATATTTGATTGTTAATTATTTTGACAGTCGAAGCTGTCTGGTGCCCTGTTTAAAAGGAGTTATTTACCTGTCATTTCTACATTATTTTGTGCCCTATGAGAGACTAAAATATCTATACCAAAATATTGATGTTAATATTTGTGATAAATCCAATTATCACTACACATGACAGGTAGGTACAAGCTAATATGAACGATGACACGTCTGATGTTCTACAAACTATATTTTTAATATGTTTTTTGAACATATTGTAAGAGTTATTTTTGTGGTCAGGGTGCCTTTTCAGGAGCATCAAAGGCATTTTTCCGGAGTGGGACAATACCGATCCTGATCTCTGAAAAGGAATTTTATTGGATGAAGAGAAAAGGAAGTGGTGTCCAGATGTTTAATTAATTCTTTGGCAATGAGTTTCTCTGCAACTTTAGACACTGTGGAAATAATACTGATTGGCCTGTAATTGGAAAGTGACAGAAGATTTTTATAAATTGGAATGACAACTGATGACTTCCATACACCTGGAAGTATTGCCTCAGAAAATGAGAGACTGAGGAGTTTAGTTATTGAAGTTATTAGTGTGGAACTAAGTTCTTTCAACATAAGAGTATCTATGCCAAATATAGCTTTAGTTCTAGAGGGTTTGGGTGATTTTATTGCATGTAAAGTTTCAGTTTCTGTCTATGCTCAAAATTGGCTCTGAACTATTTATAGGAAACACATTAGAATATTTCAATAGACAATATAGGATCATAGTTAATACAGAATAAATAAAAAAAAATTGAAGATATCTGCAATTTTGCAGGCGTTATTTGTAATATGACCATCTATCATAATTTCCAATATCTTTTTGTATCCTGTCCAACAACTTTTCAGTTGGTTCCAGATTTAGAATCCCCTTTTGCCTTTTCTTTTATTGTCAGGAAATAATCAGCTTTGGCTTTTCGTATGTTTTTTACTGCTTTATTTCTTAATGTTGTAAAGCTGTTTCTAGCACTAGCCGATTTATTCTTAATAGTTTTTTTTAACGCAAAAATCTCTCTCTCTCTTTCATTAGTTTTAGTATGTCAGAGTTAATTCAGGGTAGTATGTTTTTATTGTGTTTGTGTACGTTTAGAGCCGAATTCTTTAATTGTTTTCTCAATTGTTCTTACAAAAGATCCACAGTCCTTTACACAATCAGTACCTAGTAATATCCTGTCCTAGTCAATTTGCTCTACAGCATTTTTAAAATCCTTCCCTTCTATTTTTTGGTATTCCAATAAATTCATGTTCTTTGGCAAGAAACTTAAATCCCTTTTTTGAGAGATTTCTGGCCACAAGTGTCAAATTGTGGTCAGATGCTAGCTTACATATTATAGGATTTAATTATCCTCTCAGGTCGGTTTGTAAAAATTTAATCAATCTGAGTGCTACTTGATGTGGTGATCCTTGTAGGCCCTTTTATCATTTGGACAAGGTCAAATTTGTCAGTTATTGTTTTAAGATAATTTCTGCATGGTGTATCCTCCCAGTTTATGTTGAAATCCCCGAAGATACAGTCTCTTTGTTTAAGTTACATTCTTTAAGTTACTTTTCAAACCTATCATGAAAAGTACCATCAAAAAAAAAAAAAAAAAAAAGGGGGACGATAAATTACAATTACAATTCTAACTCATGATCACAGAGCCATTGGATTTCCTGATGGAATGTAGTTTTTACCTTCTGGGCAACCCGGCGGAGCAGGCTCTTGGAGGGTGGCAGCACGCATTTCTTCTTCCAATGTCCAACGTATGGGACTTATGATGAGGAAACTTTGACATTCATGAGTGTTTGGAAGGTGGCTGGCAAGATGAAAAGGCCATAGGGCATCACCTGGTATTCTTAGAGTCCGACAGGGGCGATGAATGCAGTCTTCCACTCGTCTCCTGCCCGGATACGGATAACTTTGTATGCACTCCTAAGGTCTAATTTGCTGAAGATGCGAGCTCCCCGAAGTTCCTCTAAAGCTGCTGGGACCAGGGGAAGTGGATACGGCTGGGGAATGACTTGGGAATTCAATGTGCAGTAATCAATACAGGGACAGAGACCTCCATCCTTCTGACCCACAAAGAAGAAGGTGGAAGCTGCCGCTGAGGTGGATGGTTGAATGAATCCTTGATGCAGCATCTCAGACACATAATGCTCCATCGCCTTGCACTCTGGGATGGACAGGGGATAGAATCTTTCTTTAGATAGTTTAGTGCCAGGTAGCAGGTTAATAGCGCAGTCCCATGGCCGATGAGGTGGCTGCCGGTTTGCTGAACACATCCTGAAACCGCTGATCTCTCTATACTTGTAGTAGCAACTGGGAGAGACAGAGAAACTGGTTATTGATGGGTACAATACAGTTTTTTTTAGTTCTTACTCCAATGTAAAATTTCACTTTTGTCCCACCTGATTTCCAGAGAATGATGTGCCAGCCAGGGACATCCCAGAATGATATCAATGGTGGATTTTTCCATTACCAGAAAACTCAGATCCTCTTGATGGACACAACCGATTTGAGGAGTCACCACAGGGGAGCGATATCGTACGTTTCCTCGTCCAAGTGATTTTCCTTGAATGGTTTCTATGGAGTATGTCGTGGTTGCAGACCTTCTCATCAATTAGACACTATCAAACTGGAGGTTTTGGATACCAGAAAATAGACTTTATTCACATAATAAAGCCGAGATATCTGAAAAGCCCTTCTGGACAACCTGAAGTCTTCCCTAGACAATCTGAATCGTATGTGTCCATGGTCCTGCTTTTATACAGATTTTCGTCACACACCTCTGTGTTCCTGTGACCATCTTAGGAAGTCTTTACTGAAAGGTCATGTATATATGTTTAGGTGGTCATGTTATTCTTGGCTCTCAGCCATCTGGCTAAAAAGTCTATGTAAGCAACTTCATAGATGCAACTTCTAAGTGTTTACATATTGTCATGATGGTACATTAACTTGATAATATGTCACTCACTCTCCAAAATACTTCTGACACATATACAGTTCCATATGAGTATTTAACATATATAAATCAGTGCTTTACATATTTAGTTATTCTACATAGTCATTCTTCAGCATAGCCTTCTCATTGTGTTGCTCTGTGCAGGGTTTCTCAACTTAGACAAACCCTGTTTTAGCCTGGCTCATGTTCACTGCATACTTTAGAGAATAATACCAACTGCTCTAAAACACACTTAGAAAATACTTTTAGAGAATAAAAATCTTTGTCAAGTATTGTTGATGGTGACGTAGACGATGCAGTTTAAGTTGAAGACATGACTGGGAGATAAAATTTCCAGAAGATCCAGAATCTATTAGAGCTAAGACAGATCGAGAGATTTCTGGTGTGACCAGTATGGCAGGAGTGAGAGTTAAATTTAAAACTTCATTATGGACTTAAATAGTACTCACCACTGGACGAGGAGGTTTCATGGGGCATTCCTTGATGAAGTCACCGGTTTTCCCACAATACAGACACTCTCCACGTGAAATACGATGAGCCCTTTCTGTCTTGGAAAGGCGAGTTAAAGCAACTTGCATGGGTTCTGGTACTGGAGGGCAGGCTGGTGAGCGGTTTTTAAGAGTATGGCAAGCAGCTAAACTTTAAGCAATGCTGGTGGTACATTGCAAGATATTCCACACAGAAAACCTCAAAGAAGTGGTTAGTGAACTGTGATAATGAGTTGATTATTTTACTGGCATTCAAATAATCGCTTTGGCCCAAAGGAGTGCTTTGCCAGATAATAGAGAGACAAGGAAGGCAAGGCTACAGTCGTAGCAGTCGTGGCCTGGTGGTTAGAGTGTTGGACTCGTGATCCGAA
>CAIGQV010019086.1:5209110-5262192 GCA_903798115.1 Danio jaintianensis
CGTCGAATAGTTCGGACTGCTGAGCGAATCACTGGTACAATCCTCCCCACTCTCCAAGAACTGTACTTATCCAGAGCAAGCAGAAGGGCTGCCAAAATTACTCTGGACCCCTCACACCCAGCACACTGCCTCTTTGAACTTTTACCTTCTGGTCGATGCTAGAACGGCCCGACACAGAAACAGTTTCTTCCCTCAGGCAATCCATCTCATGAACACTTGATGATAGTAATTATGAAACAAACATCACTACTTGCTATACACTTTATACACATAAACACTTATTTAACAACATATTTTACATGCCAATTTGCACATAACAGCTCCCATATAACATTGTATATAGTAATATACCTGTACATACACTTGTCAATTTGTATATTTGCATTCACTATTTACTTTTGTCCTGTCTCTGTAATTCTGCTGCACTGTAGAAGCTCTGTCACGAAAACAAATTCCTTGTATGTGTGAACATACCTGGCAATAAAGCTCTTTCTGACTCTGATTTAACTACAGCAGTTGTCTTTTTACTTTTTAAGAACAGTGCCATTTTTAATTAACTTTTAAAAGCACATTTTAATTTAAATGTTTTTTTGTTTTTTACCCTTATGCACAATACAGTGTTAACGTTCAAACTTCTTATAATGTTTAAAGTGACTGAAAAATAAATATTCTAATTAGTAATTAATCTGCCTCATTTTTTAACTGCAGAGCTCTAGAAATAAAGCAATTGAGATGGAAAATGTAGACTTGTAGACTATGCAGATTATATAAATATCTACACTATGGCTACATCTATAAAAGTGGCAATAGACTTTTTGCAAAATGCTTTTAATTAATTCTAAATGTTCCTCGGTTGCTTAAAATTAATATTGAATGCAATAAATAAATAAATGGTTTTTACAAGGATTTTATAATTAAACTTTAAAAGGCACACAGACCGAAAACGGTTGCATGTTATAAATATTCAGTTGTCTGGCTTGATAAAGGTAACTTGCAGTTCTCATATTGCTAGTTTTTAAAAAGAATTGAGAACATTAGTCTTATTTTTGTTCAAATAAATGTTTCTCGGTGACACGGTGGCTCAGTGGTTAGCACTGTCGCCTCACAGCAAGAAGGTCGCTGATTTGAGCCCCAGCTGGGTCAGTTGGCATTTCTATGTGGAGTTTGCATATTCTCCCCGTGTTGCCGTGGGTTTCCTCCGGGTGCTCCAGTTTCCCCCACAGTCCAAAGACATGCACTATAGGTGAATTAAATAAATTAAATTGGCCGTAGTGTATGTGTGTGGGTGTTTCCCAGTACTGGGTTACAGCCGGAAGGGCATCTGCTGTGTAAAACATATGCTGGATAAGTTAGCTGCTGTGGCGACCCCTGATGAATAAAGGGACTAAGCTGAAGGAAAATGAATGAATGAATGAATGTTTCTCCTTATTAGCTTGAATAATTTAGTTGAAAGTACTCTACTATCAGTATTATGGAGATATACGTTACATGCATCCACCTATGAATGTTTATTTTTTATTATTTGGATGTTGTTTATTGTAGTGCCTTATCATTTGGTACAGGTTCAAGTGCTCACACACATCACAGCGATTTATCTAAAATTACAGAATAGCCATTTAAATAGTACATTTTTATTTTAAAATATTTTTAGAGACAATCTGTCTATACGTTTGGGCCCTACCACAATAGGAACAGTTTGTACCTGGACAACAGAATACTTTCAATTTGCTCAATTACCTGAGATCTTCCCCTAGTACCAGATATCTCCACTGAACCTATAGGGACATAACTTACTGACTGGATATAAATGTCTATATCAAAGAAAGTTTGTAAGTCAGAATAATTGTTATCAGGCTGACTAACTTCCAAAAACCTTTAGTTTTTTCTAAATTTAATTTTAATTGCTTTAAAGGTTACTTTAAATTGGAGCTCTTGGTTCTCTGAGCTACGAGACTGCTGTGTAGCTATCACTAAACCAATTTCTCTCTAATAGCAGATAATCCTTCACATTATTCTTGCAAACACATGCTCCAAGCACTTTCTTGCATTATTCTAATGTCCATAGATTATTTGAATGAATGACAAATTTCTTTGTCAAATTCAGTCTGACTGACTCTGTTATTATTGACTCCATGTGCTGTCCTAGCAGTGATTTGAACTCACTGTCTGTCCACAAAGGTGCTGCTATACCACTTCCCTGCCTAAAAAAGGAATAACAAATATTAGTACATAATGCAAGTTTCTCTGCCTGAACAGAGGATAAACATTATTCTCTATAAAAATAGAGGACATTTTTCCTGTTAACCAAACTCTACAGCTGTTTGTTAACTCATCTCTGGCAGCACAGGGAATAACTAAATGTACTGGTCTGTAGTGTTTTTTTGATCAGTGAAAGACTCAGCAAATCGAGGGTGAGCTAAAAAGATTCAGTCTGGAATGAAGTCTGATCTTTGTTGAGTTTCAAATAGGACTCAGGTGAGGAGCTCTATATCCGTGTTACAGTGTCAATCTGTTGTGAACTCAAAAGGGAAAACCATGACACTCTCTAGTCTTTCTTCAAACAGGATTATTTATTGAGAACTCGCCGTTGCTGCAGTTATGATTAAGTCTTCAAGAATTCTAAGAGAAGTCTGAGAAATGTAGTGTAACACTGTATTTTGTGTAATTTTTTAGTGGGCTGTGATACGTAGAGAGCATTGGCCTGGTAGAGAGGGGACACCTCATTTAGGCAGGATGTTAAAGTGGAACAGAATGGTTTTTATTGGACTATTTACATCAATAACTAAGAACTAGGTGTGTGAGGGAAGAGAGGATGAAACAGTGGAAGAGAACTGTGTAAAGGACAGAGAGCACAGATTGTGTCTAAAAGAGACTGGTTGGGAGGGTGGTTGTCTGGTCACAATGTCTGGTTGTGGGAAGCAGTAAGTTGAAAGTAATGCTGTAGTGGTCTGAAGTGTGCAATGGTTTTACTGCGAGTTTATCAGAAGAGCAATGTCTTGTATAGGTAATGTCAATCTAAGGTTTGTGTGTGCTTGTGGTGGTAACCCGGTTGAGGTTAAATGATGTAATGAGAGAATGAAAATCTGTAGCATTCTCTTGGTTTGTCCAAGTGAATGTTGAAGTCACCAAATACTACAAGCGGGCTGCCATTCTCGGGGAATGAGAACAGCAGCCATCCAATACAAGAGTATTTCCAATAATTAGAAATGGGAAAGCCAGTCTCTCTTTCCCTCCCAATCAGGCGGGGAGTGTGGATGAATGCAAAGTTTTTAGAGAGAGCAGCAGGAGTGACTGAGTCCTGAGGATTAATCCAGCTCTCAGTCAAAGCAAGTATTTGAAGATTAGATTGTGATGCAAATGCTGGAATTCACTTTGTTGACAGCTGACTGAAAATTCAATTAAATTCATCTTATTTCTATAGTGCTTTTACAATGTAGGTTGTGTCAAAGCAGTTTAACATAGTGTCCAAGATACATCATCTAGATGCACTGGGACGCATCGTCAGTCATGTATCCTGGGGTCGTTGGGTGATTCGGGTCTTTTCAACATCTTCACAAACAGACTTAATGGCCCTCTGCTTAGCTGCTACTGCTAGGCCTATTTGTTTGAAGACTTTACAGAGTAAACGCCCTGCAAACCCTCTACAGCCCACCTCTATTGACTCACAGTGGGTCTTCCAGCGCCCTTCCCAGCACTTCTCTACTAGCTCCTGGTACTTTGAGTGTTTCCTTTCATTTGCCTCTTCCGTCCGCTCAGAAATTATTTTGCCTCAGAATTTACAATTACGGCTGTTTGGAGTGAGGGTGTAACTATGTGCTGTGGGAACTTTAACTGCTTACCCTGGTCGACTTGCAACTGCCAGTCAGGGGCTGAGTGGAGGAGGCCCGACCTTGTCCTTTGCAGTTGGCAGGGTTCCTTCCCAGCTTTCACAAAGTCAATCCTCCTTTTTAGGGCAAGACGGTACTTGCATATGCTTGCATATGCTTTCTGCCACCACCTTCAGTACTTGATCATGCCGCCAACGGTAGCACCCTTCCTCCAGGGCCTTAGGACAGCTGCTCAATAGGTGTTGTAATGATCCCCTACCAGAGCATAACTGGCATGCTGGAGTCTCAATCTTGCCCCATACATGAAGGTTGGCTGGACTTGGTAGTGTATCGTACACAGCCTGGATGAGGAATCGGATGTGCTGGAAGTCTGCCTGCATGATGTTTTTTTCTAGGTGATCTTACAGTGTAGGCTACCCTCCAACTTTGTCCACTTTTGGGCTGCTCACTCGCTGTTCCTCCATGCAGCTCGAACTTCTTCCTGGATTAGCTGGTGTCTCTCCTTTCCTCTGGCCTTGCCCACTAAGGTTTTTGTGAAAAATCGCAAGCCAGCTCTCCCTGTTGCCAGCGTGCCAACCAACTCTTTCTGCCTGAGGCGTGACTCTGCCACCTGCACTGCTCTCTCCACGCCCCCACTTCCTCCCTGTTCTCACCTCAATGCCAGCTCCTGACACTTTCTGATCCCAGAAGTCTCTGTACTGCAGCGCTTCTCTTGTGCTTTCTCTCAGTGAGTGCATTGAAAGGCAGCTGTAAGATGTTACTGGTCCCATAGAGAGCTGCACTGCTGAGACTGCGGGGCAGGCCTAGCCATCTGCGCAGAAAGCTTGTGATCTTTCGTTCCAGGGACTCTACTGTTGACACAGGGATTGAATAAACCAGCATAGGCCACAGGATGCATGGTAAGATGTAGTGCTGGTAGATCCAGGAGTTCTAGTAAATTGAAACTGCTTCAGTCCAGTTTTCAGAGATGAAGTTCAACTTAGTTCAGTTCAGTGTAGCTTAAATTTCACTGCTGAAAGACTCAAACGTCTTGTGCAGAGCTGCAGTCTAGGTGCCTGAGGCTGGAGAACGCTGGACGTCCATTGTGGGGAAGCTGCAGGTGTGTGTAGGTCACCGGTGGGTGTTCAGGCAAGCCCACAGGATCAATGTGGAGGCTCATCTGTCACTGGTGTCTTTCAGGAATCAGTCTTAGACTCTCCACTCCTCCATGACCACCACAGCATCTGCTCAGGATATAGGCTGGGTTCAGGATTATGGAGACCTCGGGATAAAAAGAAACAGACTAACATAAGTGTAGACACTGTTCAAATTATAATGTTTTTTGGGAAGTGTTCCCAGCTCCGGTTGCCCTAATTAATGCAGCCTAACAATCCTTTAGAGGATTTGTATTTCATGTGTATGCTAATGCAAAAAGTCTTTAATCTAGTTTTAGACTGACAGAGTGTGTCTGCCTCCCCACTGTGCTAGGAAGGCTGTTCCAGAGTTTAGGTGCCAGATATGAGAAAAATCTAATGCCTAAAGTTGATTTTGATATTCTAGGAATAATTAATTATCCAGAATTAATTGAGCGTAGTGGATGTAAGGGGCTGTAATACACCAGAAGGTCCCTCAAATACTGGGGAGCTAAACCGTTCAGGGCTTTGTAGGCAGTCAATAAAATTTAAAAATGTATACGATATTTAATAGGGAGCCAATGCAATGATGAAAGAACTGGAGTAATAATAACCTGCAGTTATACAGTGTAATGAGTCCTTCCAAGAAGGTGATGTCTTTAGTGACATTTTAACAGTGATTGTGGAGCAGCTGAGGTGAGTCTGTGACCATGGCGATGCTAGACTAAAGAGACTGCCAAAAAGGCTTAATGAAAGTTAGCTTCAAAAAGGTTTGGGGTTTGGCCTAGAGTTAATGAAGAGTTGATAACATTAAGAAGAGGTTCTCCTATTACAGGTAGCAATTCTTTAAGTAATTTTGTCGGCATGGGATCTAACATATGGCTGATTTATACATATTGATGTCTATCTAGTACTTCCTGTCCTATGATTTTGAAGCACTGTAAATATTTTAGATTTACTGTTTTAGTGTTTTATGAATCCGGGCTATAAAATGGCACAGAAAGTTTCACATCTGCTATTTTTGTCTGAAGTACGTTTGCATGAAGTCATCACTAATAATTTGCAGTAGAATAGTTTGTTCAGACAGCAACCGATTATTTGTTAGTCTAGCAACTGTTTTAAATAAGAATCTAGGATTGTTATGGTTATTTATTCATTTGCAAAATTTATTCATTTATTCATTTGCTCAGCCTTGGCCAAAGTTTAGAACTTTCAGAAGATTCTGCACGATTGGAGAAAGAATTCTACAGCTGAAGGAATTGCAATGCAAACTAAAACCTAATCTGTGACACGAGTAAACAAATGTCGCTAAGAAGGTAAGTCTGTTTGGCTTTCTCTGGCACAGCTGTGGAGTTTGGTTTGACGCAGTTGTGAACGTTTGTTTATCCATTGGGGATATTCGCGGTGGTTGTTGTTTTGTTTTGTTTGTTTTGTCCAGAGCTCTGGTGTTGGCAGTTTGTTGTTGGCTGTTTGTTTGTTGCCGTGATGTCGCGATGTTTACAAAGTTCATGCGTCGTTGTGATGTTGTTGAAGAATTGTTTTAAATGAGTATTGTAAGGTCCAGCCAGTTAGTCCAACGACGGTGTCTACTGGCGGATGAAGGTTGATTTACTTTAAATTTAAATCATATCTGACTCCAATTTTGGTATGAGGTGGTTTAGAATATTAATATATTTATCTTTCTTTTTATCTGACTCCAATCATAAAACATTAAGAAAAGTATATCAATATATAATTTAGATGAATGTTTGAACCTTTTGTCTTTACTCGTAACTATTACATTTGTTCATTCGGGTGCTCATGTCGCTCAGAGAAATCACCTCGGCCGAAGGCGTCCCTCACGGTCACACTCTCGTCAGTCTTGATTATTAAACAGAGGTAATTGACTAATACTTTTAGATGTCCGCTCCTATACTTGCTCATTCTAAAGTATTTTTGATTAGTCCTCTTAGATGTACACCCTTGAGTAAAGACAATATCATTTCTAATCAGAGGTCAAGGCCATTATTATAAATGTAACCGACTACTGTTCTCTATAATAATTTTGGTTTAGCTAAGCTCATGGTTTCCCAAGTACACTTTATTTAGAACAACATTACTTTCAAACAAAGGTCAGGCACCACATCTAGGTTAGTCGTGCAACACCTTGTTGCCCTAGCAGAAATAACTCCTTTTTCATCTAAGTACACTTGAATCAATATCAAGAGTCAGTCGGATCCCTAAAATACAGTTAGTGTGCCCAATGCTCCATCTCAACTGGACTTTAGTCCGTCTACTGACCTGACGCAGGAAGTGCGGAAACAAGGATACAGTGTAATCTACTAAAATGAATAATTACAGAGTGAGCAGAATGCGTTCAAACATAACAATTTAATAGTCTGGTAAATATGTATTATGCCAATTATTCAGTAAATTCATAAACAATCAATACATCAAATACTCAAAGATAGATCTAAGATCAAAAGATGCATACCTGACTTAAAAATATACATAGCATAGAGCATGAGAGCTCCACACTACGGGCTGATCTGGTTACAGAATCGCGCCGAACTTCTTGACACTTTTCCTTATGTGTGTGGAACAACAATAGGCATTTGTATTTAGTGGCATGTTAGATCTGAAAAGTTACTGCCTATAGGGAACAAATGGTAATTTGAATGGAAGCCCCCTAGGTAAAGGCACACCCTTAGCAGTGGGTCAAAAGATACCTGAAGTTATATATCTATTATTTCGATTATATCTATTTGTGAGGGAATGAGATCATTGTACCAGTCGCACTGAGACATTTCAAATGATATCAAACATGATAGATAAAGTCACTTAGATTGATATAGAACATTCATATTTTGAGATGACCATTCTGTGTGAGTTGGAGGAAGAGAAGGGTGAGTGAACAGAAGGGAGTGCGGGAGATGCTTTAAATGTAAATGAGGGAAAGGGGATGAGTGAACTTTCCCGCATTCCCACCTGGTGGGGTGTGGAGCCAGCCCATGCTTGTATTTTCAAAGACATCAAAGTATCTGTGGTATCTAAAAATCTTACAGTATTGTTGGTTTGCTGGAAATAAAGGATGAATGAAGCGAATGTTGATGACGTCACTGGCTTTGAAATGGATTGCAGTAAAAGGCTAACTAAGTTAACTGCAAAGGCTTTGTCAAATAAAATTGAGGGTCTTTAGAAAGAACAGAAGAAGAAAGTAAATCAAATTAAAGGGCTCATACCAGAAATTAAATCGTTGATACACAAAAAGGAAAATGCCTCCAAAGTGCAACACGTTTAAAAATCTTCTTCAGCTTTGTGAAAATGCCAATGAACATCAGAACGTTGTACTTTCGCTACTTCCAGAAGATGAACAGAAAAAACAAAATGAATAGTTTTTGAGTATCATGAAATATTGCAATACATTTAAGGATGCTGTTCAGTGCTGGTTAAGTGGATCAGAGGAGATGGAGGACAACTCAGTTAAAGCTGGTGCTGGAGTAATGCAAGAAGATTGTACTGTTCCTCAGGTCCCAGTCTATGTTCCATCCATTACCACATCAGATGAAATACAAGATGATGTAAAACCCACTGACAGTGTATCTAATATTGGCAGTAGAACATCCAGAAATCAAAGCTCAATTGCCGAAAATGGTTCCTTGGTGTCATCTACTTCTTCAGTTTGTCTCAAAGCAGAGACTTGAGTTGTCTGCACTAAAGGCACGTCAAAAAATGTTAAAGGATAAACATGAGCTGGAGGATCAAGAGGAGCAACTACAAAAAAGGAAAGAACAGTTAAACTTGCAAGAACAAATTGAAGTGCAAATGGCTAAACTAAATGTCTTGAAATCTCAAAGTGTGTCAAGTTCAAAGTCTGATCGTTCAAGAGGGAAACATTCCAATTTGGAGCAAAAACAAAGGAAAACACTAAGTCTTAATGTCAGTGCTAAATCATTTGTACCCCAAAGGTGTGTAAGTGAATTATCTCAAGATAGAGAGAACTATGGAGCAAAGCCTAAAGAGAAAACTGTACATCAGCTTTCACAGTCTTATCGAGTGGAACATCAACCATCTAGATGCCAAACTGAAGAACAGAGAGGGCAAAGAAATGTATTGAATTCACACGTTCAAAACTCTGACGAACAAGGTAATATAATGGGCATTATGAGAAAGCAAAATGAAATAACATCATTACTGTTAAAACAACAATGTTTATCATCCTTACCTAAAAGAGATCTGGAAGTTTTTGATGGTGATCCACTACAGTATCATGCATTCATAAGAGCCTTTGAAAACAGCGTTGAAAGCAAGACTGATGACAACAGTGACCGCTTGTATATTTCCGTGAAAAATATACTATGGGTCTTCCAAGAGAGTTGGTAGAGAGTTGTCAATATATTAATCCAAACAGGGGATATGTTAGAGCCAAAGCCTTGTTACAGTAGCATTTTGGCAATGAACAGAAGGTTCCATCTGCTTATATGAATAAAGCTCTATCATAGCCTCAAATTAAAACTGAGGATGTTTTAATGCACTGCAAGAATACACTCTCTTTCTTAGAGGTTGTAGTAATGTTATGAATGAGGTGCAATACATGTGTGACCTGGACATGCCTTCTAACTTGATGATGATAATTATCAAAAAATTGCGCTACAGACTCAGAGACAAATGGAACTGTTGTTTGTGAACTGCAAGAAAGACGTAATTGCAGAGTTTCATTCACTGATGTTGTTAAATTTCTGGAACATCAGGTCAAAATTATAACTGACCCAGTGTTTGGAAATATACAGGATGTACCCTCAAAAATGTAAAGAGATCTAAATTGTTTTCCCATCCTGGTATAAGAGGAACCAGCTTTGCTACCTCTGTAGATGCTGTAAAGAAAGAAAGTGAATCCTGTTGTATAGGAAAGAAAGATGTGACATTTGATAGGAAAAGATGTCTCTGCTGTAATGGTGTACACACATTGGAAATGTGTCCCCAATTTGTAAAACAATCTCACAACGTAAAGATTGGCTTCTTAAAAGAAAGTAAAGTTTGTTTTGGCTGTTTGTGCATTGGGCACAGCAAAGAATGCAGGAAACGTCTTTTTTGTGATGTTTGTGGTCTTCGACATCCTACTGTACTGCACATTTTTCCTAAAGAAAAGAACACACATGATATAACAGAGAAGAAGCCTAAAACAGCAGTAAAGGGTGTATTAGTATCTAGTGGCCTTACTGGGGCTGGTGATCAGGACTGTAAACTGCCAATAGTTCCTGTACAGATCAAGTCTAAGAAAGGAAGCAAAGTTGTTACTACTTATGCCTTTTTAGATCAGGGGAATACAGCTGTGTTTTGCACAGAGAGTTTAATGAGGAAACTTAACCTCACAGGAACTAAAGTTCGGATACTTTTAAGAATTATGGGACAAGAAAACGTGGTATCTACTCATGTTCTGTCAGGAATGGAGATAGCTGACTTGAATGGAAATGAATTCTGTGACTTGCATCAGGTCTATACACAGGAAAGTATGCCTGTTCACAAAGGGAATATACCCAGACAAAGAGATATTCAAAGGTGGTCTTATTTGAAGAATATTAATTTACCTGAGATTGAAGCAGGAATTGAGCTGCTTATTGGTAAAAATGTTCCTAAAGCATTGTAACCACTGGACGTAATCCGGAGTGTAAATGATGGGCTGTATGCTACCAGGACAATGTTGGGCTGGAAAGTGAATGGACCGCTCAGTGGAGATGGTAAGCATATGTCAGTTAACGCACAGCCAAATGTCACGTTCAACAGAATTTCAGTGGTGACGTTGGAAGATATGTGGCAGCAGCAATTTAAAATGGACTTTCCAGAATGTAACAATGAGGATCAAATTGGTTATTCAAAGAAGGATCAAAGATTCATGGACATGGTATCAAATTCAGCCAAGCTTGTTGATGGGCATTATGAAATTGGCTTGCCTCTGAGAGAAAATGTCAATATGCCAAATAATCGGAAAGTTGTAGTGTAACGTGCTTCACATCTAAAGAAGAGACTTCAAAGGTGTTCTACATTTTCTTGCTGACTATAAGGCCTTTATGAGTGATATGGTCTTTAAAGGCTATGCAGAAAGAGTGCCTGTAGAGGATATGACACGTAGAGATGGGAAAATGTGGTATCTTCCACATCATGGTGTTTACCATCCCACCAAGAACAGAATCTGTGTGGTGTTTGATTGTGAAGCAGGGTTTCAACAAGCATCACTTAATGCTCAGCTTTTGCAAGGACCAGACCTTACTAGTTCGCTTGTTGGAGTAGTAACAAGATTCCGAAAGCAGCCAGTGGTAATCACAGCAGATGTTGAATCAATGTTCCATCAAGTAGAACTTGTGTTGATTTATTAAGGTTTCTTTGGTGGCCAGATGGGGATTTAGGGCGAGATCCAGCTGAATATAGGATGCTGGTACACCTCTTTGGAGCTACATCATCTCTTAGTTGCGCAAACTTTGCTCTTAGAAAATGTGCAGAAGATCATAAAGAGCAATTCAGCAAGGAAACAGTAGATGCTGTTCTTCATTAATTTTATGTTGACGACTGTCTTGTTTCAGTTGCTTCAGTTGAACAAGTAATAACCTTTTATCAGGAGCTTGTATCCATATGTGCCAAGGGGGGATTTAAGCTCACAAAATGGATAAGCAACAGTCTTCAAGTGTTTGATGCGATAGTTTTGGGAATGCAGTGGTGCATAAATCTGGGATGGGACGATGCTTTGCCTGATGTATTTGCTCAAAGGTGGACCAGCTAGGTGCAAGAGCTTCATTTGGAGTGCTTTGAACTTGCTAGATGTTTAAAACCTCCAGATTTTGGAGATATTGTCAAGGCACAGTTGCATCATTTTTCAGATGTGAGTGAAGAAGGATATGGAACTGTAACATACTTGTTGCTCCTCAATGGGCATTCTCAAGCCCATTGTACTTTTATAATGGGAAAATCTAGAGTAGCCCCAATGAAGTGTGTTACAATCCGTCGCATGGAGCTCATTGCTGCTACCATGGCTAGTCGAAACTTATTTTGTATTTTCAAATTTAAATTTGACATTCAAACTGACCAATCAGCAGGTTAAAACTTCACATCTTACACACAAAGGATGGCACGGTGGTCCAGTGGTTAGCATTCTCACCTCACAGCTAGAAGGTCACTGGTTCGAGTCCTGGCAGGGCCTGTTGGCATTTCTGTGTGGAGTTTGCATGTTCTCCCCATGTTCGCGTGGGTTTCCTCCGGGTGATCCGGTTTCCCCCACAGTCCAAAGACATGCGATATACGTGAATTGGATTAACTAAATTGGCCATAGTGTATGAGTGTGTGTGAATGTGAGAGTGTATGCGTGTTTCCCAATACTGGGTTGAAGCTGGAAGGGCATCTGCTGCATAAAACATATGCTGGAATAGTTGGCGGTTCATTCTGCTGTGGCGACCCCTGATTAATAAGGGACTAAGCTGAAGGGAAATGTATGAATGAATTAATGAATCTTACACATATATCAGCTTACAGGCATGATCTTATCAACATTTCTGTGCCTTTAAGAATTTTAAATTACCCTTTTTGAAAAGACATGTCTTGCAATTAATACAAATGTGATGATTTTAAGCTATACACTATTGTCTTCTTGAACTGTGCCCATGACCTGTACCCCTTGTACTATTACAGATAGGCTGAATGTGCATAGTCACTCCACAAAATAACTTCTTGCAGGCAGTGATACCATTATTCACCTCAGTTATTAAAACGCTCCTCCTTCTAAGAACAAATAGGTTATAATCTTATAATAGATTATAAATTATAATCTGTTATAATCTACGTTATAATCTGAAGGAAATCTCAGAAACAAATGAAAGGAAGGGAAGAATAATAAAAAATAAAGAGTCCAAAGTTAAAAATGAGTCCAAAGTTAATTAAACATTTCCATTGACTCAAGAGATACTGAAACCATATTAACATTGCCTTTTTATCAGGAATAAAATGTTTGTGTAAATTTCATCAATGTAATAATCAATGCATAATATGCTGTAATGTTTACCTGCATAGTGAAGCTGTTGTCTATGCCACTTAAACCCATTCAATTGTATATTATCTCTGGACTCTGGAGAGCTTCATGAACCACATGAGCATGTGGTGGTGATGCCAAGAACATCAAACATTGTCACAACTCAGGCTTTGGCATAATCACTATGTTTTACAATGTATGCCATATTAAGTGGACCAAAATTTAATTTATTGTTTTAATTTAGTATTAGGCAAGGTACGTTTATTTATATAGCACATTTCATACACAATGATAATTCAAAGTGTTTTACATAAATACGAATAAAAGAAACATAAAATACAAGTATATGAAAATAAAAACAACGAATACAAATTATTAAAAACATATTAAAATGTGTTAAAACAAGCTGTAAAGGACTAAAAAAAGAAAAGAATAACAATAGTGCGGTCTGTGGGATGTAACACAGTGCTCATTCAGTAAAGGCATAGCTAAACAGATGTGCTTTAAGTCTTGATTTGAATGTGCCTAATGTTGGAGCACATCTGATCATTTCTGGAAGCTGATTCCAGCAGCAGGGGGCGTAGTAGCTGAAGGGGGATTCATCCTGCTTTGACTGAACCCTTGGAATTTCTAATTTACTTCATCCTAATGATCTGAGTGACCTATTAGGTTTGTATTCAGTGAGCATATCTATAATGTATTGAGGTCCTAGGCAATTTAGTGATTTATAGGCAAGTAATAATACTTTAAAAATCTATTCTGTAAGTAACTGGGAGCCAGTGTAAAGACCTGAGGACTGGTGTGATGTGCTCTGATTTTCTGGTTCTGGTCAGAATCCTGGCAGCAGCGTTCTGGATGAGCTGCAACTGTCTGTCTTTTTGGGAAGGCCAGTGAGAAGTCCAATACAGTAATCCACCCTACTGGTGATAAAAGCATGAACAAGTTTCTCTAAGGCCCCGTTTACACTAATACATTTTAGTTTTAAAATGCATAACTTTTGCTACGGTTACGCCTTCCGTCCACACTACCTCAGAGTTTGCGAGACCCGAAAACTAAGCATTTTGAAAACACTGAAGAGTCCATTTTCATTTTAAAACGCTACTGCTCCATGCCAGTGTGGATGGGGGAAAATGGAGACATCTGAAAACAGAGGCATGGCTGCAAACATTAGCTAGCTGGTTGGGGCTTTTTCTCAATATCAAGTACACAAAGTTCAGTCTTGCATCCTTTCCTTTTAAGTTCAGACTTTGCAAGTTTGATATGGAAAATAAACTCTCAAGTATGCATTGGGTAAATCTTCAAAGGGAACAGTGTACTTTATAACGTCACTATCTTAACAATAAAATGAAAACATGATATAAGGTAATGCATATTTTAATTTTGATATTAACAACTTAACAGACACCAAAAATGTTAAGGCATTGTGTAGCTACATGTTTATATGACCGTCATCTTCACATGCGTATTCTGAGCTTCATATATTAATTATTCAAGTATTCAAGATAACTGCCTCCTTTCATTTTCATTGAAAAATATAAAACATACCCTGTCTCTTTTGCTGAATATCAGTTTTAATAATCAATAATAGCCATTATAAAAGTATAACGTACAATAAGTTTACAATATAGGAAATAAAGTCAAGCAATCAGTCAAAAGTGCAGAATCAGTGTAAGTGGTTACATAAATTAATATATTAACTTAACTTTACCCTCAGCCAAAACACCTGAGAACAAGTAATAGATTCAAAAGACCAACACAACTGTAGTGAGATGAGATCCAGCGGTAGATCCTTGATGTACCGTCCGACGTGTGCTGCTCTCACTTGGGGCTGTGTGTTCAAAGCACCCGCTGACTGACTGGAGCTCAGATGTGCACATACGCTGTAGCGCATGCCAGAGTGTGTGTGTGGTCACGTGATGTGCGTTTTCAGTGGTGTAGTGTGGATGGCATCTTTTCAGAAACGCTAGATGAAATGCCAGTGTGGATGTGGATCATTTTCATTCTAAAACGCCATTTTAAAATTCAATTCAATTCATCTTTATTGCTATAGCGCTTTTACAAGGTAGATTGTATCAAAGCAGCTTAACATAGAAGATTATAGTAAATTGAAACTGTGTCAGTCCAGTTTTCAGAGTTTAAGTTCAGTTTAGTTCAGTTCAGTGTGGTTTAATTTTCACTGCTGAGAGTCCAAACACTGAAAAGCAAATCCATCGATGCGCAGCTCCACAAGTCCCGAACCATGCAAGCCAGTGGCGACAGCGGAGAGGAACAAACTTCATCAATTTGTGAAATTGAAGGAAAAAAAACCTCGAGAGAAACCAGGCTCAATTGGGCACGACCATTTCTCCTATGGCCAAACTTCTTGTGCAGAGCTGCAGTCTAGGCGCCGGAGGCTGGAGAAAGCTGGACGTCCATCGTGGAGAAGCTGCAGGTGGGAGAGGTCACCGGCTGGTGTACAGGCTGGCCCTTCAGGATCAATGCGAAGACTCGTCTGTCACTGGGGTCTTACAGGAATCAGTCTCAAGCTCTCCACTCCTCCATGACCACCACAGCAGCTGCTCAGAATACGGCCTGGACCAGGATTATGGAAAGCTCGGGAGTAATAATAAAAAAAAGACTAACATAAGCGCAGATGCCGTTCAAATTAAAATGTCTTTTGGGAAGTGTTCCTGGCTCCGGTTGCCCTAAATAATGCAGACTAACAATCCCTTAGAGGATTTGGATTTCAAAAGCATTTGTGTTTTATGTGTATCCCAATGCAAAGAGATGTGTCTTTAATCTAGTTTTAAACTGACAGAGTGTGTCTGCTTCCCGAACTGTGCTAGGAAGGCTGTTCCAGAGTTTAGGTGCCAGATATGAGAAAGATCTACCACCTACAGTTGATTTTGTCCAGAATTAATTGAGCGTAGTGGACGTGAGGGGCTATAATACACCAGGAGCTCCCTCAAATACTGGGGAGCTAAGCCGTTCAGGGCTTTGTAGGTAGTCAATAATGTTTTTAAATTTATACGATATTTAATAAGGAGACACTGCAATGATGAAAGACCTGGAGTAATATGATCATATTTCTTTGTTCTAGAAAGCACTCTAGCAGCTGCATTTTGAACTAGCAGAAGTTTGTTAGTTAGGCCAACAGGGCAACCGCCTAGTAATGCATTACAATAGTCTAACCGAGAGGTCATAAAATCATGAATAAGCTTTTCTGCATCAGACATTGATAGCATTTGTCGAAGTTTGGCAACATTTTTAAGATGAAAAATGCAATTTTATAGATGCTTGAAATCTAGCCTTCAAATGACAGGTTGCTATCAAAAATCACCCCCAAATTTTTGACTGAGGATGAGGACTGAACTAAGAATCCATCAAGGGTTAGACAGTGTTCTAGGTTTTTGCGTGTGAGGTTTTTTGGTCCAATAAGCAAGACCTCAGTTTTATCTGAATTTAATAATAAGAAGTTATTAGTCATCCAATTTTTTCTATCAGCTGTACAATCTGTTAATTTTGTAAATTCATACAAATTATCAGGTTGAGAGGAGATATAAAGTTGTGTAACATCAGCATAACAGTGGAAGCATATATAGCGGTAGCATATATAGTGTGAAAAGTAAGGGACCAAGAACTGAGCCTTGTGGTAGCTGAAAACTAAAACACATCAGTGTAAACGGGGCCTAAGTCCTCAATGGGAACAAATCATCTAATTCTATCAATGTTTTTAAGATGATAGTATTCTGGTTTATCTACTGCTTTGACATGACTACTAAAACTTAAATCTGACTCCAGAATCACAACAGGATTTTTGACCTTATTTTTTGTTGTTTGACCCCTAGTCAAGGTACGCATTCACCTTGAGAACCTCACCTCATTTCCCAAATGCAATGACTTAAGTTTTCTCATTGTTTAACTAAAGAAAGTTTTGGCACATCCAACTGTTAATTTCATCAATGCCTTGGCAGACGGTGTCAATGGGACTGTAGTCATTAGGCAATAATGCTCAGTAGATCTGAATGTCATCAGCATAGCTGTGGCAAGATATAGATATATATATATATGCCAGAATTTAAACTTGTGGGACCCCACATGTCATTATGTCCACCTCGTCCTATGGTCACCTATACTGACATAGTAACCTCTCCCTTCAAGATAAGATCTAAACCATTTGAGGACCATCCCAGAAAGCCCAACCCAATTTTCCAGCCTATCAAAAAGTATGCTGTGATCAACAGTGTCAAATGCAGCTTTGAGATCAAACAATACCAGCACTGTTAGTTTGCCTGAATCTTTACTTAGGTGAATATCGTTGATTATCTTTATTAAGGCACTCTCTGTACTATGATGTGCTTGGAATCCAGATTGAATCCAGATCTTTCATCCACGCGCTCCATCAATGTTGCATGTGCATTTTCACATCCACAAACGAATGGCTTCAATTCGAGTCTGTGATTTTAAGATTTGCGCAAACATAAATATGTTTGTGAAAACAAATATTATGTTTTGCATTCATGCATCTTAATTTACTTGTGCGAAAAGGAAGTTTTGCATTTGCGGATCAGGTGACGCGCGTGTGAATTGACTTTTTGTTTGAATCTATACTGCCGGCTTCGTTTGAATTTTGAGACTTTTTTTTCGCGGTTTTTAAGGTTTTCGGGAATCAAACACAAACAACTTTACATGAAAAAGCCACAGCGTTTTTTTTTTTATGTGTACACATGTACCTACCGATTTGAGAAATATACAATCCTGCATTACTACACTTGTGTCTGAAAAAGTTAGATTTAAATAAATGTGCAGCACAGAGTTGTCTTTGTGAATACACATGCTCTGTTTTGTGTACGTGAATCATCATTTGCGCATGTGTGGATCAGGTGGCGCTCATTTGGATTATGAGACTGATTTTACACATTTTCTCGGCAAATCCACCCGCGCGCAACTCTTGATCCGCGCGCAACTTTCGATCCGCGCACAAATGTACTAATGCATAAAAATGCGGCCTGATTGATTCTTTCTCAGTTATTGCCTAGGCTTAAGATCAGAACAGAAAATTGATTAAGAAGGTGGACAATGCTTGGGGTATGGATAAAAATGATGCACACATATAGAAAATAACAGGCAAATGGCATGGGTATATTTGAGAGCAAGTCAACAATCATTGAAAATCGTATACTGCACAATGCTAAGACCAGTAATATGTAATGTCAGTATAGTGTACAATTCGGCATCAGCATCTTTGCTTAAGAAATGAGATGGAATAAAATTTCAGTCCTGAAGAACAGGATGAGGAGCCTTCAGCACATAATCATTCTCAGTCTCAGTGCTGCAGATGGAAATGCAGAGGAAGTTTAGAAATAAAAAACACCTAAAGACTGTGGTGTTCGCTAAGGGGTTAAACTGAGACTCTTCCATTTAAAGAAGAACTGAAAAGCTCTTGGGAGAATGAGTAAACTGCACATATAATAGTAGTTTTGGATGGATTGCTAATGTAGATGCCAAGAAAATAAGACAAACAACATACAAATAAGTCCTACAGTGGTGATTCCTACAATACTTCATAGGCTGTTTCAGATGCCACACTGTTAAAAATTGTCCCGTTAAAAAACAGTAAGTAACTGGCAGCATGGTTGCCAACAAGTTACTGTTAAATTAACAGCATCGAGCTGTTGCTCTGTAAATTAACAGTAAAATGCTGGCAGCTGCAGTATTTTACAGTATGTTGCTGTAAAAATACATGGACTACATTAATATACACAATACTCAAGTGAACTCATTTTGTTCACTGAAAGCGCCTGCCTCAAATTGGCCAACTGCTGTATGAGTTTATGAAGTAATGTGCTATATATGCTTTTAAGCACATTTATAATGATAACTTATATTAGTTAATAAGAAAATTTCTGTTTAACCCAAATGTCTTTAAGCTCACAGCAGCACACATACATGTAAAGCTGGAATTAACACAGAGAGATTCTTACTGCATCAGCAACTAAACAGCTACTGTCTTTAAATAAAGAAACATGCAGCATAACATCAGTGTTTCATTGTTCATCTTTGACTCAAACACTGGCTCTACTCTCCTCCACAAGGGTGACACACAGAAGAAATTAGCTTTAGGTTTTACAGCAAAATACTGTTTTTTCCTTGATTTTTACGGAAAAATACTGGCAGCTGGGTTGCCAGCAATTTACTGTTTTTTTTACAGTCTACTTCCATAGTTTAAATTAACATTATATTACTGATAAAATACATTTTTATGCCGTATTTTTAAGTCTCACACCTTTAACCCTTTAAACCCCAGAGCAAATACCTCAGTTTTAATTGAACACTTCCAAGTGTCCACACTACTGAGTGTTCAAGAAACATGGAGCAAAGCTGAAGTAAATGAATTAGTTAAATGACTAATTAAATGATAATTGAGGATTAGCGATGAACAAATGAAGAAATACTGAAGATAAAAAAAGAACAGAACATACAAAAAAACTACAACTTCAGTCACAGCTTTGTAATGAAATAACCTGAAGTGCAACAAATGATTAAATCATTCAAATGATCAGCAGATGATTAAACAGCTCCACAAACAGCATCACCAGCTACACTTATTACTAAAACCTTTATTTTTGTATAACATCTACTAAAGTTCTTCTTGAGATAAAGGTTAACATTTTAAGTCACCATCATGGAGAATAGAGTTTGCTTAAGTTGGGCTCTTAACCCTGACATTATAACATTCATTTATTATGACTGCTGCAATTTTTAAGAACTTTGTGTAAAAAGCTCTTTTGATATGGCAAGCAAGTCAAAAAAACTCAATAAGATCTGAAGTTAATATTGTTTTAAATGAGGCACCTGTTCTAATATAAAATACAGCATAATATAATTCATTGCTCTTATCCAATGCTTAATCTATTGTTAAATGTAACATAACATGCTTGTACGTGGCATTGAAGTCTGGAAGTATAAACACTTAGCTCTATGGTGTAAGTTGCACTCAAAGAGACATCAAGAATCAGCATATGAACCTCAACAATGGTGACAAGTTATAAAATAACAGTTTAACTCACAGACATCACAAACTGGCTCTTAACAGGGTACTGAAATCTAAACATAAACAACAGCAGAATCAAACGCAAATAAAGAAAACTGTAAGACCATTACATTATAATATTTATTCATGCCGCAATGCATGCTGGGGTTTTTGTACTGCAGCATGCCACACCCAGCATGCATTGCCGCATGAAACATTTTAATTGTTCCCATTGTTAAGGTACAAGGTCTGATTCATAAGGTCTGAGTGTGTCTTTGTTATAGCTGAACAGTTTTTTTATGTTTGTTATTAACTCTGTAAAGGTATCAGCGATCTTTCCTGTTTCCATTTCTCATTAATAAAATAATATCTGCAACTAAGCATAAAAAGTAATGCATGAGGCCAGTCACTCAGACCTTTAAAAAAACCTTTATCAGCACAAAACTAGAATTATCTACCTATTGACTTTCCAGCTTAATTGCTATAATACAAGTGTTTCATAAACTCTGTGTTACAGCAGCTGGAGAGTCTAAATTAATTTATTCAAGGGTGAAGAGCCCAATTAAACCAGCCCCTTACTCCATTATGGTGACACAACAAAAACACCTAAATTTCTGTTGATTTTCAATAAGAATGGTATGGAAGTCAAAGCGGTCAGTAATAAGTGCATCTGCTGTAGTTTAATGATCCTCTGCTGAGACTGAAAGTGTTTTATTTTGGTTGATGCTATTTAATGTTGTAACTGAAGTCACTGTTTGTGTTTATTGTTTCTCTTTCCTTCAGTGATTGTGATTATTAGGTGTTCATCAGTGTCTGAACTCACTCATTTGTGTTCATTAACTCTGCCAAGTGAACTATATTAGTGAACTAGTGTACATAATAGTGAACAAGGGCACAAAGTGTGATTTCAAACACAGACTTCAAATGTCGACTCTGAGCTCTGTTAATTCACAGTTTACTGCTGTTGGTTACTTTCTCGAAAACATAAAATTACCCAGAATGCACTGTTTTTAACAGAATATTACTGTTTTAGTAAAAAAACTGTATTTTACTGTAGAATCTGACCGTTTTTTAACAGCAATTATTTACAGTGCAGTAGCTGATCTGCAGGTGCACTGTATAGCTAATGAAGAGGAAAGATGTCTGACTAAAAGTGTAAAAGTGGCACAATCCATTATTCATTCATTCATTCATTCATTTTCTTTTCGGCTTAGTCCCTTTATTAATCTGGGGTCGCCACAGCGGGATGAACCGCCAACTTATCCAGCATATGTTTTACGCAGCGGATGCCCTTCCAGCTGCAACCCATCACTGGGAAACATTCATACACACTCATTCACTACGGACAATTTTAGCTTACCCAATTCACCTATACCGCATGTCTTTGGACTTGTGGGGGAAACCGGAGCACCCGGAGGAAACCCACGCGAACACGGGGAGAACATGCAAACTCCACACAGAAATGCCAACTGACCCAGCCGAGGCTCGAACCAGCGACCTTCTTGCTGTGAGGCGAACGTGCTACTCACTGCGCCACCGCGTCGCCACAATCCATTATATGAGACACAAATATTTAATAATACTTCAGTCAATATAGACTGACTGGCCCCATTACACGGCAGCAGGATGTATATGAAGAGTTTATTTGCAAAAATAGATATCATCTTTTATGATGTGTATTGAAGAGTACACATAAGAGTACGCAAAAAAAAAAAAAAAACATGATTTATGGAAATTACTAAAACTGGAGATGTTTTTACATTAAAGTAAAGATTGATTGAGGTATTGAAGAAATCAATTGCAAAGAAACTAGATTCATTAAAAAATATGTGAACAAAAAATTTAAATAACCTCTTCATATATCACCCTTTTAAAATATGAGACTGTTAAGAGATTTAATTGGCAACTTAACTGGCCACACAATGGATGGAAACACAATGAAGAGATATAGTACTATGTTCCAACTCATTATCTGCATTACATGTTTTTTACTGTGATTAAAGAGATCATCTTCAAGACAGGACTTTCTGTATAAAATTTGTACAAAATTTATACCAACATGAAAAAGAAACAAAAGTTTGTATAGGAGTAGAGGTGAATTTGGTGGCAGAGAAGCTGACTTAAACTTACTCAGAGAAACGTTGTTGCTGTCAATCATTGTTTACTTCACTAATATGGATCGAATATGTCTATTGATAGAAGGTTAGTGAAGAAATGTTATACTCCCATGTAAAAGTATTTTGTAGTATTTTCAAAATAAAAAATACAGTATTTTATTTTCATACATGTTGTGGCTGCTGTATTTTGTAGTTTATTTTTCGATACACGTGAAATTGAGGTATTTAGTATTTTATTTTAAAATACATTTCAATGTATTTTTGCCCATCCCTGATGGTAATACAAGTTGTTGCCAGAATAATACAACACAGTATGTTTGCATGCTTTTATTAAAATAGGAAAATTACAAATAAAGCATATTTCCTACACGTATCGGTATGGGCAGAGATGTTCCCTTAGGGTGAAGTATTCATAACCTTTCTTCAAAATCTTTTATCAATAGAAGACCTAAACAAATTTTAACCTATACTGAATGTTGTAATGTGCGCCTGAGAGGAGATTTGACTTTCCAGTGGTTAAATGTTGACCTCACACAGGCATAGAGTGTCAGAATACCCATATACAGCTATTTATCCAGCTGATGCATCGCAATATCCTCTTCTGTGACTTTGCTGGCTTTTACAGGTCGTTAGGTTATAAAACATTATAAAAACTGTGGACGTAGCCTGCTCTGTAATGCTGAGATTGCCACCTAGTGGTCACTGGTTAAATTGCATTAGTACATTTGCGCGCGGATCGAAAGTTGCGCGCGGATCAAGAGTTGTGCGCGCGTGGATTTGCCGAGAAAATGTGTAAAATCAGTCTCATAATCCAAATGATCGCCACCTGATCCACACATGCGCAAATGATGATTCACGTACACAAAACAGAGCATGTGTATTCACAAAGACAACTCTGTGCTGCACATTTATTTAAATGTAACTTTTTCAGACACAAGTGTAGTAACGCAGGATTGTATATTTCTCAAATCGGTAGGTACATGTGTACACATAAAAAGTTGTTTGTGTTTGATTCCCGAAAACCTTAAAAACCGTCTCAAAATTCAAACGAAGCCGGCAGTATAGATTCAAACAAAAAGTCAATTCACACGCGCGCGTCACCTGATCCGCAAATGCAAAACTTCCTTTTCGCACACGTAAATGAAGATGCGTGAATGCAAAACATAATATTTGTTTTCACGAGCATGTTTATGTTTGCGCAAATCCTAAATTCACAGACTCGAATTGAAGCCATTCGTTTGTGGATGTGAAAATGCATATGCAACATTGATGAAGCGCGTGGATGAAAGAGTGCGCATTTGCAAATAATATTGATACTAATTTCATCCCATAGTTTAACAACTGTAGTTTTAAGGGAGTTTGGAACAGTCCCAGAAAGAAGTGAAACATTTACCACTTTTAGGAGATATTAAAACTTACTAAATTTGACAGCTCAGACTTCTTAGTTTTGTAAGTAGGGTTTCCATTTTTTATTGTTAAACTACATTAGCTCATTTACCTACTCCATCTCAGCATCTGGTACTACTCTGGTAGGAATGGAGATGTGATTTTGCATGTGAAAGGTGAAACACCCCTATGGCCCCAACAATTATTAAATGATCAAAACAACAATTTTGGTGAAACATTTATAGTAGCATTCTTTTTTACCCTGTTACATAATTACAACCTTTTCTCATATCGTTTTGAACAGAATAAAATGATGCTTGAACTAAATGCAAGAGTAGAAGAGCTCCAGGAAGACAACAAGTGCCAGCTAAGCTTGAAGGACACTGATTACAAGAAGAAGATCAATGAACTCTCTGAAAAGTGTATCCAACAGATAATTTCACTAAATGCCGAGAAGGAGGTGAGTTTCAAGAAACCCATAATGAAAAACATTCCTATTTCAATAGAGAAATTTAGTAACTATTTTATTTTTCATTGCAGGTATTGAAAAAAGAGAAAGAGAACCAACAAGCGGCCCACATTAAAGCTATATCAGACATCTTAGAGAGACATGACAAAGAGCTGCACGACATGGGTAAACAAAAATGTTTTAATTAATGTTGTCTTATGGGGCAGTTGAATATTTAATTCTGACTTAAAAATGGTAAGGTGTGCAATTATTTTCAGGGAAAGGCACATCTAAAGTGACCATCTTACAGTTCCATTTCTTTTCACCAAATTATTTCAAATATTTGTCTTTATAGATTACAAAACCAAAAGGACCAAAACACTGTAAGGACAAAAGGACCAAAGATACTGTACAAAAATATATTATACAATCAATGAAAAATGCATGCTTTATTTGGTTTAAATTAAAAAGGGATTTACAAAAATTCATAAAGACATTAATTAACGCACAGTTTTTGTTGTTGTTGTTGTTGTTGTTTTTTTTGATAATTTAACAGTTTTATTACAAACCCAAATCAGACAAAGTTGGGACAGTATGGAAAACACACACACACAAAAAAAAAAAAAAAATTCTAAATTTACTGTGACTTGTATTTCATTGCAGACAATACAACAAACATTGTTTAATGTCTTCCTCATGATATTTTTTATCCTTTTTTTTTTTTTTTCTTTTTTTTTTTTTTACAAAATAAACAAGTATTGCAATTTTGGTTCTTGCAACACATTTAAAAAAAGTTGGAACAGTAATGGATTTACCACTATGTGATGTTGCCATTCCTTTTCACAACACTTAAAAGACGTTTAGGGACTGAAGTGTTTCAAGTGTGACGCCAAGTGATGAAGTGTTTCAAGTGTAATTTTGTCCCATTCTTCCTGCAAACAAGTTTTAAGGTGGGCAACAGTACGGTGTCTTCATTGTCGCATTTTGCGCTTTAAAATGCACCACACATTCTCTGTTGGAGACAGGTCGGGACTGCAGGCAGGCCAGTCAAGTACCTGTATCTTCTTCCTCTGCAGCTAGTATTTTGTAATGTGTGCAGAATAGTTTTACATTGTTTTGTTGAAATATGCATGGGAAAAGAAGGCAGCATATTGTGTTCCAAAATCTCTATGTAGTTTTTTGCATTAATGGTGCTATCACAGAAGTGCAAGTTACCTTTGTCAAGGGCACTGACACAACTCTGGCTTCTGGACTTGTTGCTGGTAGCAGTCTGGATGATGCTTTTCGTCTTTGGTACAGAGCACACGGCGTTCATTACTCCCAAAAAATACCTAAAATACTGATTTATCTGACCACAGTACATGTTTCCACTGTGTGATGGTCCATCCCAGATGCCTCCGAGCCCAGAGAAGTTGATGGTGCTTCTGGACACTGTTAACATGGGGCTTCCTTTTGGCACAGTACAGTTTTAACTGGCATTTATGGATGTAACTATTGTGGTACTTGACAAAGGTTTGCCAAAGTAGTCCTGAGCCTATGTGGTGATATCACATAGATGAATGATGAGATCATGGTAGTTCAGCTTAGGCTTGCACCCTTGTCCTTTACACACTGAAATTCCTCCAGATTCCAGATTGAATGTGAAATATATACAAATTCTTCTTATCTTTTTTGAGGAACATTGTTTTTAAACATTTTAATAATTTTCTCACATATTTGTTTGCAAACTGGTGATCCTTGGCCCATCTTTGCTCTTAAAGGACTAGACATTTCTTGGATGCTGCTTTTGTACCAAATCATAATTACAATCACCTGTTGACATCACCTGTGACATCACATCATCATTAAAAAATGTATGTGTTAAAAAAAAAGAGAAATAAATTAAATTATGTTTGTTGTACTACTTTATTTTTAATTTGCATTTTCCATACTGTCCCAACTTTTTTGGGATTTTGGGTTTTATTATTATTATTATTATTATTATTATTATTATTATTATTATTATTATTATTATTATGATCAGGGGCCCTGAATACACTGTAGTGAGCCATCCGATGCCATGACATTTGTCCCTGCATGTCGCCTGCACTCTCCAAGCCCCAGTTTACAACCCAGCAAAACCTTAATATGATTAAAATAAAATTGTGTGCGGTGCCCAACAATCTATCAGTGTTGTTAGGACTAGCACACCCCCCAAGCAAACCTCATGTGGCTCACCCATCTCTGGCTGCTCACCAGGAATCCGAAGACTGCTCAGGTCAATGACCATCTGTTGTGGGTATTACCCCATTGGCAGAGGCATCTTTCACCCAGGATGCTGGAGAGAGAGTGGCAGCACCTGGAGGGTGCACCCGGACTGGAAATGGTTACGCACTTTTGACTCTCAGCCAGTCAGCAGACCGACAGTCCCCAGTCCAGTGTATGAGCTCATGCCAATAGAGCCACTTTTGCCTAGAGCTTTGGCATGGCTTACCAGCTGGATCATGCACCTTGCTGTACCTTGTGGTGCATAGATGAAAACAACCAGGTGGATGGAAAAGCCTTTCAACAATTCTGGCAGCTCTATCATGCCATCAAACTCAACATTTTGAGACCCCTCACCAACAGCAAAGCCACCATCCTCATCGCCTGCGTTCATTAGGATACCCACACTGTGCCCACATGCTGAGTCACCCTCACAGCCCAATCTGGAACCTGGTCAGTTGAGGTGGGAGTGTTTTGTGATCTCCCTGTCCCTGTGCTCTTGGGGAGGGATTGGCTTGAATTTTAGGAACTCCTTGCCTCCATAATGTAGTCGGTCATTGCAAGGAAACTTTAATACCGCAACACTAGGACCACCAGCCAGCCACGTTGGTCACCGAGAGTGACTGAGGGGTTGAGTTTATAAATTCTTCCATTAACTGTTCATCGACCTCTTATACCAGATTACCATCAGGAAGTTCTTTGGCCAAGAGCAATGAGAAGACAAGTGTCTTCATAACTGCTGTGCACCACTGTGAGTGGTAGAAGGAGAGGTCCAACAGCACTTACTTCACCATCCTACATGGTCTGATGTACTGTGTTGCTCAGAGATTGGAAAGGAAAAAGTTATCCTGGTGGTTCTGAAGACAAAGACCTGCCAATAGACATCACCCCAACTCCCTGCCCCAGCCTGCTTATTTCACTTTACATTATAAAGGTATTCTTTGGGTGCATTGGAATTGACCTGGAGGGTGCCTTTCCACCATAAACACCTCCTTGTGATTGTTGGTTATGCCAACCCCTTTCCTGATGCAGTGCCCCTCCAGAAATTGTAAAATCCATAGCTGATCCATAGCAAATCCATAACTGTTCCTGTTGTTCAATCAAAAACAACATTCATATCCTGGCTGATGGTGGATTTGTGTCACCTACTGAAAGTCAAAAAGCTCAGGACATCTGTGTATGACCCTCAGATTTACAGATTTGTTGAACATTTTAACCAGAACATTACAACTGTTTGGCATCTGCAAAGTCCCCCAAGCCTTTACAGGATTTACAATCTTTGAGATGCTATTTGGTCACCAGCTGAGGGGACTACTAAGATGTAGAAAGGAAGTCTGGGAACAACAACAGCCAGCCACACAGTCATTGAGCACATACAGTGCATCCGGAAAGTATTCATAGCGCTTCACTTTTTCCAATTTTTTTTATGTTACAGCCTTATTCCAAAATGGATTAAATTCATTAATTTCCTCAAAATTCTTCACACAATACCCCATAATGACAATGTGAAAGAAGATTTTTTGAAATTGTTGCAAATTTATAAAAAAAATAAAAAACCTAAAAAAAAAAACATGTTGTTTGTTGATGCACCTTTGGCAGTAATTAAAAAGCCTCAAGTCTTTTTGAATATGATGCCACAAGCTTGGCACACCTGTCTTTGGGACTTTTTGCCCATTCCTCTTTGCAGTACCTCTCAAGCTCTCTCAGGTTGGATGGGAAGCGACAGTGTACAGCCATTTTTTAGATCTCTCCAGAGATGTTCAATAGGATTTAGGTCTGGGCTCTGGCTGGGCCACTCAAGGACATTCACCGAGTTGTTGTGAAGCCACTCCATTGATATTTTGGTGGTGTGCTTTGGGTCATTGTCCTGCTGGAAGATGACCCGTCACCCCAGTCTGAGGTCAAGAACACTCTGAAGCAGGTTTTCATTCAGGATGTCTCTGTACATTGCTGCATTCATCTTTCCCTCTATCCTGACTAGTCTTCCAGTTCCTCCTGCTGAAAAACATCCCCACAGCATGATGCTACCACCACCATGCTTCACTGTAGGGATGGTATTAGCCTGGTGATGAGCGGTGCCTGAATTTCTCCAAACGTAACGCCTGGCATTCACTCTAAAGAGTTCAATTTTAGTCTCATCAGACCAGAAAATTTAGTTTCAGATGCCTTTTGGCAAATTCCAGGCGGGCTGCTATGTGCCCTTTACTAAAGAGTGGCTTCCGTCTGGCCACTCTAGCATACAGGCCTGATTGGTGGATTGCTGCACAGATGGTTGTCCATCTGTAAGGTTGTCCTCTCTCCACAGAAGAACGCTGGAGCTCAGACAGAGTGACTATTGGGTTATTGATCACCTCCCTGACTAAGACCCTTCTACCCCGATCACTCAGCTTAGATGGCCGGCCAGCTCTAGGAAGAGTCCTGGTGGTTCCAAACATCTTCCACTTATGGATGATGGAGGCCACTGTGCTCATTGGAACTTTCAGAGCAGCAGAAATTTTTCTGTAACCTTCCCCAGCCTTGTGCCTTAAGACAATCCTGTCTCGGAGGTCTACAGACAATTCCTTTGTCTTAATGCTTGGTTTGTGCTTTGACATTTACTGTCAACCCTGGGACCTTATATAGACAGGTGTATGCCTTTTCAAATCATGTCCAATCAACTGAATTTACCACAGGTGAACTCCAATTAAGCTGCTGAAACATCTCAAGAATGATCAGTGGAAACAGAATGTACCTGAGCTCAATTTAGAGCTTCAGGCAAAGGCTGTGAATACTTATGTACATGTGATTTTTCAGTTTTTTTATTTTTAATACATTTGCAACAATTAAAAAAAAATCTTTTTTACATTGTCATTATGGGGTATTGTGTGTAGAATTTTGAGGAAATAAATCCATTTTGGAATAAGGCTGTAACATTAAAAATGTGGAAAAAGTGAAGCGCTATGAATACTTTCCGGATGCACTGTATGTGACATGCTAGAGAATACACATAGCTGAATTCTTTAGTCAGTCAGTATAAAGATTTATGAAGTTTTCACCTTCATACACCCTTTACCCCAATTGGAATATCCCCTGGACTGGCTAATTTGGCTAATTTCCACACAGGATCTGACCATAGGGTACTCGCAAGTGCCCTTGACACATGATAAACATGAGAAAATTGATTTCAGCACATTAAGCAACCACTGGCAGTACTGCATTTTACCTTTTGGTCTCCACAGGGACCCAGCCAAATTCTAGTGAATGATGGATACACTGCCGAGCCTTACAAGCTTTTCTGGCATCAGGATTCTTACAGGTGCTTACAACAGGATTCTTACAACACCCCAAAAGTTTGGGGTAACGCCCTAAAGCAGAAAAGGCATTCCAGTCCCTCCTAGTCCCCCGTCTTGCATGCCCTGACTTTGGCTGCCCCTTTATTATTTGATAGATGCTTCTGAAACCATTAATGTTAACATTTATGTATATTTTAACTGTTAATATGCAAATGGAATACTACTATAATAAAAAGCTACTTATTTGTTTTAAGTGTTTGCAAAATAAATGTTATTATACTTTTTTCTTCATATACCAGTAATGCTAAGATAAAAGTACACAATACACAATACAAGTCATTTACGTTTTTTTTAAATTCTGCAGATAATGTGATCAATCACAATTAATCATGCTATTAATCACTATTAAAAATTGTATTCACTTCCCAGCACTATTAAAATGCATCAATGAATTGATAAATACATAGTGGGATTCAAATGGCATTTATTTATAAATAATGAAGATATGAAATACATTAGTGATTGTAAATGAAGCAACTTAGCTGTGTATTGGTAAAATTAATTGTGGTCTTGATATCTATGCAAAATCATAGAACCATAGATCACTATTAAATCTCCTCTGAAGGCCAAAGCGTGCTCTTCCAAGTTGCAAGGAATCCTTAAGTATGCCCAGAAGAAATGCAGGAAATCCCTAGTGATTAGTGAATAAATAGATTTATCTGCTTAATACAGATTTGTCTGATTAATAAACACACAACCATGACAACATAGGTTTATCTGAGGTCTTTTTATTATAATTACCTGATAATAAAATATATAATGCTGCAATGCATTTGTCACTGCTTAGAATATTATAAAAATATGTTGCATGCCTTATTCTGTGTAAGAAGCCACATCTTTTCACAGAAGCATTTATTTTAAACAATCGACTGAAGTTATGAAGTGAGTTTGGAGTAAAAACAGGTCATTATGTGTGTTATTTCCACATGCTTTCAGATTTCAGATCAGCAGTGTTTGGCTCAAAGGGTTGTAGTTCACTGAGAAGCTACGCAAACAGCTGGCAATATAGACACAGACAGTTTTATTCCATGAGATATAGATTCTCATATACTTTTGATTTAATGATTCTTATACTTTATGTATGTATGCATGATGAACTTAACCACCTGGTGTAATTACATCATGACAGTGTGGACTCAGAGGAAGACCACAAGAGTTTAGGGCACGATTTGGGGCAAAGTTAAGGTGAGCTCTTAGCAGAGTTATACCCAGGCGTCCCAGGTCAAACACAGGAATGTCAGGGATAAACCAGGTAAATGATCAAAAATCTATGCCAGGCAAAACAAGACTTCACAATGATTGAGTGAATGGATGATGCTTAAATAGTGGCTGGGATTGTCTGCAGGTGCTGTGGTAATCAAGAGAGTGGGATTTTGGAAGATGTAGTGTGGAAGAGTTAGTAGTCCGGTGATGTTGACCTCTGGTGGTGATCAGGGGGAACCACAGAGGCCAAAGATGTTACAAAGCCTTGTCCCTTCGAACTGCTCCTGACATGAGAAAGACAGGGGCACTGGGGTTTTCCAAAGGAATGTGGAGCATGTTTCTATGCTATGGGTGAGTATGATGGAATTAAGCAGTGAGAGTGGGATCAAGAATGTCCTTAGCATTCACTCATGATCTCTCCTTGGGGCCGAGACCCTCCCAGTCTATGAGATAATGAAGAATGGCACCCCGGTATCATGAATCCAGGATTTTCTTTACCTGATATGCTTGCTGTTGAAAACAAATAATGATTTCAGTCTTTATCCGGGACATGGCACCAAGTTGTTGGAAAAATGAGAATCCAGCCCAGGAGACTTGTTTCAAGCAGAATTTCTTTATTGAGTACGTGTTGGTTGTTCTGGAGTCAAACAGCATCTTCAAGAAGTCTTATAGTCTGCAAGTCCAAAATGAGTCTGAAACAAGTCTGTAGTCTGCAAGTTTAACAAGTCTGGAACAAGTCTGATTTGAGAAAAAGCTGTCCTGTCTATATTATGTTTTTAGGAGCAGGGCAGAGTTTGTAGGTGGAGGTGGCTAAAAAAAGCATGCAAATGAAGTACTGGAGTCAACAAGATAAACGGCATTTCCCAGCCCTGACCTCATTAACATAACAGTGTCCATTCAGATGCATAGGTGTTAAATTCATTCAGCCATTTGAGACTTTGCCCGGTAGTCAGGAAATGCATAAAGACAATAGGATAAAATGTCTCCAACACTTGGTCTGCTATAGTTTTGACTAAAATTATATAATTAAAAACCAAAGAATATAACTTTTCAGTTATATAAATATCATTGTTAATTTGAAACTAGATTATATAAATTTATATTCTTACAGTCCCCCCTCTGAGAATTATTCATTCATTCATTCATTTTCTTTTCGGCTTAGTCCCTTTATTAATCTGGGGTCGCCACAGCGGGATGAACCGCCAACTTATCCAGCATATGTTTTACGCAGCGGATGCCCTTCCAGCTGCAACCCATCACTGGGAAACATTCATACACACTCATTCACACACATACACTACGGACAATTTTAGCTTACCCGATTCACCTATACCGCATGTCTTTGGACTTGTGGGGGAAACCGGAGCACCCGGAGGAAACCCACGCGAACACGGGGAGAACATGCAAACTCCACACAGAAATGCCAACTGACCCAGCCGAGGCTCGAACCAGCAACCTTCTTGCTGTGAGGCGAACGTGCTACCCACTGCGCCACCGCGTCGCCCCCTCTGAGAATTATAAAAAATAAAAATAAAAAACTCTCACAAAATATACATTTAAAACCTTCGTAAATCCATTCAATGGCTTCTGTTTGATAACTAGTGTTGGGCACATTCCTTTAAAGAAAAGTAATTATAAGTTATAGGTACTGGTTACTTCTCACAAATAGTAACTGAGTTAGTAACTGAGTTACATGATTATAAAAGTAACTAATTACCAGGGAAAGTAACTATTGCATTACTTTAGAAAAAAAATCTAATTTGTCAAATGACTATAAAATAAATATAAAACATTGCACACTAATCTACACTATTTTAATGTTGTTGTGGGACGATGTGAGAGACAATGGCAGCATGTCCTCAAGTAATGTATTTGCGATGGAGAAAAATTAAGTTTTATTTGCTTTGACATCATGGCTTTGTCTCCTCCTTTGGTAGCAGAGCCCACGTTATCACCCGCATAGCCACTAATTTTGTGACAGCATGTGATGACGTGAGTTGCTTTATTAGATTAGAATTACTTGTCACCGACACAGAGAGACTAGTTTTTTTTTCCTGGGCATAAGTTGCATGATACATAAACATTCTTACCTTTCACCTCAACGAAGGAAAAGTAGTTTTTATATTTATAGTTTGCTAATGCTACCTTGTTGGATTTGCCATTGTTCTGACTCTTGGTCATTGGTGTGTGCCACTGACTGTGCGTATGCTTGTGTAAACACTCACCCTACTCTGCCTCTGATTGGCAAATGATGGAAATGTACTCTCTCTAAGCCAATCATCTCGTTCTCAGTTACACCACGTTCACAGACACAATAATCATCACTGGTTGGTCATGTGTCCCGCCCCAGCCCCGAACACACACACACACATATACACACCCCAGAAAAAGAGAGGTCCCCTGGCTGAGAGAGACACTGCTCACATGAAAATCGCTTCAGTGTTCTCAATTATAGTAATTTTATTGTCAGTAAAGGTAACGGCATTGTAACGGGGGAAACAGTAATTCATTTGATTACTCCTTACTGAAAAAAGTATCGCCGTTACTCCCATCACTGTTGATAACACTGTTGATAACATGGAATATCTTCCAGTCATGTAACTTGAAATAGT
Organism: Danio jaintianensis; assembly: GCA_903798115.1. Classification (NCBI taxonomy): domain Eukaryota; kingdom Metazoa; phylum Chordata; class Actinopteri; order Cypriniformes; family Danionidae; genus Danio; species Danio jaintianensis. The sequence continues at coordinate 5,242,397 of CAIGQV010019086.1, forward strand.
TACAGGCACATTTAACTTATTCTGTGTCGTTTTCAATATCTATGTATATGTAAATGTAATTTCAATACTGTTCACACATTTATGACAATCATTGGTAATGTCATAAATCCTACATGATGACACAAAAAATCATACAGTCAAACTGTAGATGTCCTGAAAGTCTGTGGCTTGTGAATAGCGTGCATTTTTCTGTAAGGTCTGTTTTTTTTTTTATGAATCCTATCCCGCTGTCATTCATGGATCTCTGTAGTAATCTTCTGGAACAGAGTGTTTCTTGAGAAGGTGTAGTGGTATGTGCCTGCACACAAGAAAAAAAAGTTGTGTATTTAAATTAAAGTTATGACACCTATAAAACAGTGAGGTGAGGATGGTCTAATAGATGGGGAAAGGTTGAGTGAATTTAGTTAAATAAAAACTTATTTGTGCACACCACATAACCACAAGCATGGTGTCACGCCTCTTTCACAGCACACGCGCTAGCAGAGCAGAAAGCAGTGCGTGTGCAGCGCATGAGCAGAAGCAGCATTTAGCTTTCACATCAGCGGCATCTGTGGCGCACACCTAATTCACAGCTGTTCCACAGATCCTTGTATATACAGTTGAAGTCAGAATTATTAGCCCTCCTTTATATTTTTCCCAATTTCTTTTTAATGGAAAGAAGATTGTTTCAACACATTTCTAGACATTATACTTTTAATAAGGCGTCACGGTGGCGCAGTGGGTAGCACGTTCGCCTCACAGCAAGAAGGTCGCTGGTTCGAGCCTCGGCTGGGTCAGTTGGCGTTTCTGTGTGGAGTTTGCATGTTCTCCCCGTGTTCGCGTGGGTTTCCTCCGGGTGCTCTGGTTTCCCCCACAAATCCAAAAACATGTGGTATAGGTGAATTGGGTAGGATAAATTGTCCGTAGTGTATGTGTGTGAATGAGTGTGTGTATGGATGTTTCCCAGTGATGGGTTGCGGCTGGAAGGGCATCCGCTGCGTAAAACATATGCTGGATAAGTTGGCGGTTCATTCCGCTGTGGCGACCCCAGATTAATAAAGGGACTAAGCCGAAAAGAAAATGAATGAATGAATGAATACTTTTAATAAGTAATTTCTAATAGCTGATTTCTTTTATCTTTGCTATAATGACAGTACTATAATATTTTACTAGATATTTTTCAAGATACTAGTATTCAGCTAAAAGTGCAATTTAAAGGTTTAACTAGGTAAATTAGGCAATTTAGAGTAATTAGGCAAGTCATTGTATAGCGATGGTTTGTTCTGTAGACATTCATTCCTTTATTAATCTTGGGTCGCCACAGCGGAATGAACCGCCAACTTATCCAGCATATGTTTTACGCAGCCGATGCCCTTCCAGCTGCAACCCATCACTGGGAAACATCCATACACACACAATATTTTTAAAGAAAAGCTGCAGCAAGTCATTTTAGGCCACACAAATCAGAAAAAAAGTCCCTTGAAATCCTGGAGGGACTGTCTAAGGCTGTGGGTAGTTTAGGTAGTGGAATCAGGCGACTTGCCTTGGAAAAGTGATCCACCACCGTGAGTATTGTGGTATTCCCATTTGAATTAGGCAGATCTGTGATAAAATCTATGGGAATGTCTGACCATGGTTTCCGATAAATGGGCAGGGGATGAAGTAAACCAGCAGGAACCTGTTCGGGTGATTTGGATATGTTGTAGATTTCACAGACCTTCATGTAATCCATGACATCAGAGCACAGAGAGGGCCAACATTATTTATTGGATATACAGATATGGTCATTAAGAATGTGTGTTTTTTACCATGGAATCCTCCAATTCGTCTCACAGAGTGGCGCATAGTCCCATAGTCTTTATTATTTATATATGAATAAATGGGTTGTGCTTTCCATAACATCCATCATGTGATGGCGCATGGAACAACATACTGTATCTCTAGATATCAGTTGCTCCTACACACCTTTCAATTATTCAGATTGTTAAATATACTAAAAGATTAGTGACTACTAATAATTAGCATAATAACTATAGCGCTTTTACAATGTAGATTGTGTCAAAGCAGCTTAACATAGAAGATTATAGTAAATTGAAACTGTGTCAGTCCAGTTTTCAGAGTTTAAGTTCAGTTTAGTTCAGTTGAGTGTTGTTTCATTTTCACTCCTGAAAGTCCAAACACTGAAGAGCAAATCCATCGATGCGCAGCTCCACACGTCCTGAACTATGCAAGCCAGTGGCGACAGCGGCAAGGAACAAACTTCACCAATTGGCGAAAGTGAAGGAAAAAAAAACTCGAGAGAAACCAGGCTCAGTTGGGCACGACCATTTCTCCTCTGGCCAAACTTCTTGTGCAGAGCTGCAGTCTAGGCGCCTGAGGCTGCAGAACGCTGGACGTCCATTGTGGAGAAGCTGCAGGTGGGAGAGGTCACCGGCTGGTGTACAGGCTGGCCCTTCAGGATTAATGCGAAGACTCGTCTGTCACTGGGGTCTCACAGGAATCAGTCTCATGCTCTCCACTCCTCCATGACCACCACAGCAGCTGCTCAGGATACGGCCTGGTCCAGGATTATGGAAACCTCGGGAATAATAAAAACAGACTAACATAAGACTAACATATTAACCATGAAATTTTGCTAAATTTAGCGTAATATTAGACAGATATTTGATGGGATTAGGCCTATTAGTGCAAACACAACTATTAATTTATTGTGCATATTTACACTGTTATTCAATGTTTAAATGTAAAGATGCCCACACATGCATGCAGAAAGACGAAGTGGAACAGATAAAATATAATAATAATAATAATAATAATACATTTTATATTTTATTTTACAATAAATCTTTCAGGCTGCACGGTGGCGCAGTGGATAGCACATTCGCCTCACAGCAAGAAGGTCGCTGGTTCAATCCGCGGCTGGGTCAGTTGGCGTTTATGTGTGGAGTTTGCATGTTCTCCCCGTGTTTCCTCCGGGTGCTCCGGTTTCCCCCACAAATCCAAAGACATGTGGTATAGGTGAACCGCCAACTTATCCAGCATATGTTTTACGCAGCGGATGCCCTTCCAGCTGCAACCCATCACTGGGAAACATTCATACACACTCATTCACACATATACGCTACGGACAATTTTAGCTTACCCAATTCACCTATACCGCATGTCTTTGGACTTGTGGGGGAAACCGGAGCACCCGGAGGAAACCCACGCGAACACGGGGAGAACATGCAAACTCCACACAGAAATGCCAACTGACCCAGCCGAGGCTCGAACCAGCGACCTTCTTGCTGTGAGGCGAACGTGCTACCCACTGCGCCACCGCGTCGCCAGAGACATTTAATTTGGATAAAGTAATGTCAATGTAATGACATATCAGAGAAAGATAAGTTGGTCCCAAAACCACAGTAACAAATGTGCACAATTATGTCTTCATGCACTGTGCAATATTGATGGCTGTTATATCTTCATTTAGGCTGCTTAATGAAGAATTTTAGTGAACATTATTTTAGAAATTAGCTGAAACCTAAATATGGGTTTAAATCAGTCATATAAATAATATAATTAAAATAAAATAAATACAGTAGAAGTAAAATATTAGAAAATAAATTAAGAAATGAAACAAAAAGAAATCTGGAAAGAAACAATAAAATATCACCAGGACTTGACTGTCTATGGTTATTCGCTGTGCTCCACTGTAATTTATTTTTTTAAATTCTAAATATATCTCAGTTTTGTTTAACATTCAAACTCAAAAAAATATTTAAGGTGGAACACTGCTTAGGATGTCACCTAAACCAGCAAAGTAAAAGCTGGAAAAAGCAGAAACAACAGAGATTACATCTGACTCTGAAAGAATGGAAGAAGCGCAAAGTACTAATGGAGGGGAATTCTCATCGCTGCTTTGCGGAAGTCAAACTGGCAGTTTACATGCAAGTGGCACCCTTATATGACTAATTTAATAAATATATACAACAGGTATACATGTATTATGATATTAACACAACACAATGTCCAATGTGCACAAGTAATATTTAAACTAAATAAGTACACTTTCGCCTTCATCTGAAGTATACTGGGACCTTAACCCCAAATTTGTATCATGGCAAAACTAGTTTGTTGACTTCACACTATTCATGAAAGGGCATGCTCTCTAGGCAAAAAAAAAACCTTTAGTGACACCTCTTAATCAGGCGCAATGCAAAATGTCTTTTTAGTTGAATTTATTTAGTGGTTTTAATGTTTTTATGCTTCTAAGCAACCACAGAATTGTGGAGTAGGCCTGGCTTTATAGTAGATGCAGCTTCAGGTCCCTTGTGGAGGGCCAGACTTGCTGACCTGGTTGGTAGGGAGGATGTGGATGTCATCGTCTAGATTGCTTTCTGTAGACGAACATGGCCGCTGTTCACTGTCAGTATGTCTGATCCAGTCTTCCACAACGGGAACAGAAGATAGTTCTCCAGACCATGAAATCCTAAAACACATTGGGATTGGGTAATACCAGTGGAGGAATGGGTAATATGATTATTGAGCATATTTAGCCCATGGGAGGAAATTTGTCTATTGTTGCTGTTCTTGACTGCAATAACTTCTGAGCTACCTTCCAATTTCCTTATCCATCCATTCTATTGGTCCATTAGATTGTGTGTGGTATCCAGATATGAGACTTTATATTGATATCCACATGTATACAGAACGCCTCCCAGACCTGGTACGTGAATTGTGTACTCCTGTCAGTGACAATGGCATCAGGGATATCATGCACCCAGAAAATATGATGGAAAGGGGGTCAGTTTCCATAGCTGTGGGAAATCCTTTTAAGGGAATAAGGCAGCAGGATTTAGAGAAACAGTCAATGATCACTAATATGGCTATAGAGTCATTGGAGGGAGGCAGGCCAGTGATGAACTCTATTGACATATGAGACCAAGGATGATGATGAATGGCCAGGGGTTGCAGAAGTCCAGAGGCTAGATCCTTTGGGGTTAGACATACAGTACCGTGCAACATCCTTGTTCATTGATGGCCACTAAAACAATTTCTGTAATAGATGAAATGTACAAGAGATTGATAAACAAGCTTGAGAGTATGTAATGTTTATTTGGGGGAGCAATGGCAGGAGAGGGTTTTTGTTGAGCATGCTGAATTTCTTCCATTAAATCCTATGTAACTGGAGCGATAATGACAGATGCTGTGAGAATGGGTTCAGGTGAGATGCAATTCATGGCACAATCATGAAATCTAGACAGAGCGTCAGGCTTACTATTTTGCTGCCTGGTCTGTAAGTGAAAGTACATTGAAATCAGGTAAAAAATATTGGCCAATAGGCTTCACGTATGTTCAGACGTTTTGCACTCTTGATGTATTCTAAGTTTTTATGATGAGTGATTACCTGAAAAGGGTGGACAGCCCTTTTCAAATCAGTGTCTCCATTCCGCAATGGCAGCTTTCATGTATAGTAGTTCCTTGTTGGCCACATCATAGACGTGTTTGGCTGGTGTCACTTTTCTTGAAAATAATGCACAAGGATACCGTTTACAAGGTTGGCCATGATGTTGAGACAAAATTGCTCCAATTTCACAATCAAAGGCATCCACCTCAACCACAACTAGAAAACTGGGATTGGAATGTTTCAATATTGGGGCTGTGGTAAAGGTTAGTTTGAGCTGACTGAATGCATTACTGCCATCTTTTGTCCACTGGAGTTTAGCAGGCTTACCCTTGAAAAAGTGGAGTCAGTGGGGAGGCAATCATGCAAATTCTGTAGAAGTTCCAAACAAAGCATCTGTAGAAGTTTGCAAAACCCAAAAAGCATTGTAGTTCCTTGACAATTGAAGGTTGAGGCCATTTAGTAACTGCTGTAACTTTTGACTTATCCATTTCTACCCCTTGGTGACTAATATATAACAAAGTAAAGTGGCATACTTAACATGAAATTTACACTTCTCTGCCTTGACATAAATATGATTATCCAGGAGTCTAGAGAGTACTGTCTTGGCATAATGGACATGATAAGTTTCAGAGTAGATTAAGATGTCATTGATATATGCCACAACACACTGGTTCATTAGATTAGGAAAAATCGAATTGATAAATGATTCTAATATTATAGTAATATGAATAGTATTCATAATGCCCTCTAGTGGTCATGAAGCCGGCTTTTCATTTATCCCCTACTTGAATTCTGATTAGGTTGCATGCACTTCTTAGATCTAATTTGGTGTATATATTGGATTCATGTAAATGCTGTAGGGATGCCGGGACCAGTAGGAGTGGGCAGCGAAACTTTGCACAATCAGAATCAGAAAGAGCTTTACTGCCAAGCAGAGATGGGGGACTCGAGTCACATGACTTGACTGGAGTCAGAATTAAGTAACAAAATTTAGGACTTGAGACTTGCTTGACAAATATCCAAAAAAGACTCAACTTGACTGTCATGACTTGATACTTGACTTGGACTTGAGTTAAGTGACTTGAAATAACTTGTTTTTCATTCAATCATTCATTTTCTTTTCGGCTTAGTCCCTTTATTAATCTGGGGTCGCCACAGCAGAATGAACTGCCAACTTATCCAGCATATGTTTTACACAGTGGATGCCCTTCCAGCTGCAACCCATCACTGGGAAACATCCATACACACTCATTCACACACATACACTACAAACAATTTAGCTTACCCAATTCACCTATACCACGTCTTTGGGCTTGTGGGGGAAACCGGAGCACTCGGAGGAAACCCACGCGAACACGGGGAGAACATGCAAACTCCACACAGAAACGCCAACTGACCCAGTCGAGGCTCGAACCAGCGACCTTCTTGCAGTGAGGCGATTGTGCTACCCACTGCGCCACCGTGCTGCCTAACTTGTTTTTGTTGAATACATAACCGTTTGTTATATTATGCATTTCAAAACAAAACAAAACCGAAAGTTCTAAGTCACGCATGCGCAGTATTAACAGCTCATCGGTTCTCAGATCGGTCCGAAAGATAGGTTCTCTGTATTGTTCCGATTAAAACACTGCAACCGATTCCTAACTCGAGTTGATGATTTTTTAAGTAAGTGGATAACTTGGGATATTTTATTTTATTTTTTTTCATGTCAGAGGGGGTGCCAGGCAAGTTAAAAAGTAAGTAACTTTAAGTAATTTGTGGATTAGTGTTTATTGGAAATGCAAAACATTTTAAAAGAATCAGTTGGATTTGCTGAACTGGATCAATCGGTTCATTAAGAAGAAACACTTTAAATGATTCATTAGATTAGCACGATTCATTTGCTATTCGGCCATCAAGACTGTCTCACAGCTGAACTATATAAGATGTTTGATAAGGAATTTTCTCCTTTTTTACAAAAAGTGTTTGAGGAAAGTTTTGATCTGGAAGCTCTTCCACCAATTATGACACAAGGGGTCATCACCCTGATCCCCAAACCCAATAAAGATAAAGAATGTCTAGAAAACTGGAGGCCAATCACCCTATTAAATAATGACTACAAAATCTTAGCCTCTATTTTAGCAAGAAGAATTAAAGATGTCCTTAACTCGATAATTTTTGAGTCGCAATCAGGCTTCATGGAGAAACGTCATATTACAAATAACATCAGATTAGTCTTAGATTATGAAGATCTCATCCCTAATGACAGTTTCCTAGTCTTCTAGACTCTAGACTTCTACAAAGCCTTTGATTTGGTCAAACACAAATTTATATTTCAAGCTCTTGATAAGTTTGGTTTTGGTGATAATTTTTTTAGAGCCATTCGGTCATTATATAAAAACAATAATAGTGTCACACCTGCTGCTCATTCTCACTTACCATCCACCACGCACCACACCCGTGAACCCTCACCTGAATACTAATCACCCGCACCTGCTCCTGCAATCACCACTCACTATAAATACTCACCTCACTCACTCAGTCAGCGGCTGGAATCAGACTCGTATGGTCCCCTTCGTCTTCTCTCCTGCCTTCTCCTGCGCTCTTCCATGGATGTCCTCCTCCTGTGAATGCCAAAGAAACGATATAAGGGAAGTGACTGTTCTTATGTTGGCAATAGCCGTTGAACTGAACTGAGCTGATGAACTGTGTGTGTGTGTGAGATCGCTCACCTTCTTCAACACCATTCACCTACTTCACCTAACTACTATTGTGCATATCACTTGAATAAACATCCTTGAAGTTTTATACTTCCTTGTCTTCCTTGTGTAACCGTGATTCTAGCCCCTCAAACTACCATGGCTAATGGAAGCTAACGCTGCTCAGACCGGAGCCGCTACGGATCCATTCGCCGGCATGGTAAACACTCTCCGGCAAACCCTACCAGCCGCCCCACCGAATGCCAGCATACCCCTCGCTCGACCGATGAACTACTCTGGCGAGCCGAGTACCTGTACTGGTTTTCTGCTTCAATGTTCACTCTATATTGAAGCTAACATCCACCAATTCCCCAACAAACTTTCTAAAGTTACCTTTTATAATTTCCCATCTTACAGGACGAGCCCTCCAGTGGGCGGACGCCCTCTGGAATGCCCGAAGTCCAGTGGTGGCCACCTATCAATCTTTCACAGACCATTTTAAAGAGGTATTCTCACTTACCCCTTTGTCCGTGCACGATGAACTACTCACTCTTCGCCAAGGTAACGCCTCCATCTACGAATACACGCTGCAATTCCGAGCCCTCGCCGCCAGTAGCGGCTGGAACCAAGTGGCCCTCCTTGCCGCCTATCGCAGAGGTTTGAAACCCAGCACTCAGAAACACTTAGTTATTTATGAGGACAATGCCAACCTAGAGACTTTTATAAAAAATGGTGGCCTAATGGTGAGTAAAGTCACTCTCACCCCTACCGTTTCTCATATTCCTCATCTGAAAGCACAACTAATTATTGATACTTGCACTTACCCCATACATGTACTGGTGGATTCTGGAGCGGCTGGAAACTTAATTTCGTCTCATTTCCTCATCAAACATAACATCCCCTCTGTGAGTAGTGAAACTTCCTTTAAAATCACCACCATACAGAACTCACCATTAGGCGATGGCAAAATCACACAAAGGACCCAGGAAGTCACCATTCACTCACCTCCTAATCACCGTGAGAAACTCATTCTGTTAGTCTTACCCCGTGCTAATGTGGACGTCATTTCATGGACGACGCCACCAACCCAAGATCGAATGGAACACCGGAGAGATCTTGGAGTGGAGCACAGCCTGCAAACACCGTGGTCATCTGACTCCCCCTGCTGGTCATGATCCGAACCAGAATTCCCTTCACGTCCACACCACCACTGTAGAATGCGCTGTCAGCTCAACATCTAGCAATATCCCGGCCATCTATACTCCTTTCCTAGATGTCTTCAGTAAGGAGCGAGCAACCCAGTTACCCCCATCGGTCCTGGGATTGCAGTATCGACCTGCTACCAGACGCTAAACTGCCCCACGGAAGAATCTACCCTCTCTCTCGTCCAGAACACATTGCTATGGAGAGCTACATCCAGGAAGCTCTCCATCAGGGGTTCATCCGACCCTCCACATCACCAGCTGTCTCCAGCTTCTTCTTCGTGGGAAACGATGCAACCCTTAAGTTCGCCTACCCATTACCACTTGTTCCCGCAGCCCTCGAAGAACTTCGGGAGGCGAAGATTTTTAGCAAGTTAGACCTCCGAAGCGCATACAACCTGATACGTATCCGAGAGGGGGACGAATGGAAAACTGCCTTCATCACCCCCACAGGCCATTATGAATATCTCGTGATGCCCTATGGCCTAGCTAACAGTCCTTCAATCTTCCAAAACTTTATGAATGAGATATTCCGGGATTTCCTTCACCAGTTCACTATTATATTATATATATATATATATATATATATATTATATTATATTATATTCGCAGCACCAGGACGCTGCACTTATTGTGGCAGGGAACTTAAATAGTTCCAAACTCAAACATGCAGCGCAACTTTTAACAACACATCACCTGCTCCACCAGGGGTGAAATAACACTGGATCATTGTTAAACCACAGTCAAGAATGCCTACAGGATCAATCTTGCCCACCATTTGGGAAATCTGACCACTCCCTCATCTTCCTCATACCAAAATATAAACAAAGGCTAGGTCTCCTCCTTGGGCTCCACCTCCCCCAGTCGGCCCCCTATTCAAATCAATATATATATATATATATATATATATATATATATATATATATATATATTTATTATACAGGCGTATTGTAATAGTTACTCTGTAACTTGTTTTGATTTGAAATTAGAATGTAAATAATTTTTTTTTATTTTTGTGAGCTATTCTAGTAAGGTCTGTTTATTCTTTGTAATCCCTTATAAATGACAATTAAAGGCTCATTATCAAACTAAAAATTATTATTTGCAATAGTATCTAAAAATAAAATTACTGTACAGTTTAAACATGAATAACAGGAGTATCAAAATTCAACATTACATTTTCTAAAACAACATTTGTGTATCTTGAAATTTTTTGTTTGTTATGAGTCACTCCTCATTTACTTTTTAAAAATTTCTTTAGAATATAGACTTTAGATTAGGTCACACAACTGCATGATGTTGTGTTAATAAAACATTTATTAATTAAATTCAACTCATCTTTATTTGTATAGTGCCTTTACAATGTGGATTGTGTCAAAGCAGCTTAACATAGAAATTCTAGTAAATTGAAACTGTGTCAGTGCAGTTTTCAGAGTTGAAGTTTAGTTTAGTGTAGTTTAAATTTCACTGCTGAAAGTCCAAACACTGAAGACCAAATCCATCGATGCGCAGCTCCACAAGTCCCAAACCAAGCAAGCCAGTGGTGAGGAACAAACTTCACCAATTGACAAAGTTTTAAACTGACAGAGTGTAACTGTCTCCTGAACTGTGCTAATAAGGCTGTTCCTGTCAGAGTTGTGGTAGATTCCGGGTCTCTGGTGTTAGAGTCTGAATACTGTACCACAGAGCCACAGGAGGGTAATGAACCTGACAATGAGACACTACTTTCTTCGTAAAAGTTTATTTACAAAATGTATAATTCCAATCTTGGTCAAAAAATGATTCATAGAAAACAGAAATAAAATAGTAGTTTAAAAAAGGTACAAAAATGTATTTATTTATTTATTTAATTCAAGTTTATTAATTAGGCCTACAGGGCAATGAAAGCATGAATAAGCTTTTCTGCATTAGACACTGATAGCATATGCTGCAATTTGCTATCAAAAATCACCTATAAATGAAATATTTTCTACAGAAATGAGCTGTTAATCATTTCACAGGTTTTTACTGTGGATTGTACAGACGTTTACTGTTAAAATCATGGACATTTTTACTGTGTGTTGATTATTTTTGAGGAGTTATCTTAGCTACCTGAAACATATGTTCACAGAGTCATCCAATAACCAGAAGCTCATGTTGGAATACGAGAAATACCAGGAGCTACAGCTGAAGCTTCATCATGTTCAGCTGGAATATGAGCAGCAGCTGCACAGCATGGAGGAGAGTAAAACCCAAGCCTTGGATGATATGATGCAGTCTTATGAGGCTAAGATGGAGGAGAAGATGATGTTGGTGACCCAGGTATATAATGTCATGTCATTCCAAACCTGTATAACCTACTCCTAGGGTTAGGTGATAACTTAAAGGTTTATATGTAGGTTTTCTAATTGTTTTAAAATTGCATTGTTTCTTACGTTTAACATTATTGCAGCACCTCTATTGTCAGTGTTACTCAAACTACCTGTATAGTTCCTTAATCCTTATCCTTATTCTCAGCTTCTGTATGACATATCCTCTGGTTGGTTTGCATGCCGAGTGTGCTGTGATCGGCAAACCAGTTTGAGTGTGTTCCAGAAATTACCATAACCACAAGTTCCATCTTCTCAGATCATCTTATCAGTTTGGGTCTGTTTCAAGCCCTGACATTGTTTACAAAAAAGGAGGATCATGCAGAAGCTTTGCAAACACAGATTTTAGAAGACATTTCAGAGTGGTATTCATTTTTTGTAATCATCTTATTTTGCCTCCTATTGATAAGATAAAATAAGTCTCTGGTGTCTCCAGAACGTGTCTGTGTTCAAAAGTTTCAGCTTAAAATTCCCATCATATCATTATTAGGGGTGTGACAAGGTCTCGTATGACGAGATCTCACGAGATTAAATCGTGACGAGATTTTTCGTCGAGGTAAAAAGTTGTCCCGTGAGTTGTGAAGTTATAATGGAGCGTGAGGGTGAAATTAGCATTGAATATTGGAGGCAGGATTGGATTTGATCTGCAAATCAAGTGCTTTGCACACACCTGGCAACGCAGGCTGGCCTCGGAGTTGCGCTTGTCACTCGGTTGGTCGAGCGGGTGTGACATAACTGCTTTTTGCACCGGAGTTCAGCGGGTGCCGCGTCCAACTGCAGCCTCACACATTATGGTTTGTATCCAAGCAATGAAATAGTACTATATGATGAAAGTCATAATCTTTGTAAACACAAATAGAATTAAGACGTGGAGTATTCCTATTTTAGTTGCATTATTGAAGTGCAGATGTGTAAACACTGTAGTCAAACTATTAACACCTTGAAGGACTTTTAGCCGCATTTTGCGACAGGACATATACACCTAGCAAGTCAGTAAAGCACCACAGACACACACATCTCTAAACGCGCGTAAACAAACACACACACTCACTGAATGATCTCCTGGAGACTCATCGTTGGTAAAAGCTGATTTTTTTTTTTTTCATTCGCGTGCAGTATCAAACTCCATTAAAACAACTCTCTCCTATCAGTCCTTACTTCACATTCGCATGATCGCATCCAGTAGCTCAGAGTGAGTCACGGGGACATGAATGAAATCTTGCTAAATGAAAGTGAAACTGATTTATTCAATTAAAAATTAAATACAAAAATCTACATATATATTTTTTTAAGTTCAGTGTGTGGAAAGAAGTTTGATTTCTTATGTGAAATTGTACAGGGGAGAAGCCAGTCAGTAGAGTTTATAGCTAAATAATTAGCAGTGTTTGCATGTCCTTTACAACATAGAATTCATTTAAATAGAAATAAAATACCATTCATTACAATGTTTTTAAAAAGCACCTAAATTGTTTTTTCTATTTTGTGATTTTTTTTTCTAGTTCAATAAAAATCTATTTTCCATTTATATATTAGCAAATATTTTGCTAATATTTAAAATTATATATAAAAAGATTATTTTCCATTCACATAGGCTATTAGCAAAATATTTAGCACTGTCCTTTACTGCGTATAATTCATTAAAATAGAAGTAAAACAACATTCATTACAAGTTGATAAAAAAAAGCACCAAAATAGTTTTGCGATTTGTGTTTTTTTTTTTCAGTTGAATAAAAGACTATTTTCCATTCATATATTTCATCATTGAGGATTTCTTAAAAATAGTGTAAAAATCTCGTTTCGTTCTCATGAACCCAATCTCGTATCTTGTCTCGTCTCTTCTTGTAGGCATCTCATTACACCCCTAATCATTATTATGCTCTTCTAAAATGTCAATTTTGGGGGCAGAAAAATTGTTGCTGTTTTTTTGCCTGCGCCTTTAAATGCAAATGAGCTGGATTTCCATGCCCACTGTTCTGACATGTTTGATTCTGCAGCATCAGATGACAGATATACACAGCACAATGACAGACACAGAAAGCAACTCGGACACGAAGAAGCAGAGATCCAGTCACAAATACTACTGTAATTTGAACCAGGAAGTTTCCTAATGGTTATTTGATGTATTTGTTATGACGTTTTTTTAGCCTTTCTGCTAGGGTTGCCAGGTTCTGCTAGGGTTTCCAGGTACTCACCGATACCGATACCTATTTTTGGGGGGTGTGGCAGTTTTTCAAATAATAACACAGTGAGACTAATAATTTTAGGACAGCTTCTCTGTATTTATAAACAAGCATAACTCAAAATATTTTTTCTCTGCTTTTCACAAGGTTGTCAAAGCACAATCAGTTTTCAGTATCAAATAATTTCCACAACCAAACCAAGAGTATAATAAAATAATAATAATAAATCTTAATTAAAGCTGTCGAAAAGCTTTAAACTTTCTTTCACTTAAAAAAAATATAATATAACATAACACTATGTAACAGTGTTGAATTTTGTGGTGTAAGAAACATGTAGTGAAATATAACTGAACTAATTATGGTGAGCAACACTGCAAGTATAAGTGTTTATAAACTGTTAGTTAAGGATGTTCCTCAGAGCTTTTGTACAGTATGTTTTTGCTTTTGCAATACTTTTTGCAAGATGAAAAGTACCAAAGTCAGTCAATCAGTTGTGATTATTTTTCAAAAGTAAGTTGCAGGGTTTTTTTTAAGAAACAGAAGCATCTTTGCATTTTCAGCTGCAAGCCTGTTTCTGTTGTCAGTCAGAATGTGTGACACTGAGCTAAACAGTCTTTCACTTTCCACACTGCTGCATGGGGCTGAAAGATATTTTTGTTCCGTTTGAGCCCGAGCAGGAAATCGCAGATTATTAACTGCCCAGTACATGAAGGGTTTCTCTGAACGATGCACGGTGGTCTCTCCAAGGTATGCTTCCATTTGAATGGTAGTGGTTGTTGGAGCTCTGCTCTTTGCAATTTCTTCAAAAACACTGTCCAAACTGCTACCTGGCTTGTTGCTGTGAGACCTTTTGTCAGTTGGTGTGTCAGGTGTGTCAGGTGTGGCCAAAGACATTTTTTCCAGCTCCACTATCAACATTTCTTTGGCATGCCTGGTGGTGTCTGTGTTGGAGAAGAATTGGTCTTTATACCTAAAAACAATGGTGACATTAGCAGTTTTTCTGTGCAGTTTAAAAATAAAATAAAAGGAGCATTTAAAAAAAAAAAAGTAATATATAACTCCAACATTTAATATTATTATTTTTTTTATTTAGTTTATCATTATAATTTTAGCAAATATAATAATACTTTAAATAATTAAATAAAACTGATCACAAAAAATAATAATAATTACCTTGGATCAAGTAAGCTTGCAATGCAGTAATGTGGGTTTTGCTCCATGTTGGAAAAACGCCTCTGCAAAGCATCAAGCAAAGTGCTCTTCATTGTTTTGATTCCCTGGTCCTCATCCAAGTGTTTCAACAAGAGTCATTGCAGCACAGTGACAGCAGGAATCACATCTGAGGCTAAAGCATCTGAAGAACTCACTTGACGAGTTATCTCCTCAAAGGGTGCCAGTACATTTACCAACTTCTCCATGAGATTCCACTGGTTTGCAGTCAGAATGGAAGGGAGCTCGTTTTCAGACACATATACTCCAATCGCCCGTTTTTGCTCAATCAAAGACTGAACCATGTAGAATGTGCTATTCCAACAAGTCTGCACGTCTTGTTGAAGTCTTTTCAGTGGTTGACCGAGTTGTGTCTGAATATCCTGTAAGCAAGAGTCTGCTAGGTTGGAGTGTTTAAAGTGTCCGGCTATTTTGCGTCCGACTCTCACAGCCTCCGTTACACTGCGCTGTGACAGCAGACCCTCTGTGACAGCCAGCTGCAGTGTGTGTGCCACACATGAAAGACTAGAAACCCTGGCCTCCTCCATGCCCTTTACCATGTTTTTGCCATTGTCATGGACCACAACATGGACACAACTTTTAGGTATTGCCCAAGTTGCAAGCATTTCCTCAAATATGCTCGCTATCGCTTGACCTGTATGTGAGCCCCGAAACTGCTTTGCATGAAGCATGATTTGTTGTAGATTGAAATTGTCATCTATCCATTGTGCCGTTAAGCTGATAAGAGATACTGGATTTACACTACAGCTCCAAATGTCAGTGGTAAAGCTAATTGCTTTTATGTCGTGCAACATGCTCGCGACGTGCTTTTTCACTGCGCCATGTATTTGTGGCAATACAACATCTGTGACATGACGGCGATTGGGAATCTTGTATTTCGGCTCCAAAACATTAAGAAGGTGGCGTTATCAACAACTGAAAGCAGTTGATCATCAAGAACAATGAATTGGGTAAGCACCTCTGTTATTTGTTTAGCTCGCGGGTTATCCCTTGTCATCTTCTCTCTTCTTGCAAGGGTTTGCTGCAGGGTTGGTTGCAGAGTGCTAACTGTACTACTAGCAGCAAATTCTCTGTGCTCCCTTCTGTGTTTAAGTTTCAGATGTTTTATCGTATTACTTTATAATTTAAATATAATTTACTATATAATTTATAATTATTGTAAGCACTGCTTTTTAACCCTCCTCTTGATATTTTCGCAGAGCAAAGTTTGCAGTCTGCCATACGTGGGATGTCATCATTAATTGTGAAATATTTCCACACCGCTGACATTCTGTTGCTGCTGCCAAAGTCTTTGCACTGAAAGTTTTGTCGATGACGTCATGAGGTATCGGTCTTTGGTATCGGCGCGTATTTACGAGTACGAGTATATGAGCTTGGTATCGGGCCCGATGCCGATACCAGTATCCGTATCAGTGCATCCCTACTTTCTGCAATGATGAATGAGCCACAAACAAATGTCGTTACAAAGTTCACTCTACACACATACAAACACACACATGTAACTTTGCACTGTTTTTGCATGTCTATTTGCGGCAAATGTGACTGAATGCCTACCACACCGCACAAGTCAATATATTCAATTAAATTCATGTTTATTTATATAGCGCTTTTCACAATATAGATTGTGTCAAAGCAGCTTTACATAGTTCTAGAGTCCAGATTTCAGGGTTAAAGTTCAGATTAGTTTAGTTCAGTGTGGTTTAAATTTCACTGCTGAAAGTTCAAACACTCTAGAGCAAATCCACCGAAGCACAGCTTCACAAGTCCCGATCCATGCAAGCCAGTGGCGATAGTGGCGAGGGAAAAAAAACTTCACCAATTGACGAAGTGAAGGGAAAAAAAAAACCTAGAGAGAAACTAGGCTCTGTTGGGCACGACCATTATTCTTCTGGCCAGACTTCCTGTGTGGAGCTGCAGTCTAGGCGCCGGAGGCTGGAGAAGCTGGACGTCCATCGTGGAGAAGCTGCAGGTGTGAGTAGGGCTCCGGCGGGAGGTCAGGCTGGCCCGCAGGATCAATGTGGGGACACGTTGACGGTAGTCATTCAGGAATCAGGAATCAGTCTCATGCACTCCATTTCTCCATGACGACCACAGCATCAGCATCGGGATATGACCTGGTCCAGGATTATGGATACCTTGGGATCATCTCTTCACAGGTCTTGGATCGCATCAATGGCGCTGCATAGTCTCTAGGGACCTCGGAATGAGTATCCCCAGGTAAAAATAGAGAATAAAGAAAATAATTAGTGTAGCTGCTGTTCATAGTGTATTCAAATGAGATGCAAAAATGAAGTGTTATAGCTAAAAATAGCAGTTAAATAAACAAACATGTAAAGCATATGAGAGTTTCTAACACAATATCTGGTGTATTGAGGAGTGTGTCACAGGTGATGTCAAACCAGCTCACCTGCGTGGAGCACATTCATGCATCATACCGTTATGCGATGCATTGCGTGTATACTTTACTAAAAAGATAGGTCTTTAATCTAGTTTTGAACTGAGAGAGTGTGTCTGAGCCTCGGACACTATCAGGAAGGCTATTTCAGAGTTTAGTAGCCATACATGAGAAAGCTCGACCTACTTAACTCGACTTTGCTATTCTAGGTACTACCAGAAGCCCTGAGTTTTGAGACCTTAAAGAGCAGTTTGGATTGTAGCGAGACAGAAGGTTGGTTAGATAAACAGGAGCTAGATTATTTAAAGCTTTATAGGTAAGAAGCCATATTTTATAATCAATACGGAACTTAACAGGCAGCCAGTGTAAGGAGGATAAAATTGGGGTGATATGATCATATTTTCTAGACCTGGTAAGAACTCTGGCAGCTGCATTTTGTACTAGCTGAAGTTTATTAATAGAGGATGCTGGATATTTCTCAGATGAAAGAAGGCCGTTTTTGTGACATGGGCGATATGATTTTTCAAAAGTTAAATTGCTGTCTAGTATAACACCCAGATCTTTTACAGTAGAGCTAATGCTAACTTTGTGTCCCTGTAATTGCAGGTCGAGTTGTGAGATCTGCTGTGTACAGGATTTAGGCCCAATAAGTAATAATTATGTTTTGTCTGAATTTAAGAGAAGAAAATTGTTGGTCATCCAGTCTTTAACATCTTTAATACACTCAGTTAGCTTAGACAGTTCAGACCTTTCATCAGGTTTTGTTGAAATATATAATTGAGTATCATCTGCATAGCAGTGAAAGCTGATCGCGTGTCTTCTTATAATGTCTCCCAGGGGTAGCAAGTATATTGTGAACAGCAAAGGGCTTAAAACTGATCCTTAAGGCACCCCATACTGTACTGGCCTGACCTGTGAAAGCTGTCTATTTATATTCACAAACACTTCAAAAACATTGTTCATTTGCAGAAAGGAGCATAATTGGGCAGAAACTACTTTTTCTAGTATTTTAGACATAAATGGAAGATTTGAAATAGGCCTATAATTTGCTAAATTGCTGGGGTCCAGTTGTGGTTTCTTAATAATAGGCTTCATAACAGCTAGCTTGAAAGAATTTGGAACATGGCCTAAAGATAGAGAAGAGTTGATGAGGTTTTAAGAAGAGCTTCTCCTATTACAGGTAGCAATTCTTTCAGTTATTTAGTTGGAATTGGGTCTAACATACATGTAGCTGGTTTAGAACCATTTATAAGTTTATCTAGCTCTTCCTGTTCTATGATTTTGAAGCACTGTAGATTATTTTGATTCAGTGGAATGTTTAATGGATCTGAAGTATAAGGCAGTGCAGAAAGTTTAACATCTTTTTTTTAGAAGATTTTTTTTTTCCATTTTTTATTTCTATTTTATCGCTGAAAAAATTCATGAAGTCATCACTACTAAATTGCGGTGGGACATTTTGTTCCAAAGATGACCGATTATTTGTTCATTTAGCAATGGTGTTAAATAAAAATCTATAATTGTTATGATTGTGGGGCTGCACGGTGGCACAGTGGGTAGCACAATCGCCTCACAGCAAGAAGGTCACTGGTTCGAGCCTCGGCTGGGTCAGTTGGCGTTTCTGTGTGGAGTTTGCATGTTCTCCCCGTGTTCGCGTGGGTTTCCTCCGGGTGCTCCGATTTCCCCCACAAGTCCAAAGACATACGGTATAGGTGAATTGGGTAAGCTAAATTGTCCGTAGTATATGTGTGTCAATGAGTGTGTTTGGATGTTTCCCAGTGATGGGTTGCAGCTGGAAGGGCATCCACTGCGTAAAACATATGCTGGATAAGTTGGTGGTTCATTCCGCTGTGGCGATCCCAGATTAATAAAGAGACTAAGCCGAAAAGAAAATGAATGAATGAATGTTATGATTATTTTCTATCAATTTGCAGAGGTGCTCAGCCCTGGCGGATTTTAGAGCCCTCCTATAGCTGGACATACAGTCGTGGCCAAAAGTTTTGAGAGTGACACAAATATTAGTTTTCACAAAGTTTGCTGCTAAACTGCTTTTAGATCTTTGTTTCAGTTGTTTCTGTGATGTACTGAAATATAATTACAAGCACTTCATACGTTTCAAAGGCTTTTATCAACAATTACATGACATTTATGCAAAGAGTCAGTATTTGCAGTGTTGGCCCTTCTTTTTCAGGACCTCTGCAATTCGACTGGGCATGCTCTCAATCAACTTCTGGGCCAAATCCTGAGTGATAGCAACCCATTCTTTCATAATCACTTATTGGAGTTTGTCAGAATTAGTGGGTTTTTGTTTGTCCACCCACCTCCTGAGGATTGACCACAAGTTCTCAATGGGATTAAGATCTGGGGAGTTTCCAGGCCATGGACCCAAAATTTCAAC
>CAIGQV010019086.1:5271135-5313035 GCA_903798115.1 Danio jaintianensis
ATATATATATATTTATTTATTTTTTTTTTTTATTTTTTTACCCCCTGTAAATAAGATTGATAGTACACCTATACATTTTAAAAATCCTTAATATTGAAGCAAAATGGGACAAACTAACAAAAAGGTCTCAATATTATGGAAAGGAAATAAATACAACAGAGTAAAAAATATACTAATGAAGCAAGCTCTGCTTTAAGCAGTTTTACTGTAAGAATTAAACTTGATTTGTTTCTTATTAAAGCTACAAAAGTTCTTCAGTCAAGAACAGTGAGTGATTTTGTCCTTGTATTTTTGTTTAATTAATAATGTTAATATATATTTATATTCATTCATTTTCTTTTCGGCTTAGTCCCTTTATTAATCTGGTGTCACGGAATGAACCACCAACTTATCCAGCATATGTTTTAGGCAGTGGATGCCCTTCCAGCTGCAATCCATCACTGGGAAACATCCATACACACTCATTCACACACATACACTATGGACAGTTTTGCCTACCCAATTCACCTATACCACATGTTTTTGGACTTGTGGGGGAAACCGGAGCACCTGGAGGAAACCCATGCGAACACGGGGAGAACATGCAAACTCCACACAGAAACGCCAACTGACCAAGCAGAGGC
This sequence comes from Danio jaintianensis, assembly GCA_903798115.1. Taxonomy (NCBI): domain Eukaryota; kingdom Metazoa; phylum Chordata; class Actinopteri; order Cypriniformes; family Danionidae; genus Danio; species Danio jaintianensis. The sequence goes on from CAIGQV010019086.1 coordinate 5,271,759, forward strand.
TCGAACCAGTGACCTTCTTGCTGTGAGGTGAGTGTGCTACCCACTGCGCCACGTGCAGCCCATAATTAAACCATATTAACAAAAATAACTAAGCAAAAGAAAGCAGGGGATAATGAAAGGATGATCACATGGTGAACGTTTGGCCCATTAATAATCTGTTCAAAGTATGGTTAAAGCGAAAGCAACTGCTGCTGCTTACAAAAGGATATATCTTAAAAAAGAGCATCAGGACTGTGGGTGCACAAGCATCGCTTTTTGTCAAGTCTATTTCAAAGAGAACTAATCACACCAGTTGCGCTTCCAGGCACAGTTGCTTCACGCCATCGCGCGAGTGATCATACTCTCATTCGGTGTTTATCTGCCTTCTTTTGCTCGCGCAAACACAGTTATTTTTGTCAGTCGTGCAGATTTTCGATTCTAAGATCACATTTGCAGGCATAATGGACCATTATTATTATATTATGGGCCTTATTGTCAAACCCTGCTTTTAAGAAAACTACCATTTAAAAATTATTTTCAACCAGCCAGAGTGGCTATTCAATTCATCTTTATTTCTATAGCGCTTTTACAAGGTAGATTGTGTCAAAGCAGCTTAACATAGAAGAGTGCAGTGAATTGAAACAGTGTCAGTCCAGTTTTCAGAGTTTAAGTTCAGTTTAGTTCAGTTCAGTGTGGTTTAATTTTCACTGCTTAAAGTCCAAACACTGAAGAGCAAATCCATCGATGCGCAGCTCCACAGGTCCCGAACCATGCAAGCCAGTGGCGACAGCGGCGAGGAACGAACTTCACCAATTGGCGAAAGTGAAGGAAAAAAGCCCCCGAGAGAAACCAGGCTCAGTTGGGCACGACCATTTCTCCTATGGCCAAACGTCTTGTGCAGAGCTGCAGTCTAGGCGCCAGAGGCTGGAGAACGCTGGACGTCCATCGTGGAGAAGCTGCAGGTGGGAGAGGTCACAGGCTGGTGTACAGGCTGGCCCTTCAGGATAATGCGAAGACTCGTCTGTCACTGGGGTCTTACAGGAATCAGTCTCATGCTCTCCACTCATCCATGACCACCACAGCAGCTGCTCAGAATACGGTCTGGTCCAGGATTATGGAAACCTTGGGAATAAAAAAAAGACTAACATAAGCGCAGATGCTGTAAGATTTTTAGATACCACAGATACTTTGATGTCTTTGAAAATACAAGCATGGGCTGGCTCCACACCCCACCAATGTGGGAATGTTCACTCATCCCCTTTCCCTCATTTACATTTGAAGCATCTCCCGCACTCCCTTCTGTTCACTCACCCTTCTCTTCATCCAACTCACACAGAATGGTCATCTCAAAATATGAATGTTCTATATCAATCCAAGTGACTTTTTCTATCATGTTTGATATCATTTTAAATGTCTCAGTGCTACTGGTACAATGGTCTCATTCCCTCACAAATAGACATAATCGAAATAATAGATATATAACTTCAGGTATCTTTTGACCCACTGCTAAGGGTGTGCCTTTACCTAGGGGGCTTCCATTCAAATTACCATTTGTTCCCTATAGGCAGTAACTCTTCAGATCTAACATGCCACTAAATGCAAATGCCTATTGTTGTTCCACACACCCCTCTTTGAAGGAGATTCTTGGTCTGACTATATAAGGAAAAGTGTCAAGAAGTTCGGCGCGATTCTGTAACCAGATCAGCCCGTAGTGTGGAGCTCTCATGCTCTATGCTATGTATAGTTTGAAGTCAGTTATGCATCTTTTGATCTTAGATCTATCTTTGAGTATTTGATGTCTTGTATTGATTGTTTATGAATTGACTGAATAATTGGCATAATACACATTTACCTGACTAAATTGTTATGTGTTGAATTATTCAAACAGATTTTGTGTTATTATCTCTAGTAGATTACATTAAGTCCATAACACCACAAGCCCCTGTACAGGTTAGTAACAGGCTAAAACACGATAGACGGAGCAGCGTGGCACGCTGACAGCATAACATATTTGAATAGATGTACGCATCATAAAATCATGTAATCATCATGACAATACATTCAAATAGATGAAATTCATCATAAAATCATATAGACATCATGAAAATACATTTAAATAAATGTCATTAATAATCATAATGACAATACATGAAGATATTTATCATAAATGATATTTATCACATTATTCAACCACAATTATAAAGGTATATCTATAAAAATGTGAGGGTGTGTTTGTATGTGTGCCTATGTATGTATGCAGCGTGTGTGTGTGTGTGTGTAGGCATGTGTGTGTGTGTGCGTGTGTGTGCAGGCTAGGTCACAATTGATGGTAATTCTCAAATTTAAATTTCTTAGTTGATTATTAGAAGTGTCCTTACTTCAAGTCTAATCACTTTAACACTTATTCCTGTTATTAGTGATAGGTTGGGAAACCAGGGGCCCTCTGGTTTGTCAACCATCCCCATAACAGCTAGTGTATGTATTCTTAAATTTAATGGCAGGTTTGCCTCTGTATTGAAATTTTATACCATCAATTTGTTATCAAAGCCATGCATATGTGTATTTTTTTGTCAGTTGACAGAGGGTGTTAGAAGTGTGTTGTTGTCTCATCTGTCATCAGAGTAATTATTCTGTTGTTCTATATGTGTGAGGCTAATGTGGTTCGTTTGTATGAATATGGACAATAGATCTTTAGTTAAGAAGATTTGACTCCTGTGTCTTTGAAGACCAATGTGTTATCTATGTGCCTGTGTTTACCTGTGGCTGTGTCAGTGTAATGCTCCAAACAATGGTAAACAATTTTTATAATTGTGTTGTAAAATTTTGGTCCTGTTGTAACGGAGCCAGCATAAGAATGTGAGCATAAGGTGTGTTCTGGCTCAAATTAATTCTATATAATATATAATAGCATGATAAAGTGCAATGTTCAAAGCTGAATCCTGTAAGAATGCATTTTCATAGTTAATGTAATTATCACACTGTATACTCCTGTTTGTAGTTTAAACTACAGCTATATAGAGGATAGCAGAGTTTTCTACTTTTTGGAGATCAGACTTATTCAACATAGAACACAAATATCATGAAATTAATTAATTTCAACATATAGTTAATTCCATTTTTACTCTTACACAATCTAGTCTAGAATGCATATTTGGCATTTACAACCTCAGACCTAAGTGTTTTTATACACTTACAGTAAGAAAACCATGTGTTTTTAAGGAATTATTTAGTCTATGTGTATGTGGAGTATCACAAACAACTATCAAGTGTTCTATGGTAATGACCATGTGTATAATATAATAACAAATTTGTAAATACAAACAGGATCAGTAACTATTAAATCCACTGCTATTGGACTGCTATTCCACCAATAAGAGATGTTAGCAGCTGTATGCCTTGCTTGAACAATGCAGTTAATGCATTATTGCCTCTAGGTAAACAGGCTTGTAGTCCCATCGCTGTTAAGCATTTTGGGAGACATGGAGTTTTGTGTTTTTATTTTAACTATGAGATCTTTTGTGCCTCTATTTCATTTAACCACTAATTCTTCACATCTTTGGTTGAAGGAAGATGTTTTGTGAAATCACATAGCCTCATACAATACTGAATCCATCGATAAGATCAGCTGTGGATAATTGTTATTCTGATGACTGATCAAAGACTGTTTAGAGAACTCACTGCAGGAGACTCTTAGAGTTGGCACCAAGGTGTGAGGTGTTTATCTCACAGGGGTTCATGCTGTGAGATGCAGAATGGAAGTCTTTGGCATCTATCGTTGGTCAGATCTGAATTGCTGTAGTTGTTTTAGCACATTGTGAGTGTGTAACACCTGAAAACTGCTCTTGTTGTTGAGTTTACACAGTCTGCTGTGTCCTCAGCATTAACTCCCAGTTCTGCTGGGGACATTTTTCTGAATCAATTAGTGATTTGTCACTGATTTCAATTCACAATACAAAGGGCTAATACCCATAATTTATTCTTGCTCTCATTACAGTCAGATCTGTTGGCAGAAATCATTTCACCCTTTTGGTGTTGCCTGCTTAGCAGTTGGTGTTTTATGGTGTGGCTCACAGATTAGATTAGTGTAGATCTTTTGACCCATAAAGACTGTAGTAACTCTGTTTGAATGTTATCATTTCCATCCCCCTTTCATAATTTTTCTGGTGAGTTTAACTCTGATCAGGTTTTAATTTTAGGTGGTGTGTCTCAGCGAGGGTTCATTCGGTTTACAATCAGTTATGCCACACTTCAGTCAGTGTTCTCATTAAGGCACAAAGAAAGTAAACCCAGCAAACCTCCTCAAGATGAATGTATCATCTTTGTTTGTTAGTGCCATGATTGGCGATTATAATATAATATACATTATATTTTCATTCCTAATGTAATTATATTATATTCAAAATAGTATAAGTTAAATAATTATTTCTGGTCTCTGGAGAGTCTTTTAGAACAACAGTTGTTAAGGTGTTTATTTTAGTTTAATGCTTTTATCTTGTAATCAGAGTTGTGCTTGCCTGTGGATTGCATGTGCAACAAATGGTGAGGCTTATGGCTAAATGGGTGACCATTGTTGTTAGCATGCAATTATAGCAAACACATTCTGAGTATTTTAAAATCACTGCTTAGGTGAAATTTCTTTACTCTTATGTCAGGCCATTTGAAAATGAAAAGGTTTTGAGGAATTGGGCATACTGAGGGTTGATCTAATGGAAAAATGCCTTGTTTTAGATTCTAAATTCTACTTCTTATATTTAGTCTCAAGACTAAATCTTAGTTTCAAGACTAAATTAAAGCATAGTGGTTAGTTTAGCTGATCAGTGTCATAATCGAATTTACCACAATTAAATTTCAAATGTAAATTTCTACTTTGTAGAGGTAGAGTTTTCATTATAGCCTTTTGTCTTTTTTGTGATCAGATCACCCTGTTCTGCTCACCTTTATTTTTCATATACAAATGCCTTAAAGCAGACTGTTGTCATTTATCCAATTGAAAAGTTTTCTAATTGTTTTTAAATCTTAACCTTTTCTCTGTGTTGTAAAACAGTAAATTAAAAACAATGGACATTATCGGCTTTGATTTAAACGTTTAGGATCTATTTTATGACTCTCCACTGAGTTCCAGAATATAATTTGGATGATCTTATTCCAATTTAACTTCAAATCTTGCTGCCTTGCGGACAAGAAGATCTTCAGAGCAAGGGATGGCATTTTTCATCTACGCTGCCGCTATCATGTCCCTGATAAGCAAAGTGGTTTTGTCTAATTCTCAAGCCCCACCGGGTAACGCACTCCGGTCTAACATTTTGAGTATTTCAGACTCATTCTATAAATGTTTATATCGGGTGCATCTCGCTTTCCCTCAACATTTCTAATAAACAAAGAAGAATTGACTTACCACAGTAGCTGATGAAAGAAAAGAAGATCCAAACCTCTTGTTTGATGTAAATCCATATTGTGCTGAAAAGACGTAACTCGCCTGGGTTGGGAGATCACGGAGGTCGGTCACCACTTTGTAAGGTCCAGCCAGTTAGTCCAACGACGGTGTCTACTGGTGGATGAAGGTTCACTGCCTGTTCGGCCTTTCCAGTGCACAATGTTGATTTACTTTAAATCTAACTCATATCTGACTCCAATTTTAGTTTGAGGTGGTTTAGAATATTAATATATTTGTCCTCATTTTATCTGACTCCAATCATAAAACATTGATAAGATTATTTTGTTTCTTTTAATATTACTTTAGATTATGATTGAATATTCTCTTAAATTCGTTATTGTGTATTATTCTCGTTCATTTGTGGGGTGAAGAGGCAATTATCTCTGTGTTTATACACATTGTTTGTATTGTCCATATGTGAAAGCATCAAAGTGTCTTAGATTTCTTAAATCTTACAATACTTTAGAATGAGCAAGCATAGGAGCGGCCATCTAAAAGTATTAGTCAATTACCTCTGTTTAATAGTCATGACTGACGAGAGTGTGACCGTGAGGGACACCTTCGGCCGAGGCGATTTCTCTGAGCGACATGAGCACCCGAATGAACAAATGTAATAGTTACAAGTAAAGACAAAAGGTTCAAACATTCATCTAAATTGTATATTGATATACTTTTTATAGAAAAGTTTTATGATTGGAGTCAGATAAAAAGAAAGATAAACATATTAATATTCTAAACCACCTCATACTAAAATTGGAGTCAGATATGAGTTAGATTTAAAGTAAATCAACATTGTACACTGGAAAGACCGAACAGGCAGTGAACTTTCATCCACCAGTAGACACCGTCGTTGGACTAACTGGCTGGACCTTACAATGCCGTTCAAATTCTAATGTCTTTTGGGAAGTGTTCCTGGCTCCGGTTGCCCTAAATAATGCAGACTAACAGTCCTTTAAAGGATTTGTATTTCAAAAGCATTTGTGTTTTATGTGTCTGCTTCCAGAACTGTGCTGGGAAGGCTGTTCCAGAGTTTAGGTGCCAGATATGAGAAAGATCTACCGCCTACATTTGATTTTGATATTCTGGGAATAATCAATTGTCCATTAATTGAGCGTAGTGGACGTGAGGGGCTATAACATACCAGGAGCTCTTTCAAATACTGGGGAGCTAAGCCGTTCAGGGCTTTGTAGGTAGTCAATATTTTTTTTTAATTTATACGATATTTAATAGGGAGCCAATGCAATGATGAAAGAACTGGAGTAATATGATCATATTTCTTTGTTCTAGAAAGCACTCTAGCAGCTGCAGTTTGAACCAGCTGAAGTTTGTTAATTAGACCAATAGGGCAACCACCTAGTAACGCATTACAATAGTCTAACCGAGAGGTCATGAAAGCATGAATAAGCTTTTCCGCATCAGACACTGATAGCATAGCATAATGCAGTTTTACAGATGCTTGAAATCTGGCCTTCAAACGACAGGTTGTTATCAAAAATCACCCCTAAATTTTTGACTGAACATGAGGACTGAACTAAGAATCCATCAAGGGTTAGACAGTGTTCTAGGTTTTTGCGTGTGAGGTTTTTGGGTCCAATAAGCAAGACCTCAGTTTTATCTGAATTTAATAATAAAAAGTTATTAGTCATCCAATTTTTTATATCAGTTATACAATCTGTTAATTTAGTAAATTCATACATATTATCAGGTTGAGAGGAGATATAAAGTTGTGTATTATCAGCATAGCAGTGGAAGCTAACTCCATGCTTTTTAATGATATCGCCTAGCGGTAGCATATATAGTGTGAAAAGTAAGGGACCAAGAACTGAGCCTTGTGGTACCCCACATTGTACCTTTGATCTGTATGATGCTTCTTCATTAACTGATACAAATTGATAACGTTCAGATAGATAAGACCTGAACCAGGCCAATGCAGTTCCTGTAATACCAACATAATTTTCAAGCCTATCAAGGAGAATATTATGATCGATTGTATCAAATGCAGCACTGAGGTCCAATAACACTAAGAGAGAAATGCAACCACGATCGGACGACAGAAGGAGGTCATTTGTAACTCTTAGGAGTGCTGTTTCTGTGCTATGAAATGCTCTAAATCCAGATTAAAATTTTTAATCAATATTGTTTCTTTGTAGGAAGGAACATAGTTGAGCAGATACGACTTTTTCTAGTATCTTTGATAGAAAAGGCAGGTTTGAGATGGGTCTATAATTTACTAGTTCTTTGGGATCAAGCTGTTTTTTTTAATAAGAGGCTTAATGACAGCTAGTTTAAAGGTTTTAGGAACATATCCTTAAAGTAGGGATGAATTCAAAACGTTAAGAACAGGTTTAGAAACTTCTAAAAACAATAGTTTTAATAATTTGGTCGGTATAGGATCTAGCATAGATGTTGTTAATTTGGATGAATTTATCAGTTTAGACAATTCTTCCTCACCTACTGCTGAAAAAGTTTGAAGTTTATCCATTAACGGTCTACATTGCTCTAATTGGGACGAAGCTGTAGGAAGCAGATTGATCTTATTTTATCTCTGATATCATCAATCTTGCATGTGAAAAAATTCATAAAGTCATTACTGCTGTGTTGAGAAATGCATGTTGATGTTTTATTTTTAGTTAGATTGGCTACTGTGTTAAACAGGACCCTAGGGTTGTGTTTATTTTCTTCTATTAAAGTTGAAAAATAAGCAGATCTGGCAGACTTTAAAGCTTTTCTAAAGTTAAGTATACTTTCTTTCCAGGCCAGACAAAAAAAACCTCTAGTTTAGATTTCTTCCATCTACGTTCCATTTTCCGGGCTGCTTTCTTTAAGGCACGTGTGTGCTCATTTTTTTCCCTAATCTTTTTTGAGTGTAACGGAGCAACTATGTCTAATGTGCTAGAAAGGACAGAATCAATAGTTTAAGTTGCAGTGTCAAGCTCTTCTAGGCTGCCTGGTATGCTATGGAAATTAGAAAGATCAGGTAGGTTACTGATACAGTGATCTTTAGTGCTAGCGGTGATCGTTCTACCATATTTATAAATAGAAGCTGGTTTTGTAGACCTATTAATGCACAATAAGCAAGAGATTAAATAGTGATCTGAACTGTCATAACTCTGCTGCACAACTTCAACATTATCAATATCGATACCATGTGATAATATTAGGTCTAAGGTATGATTATGCCAATGAGTAGGCCCTGAGACATGCTGTTTCACTCCAACAGAGGCTAGTATGTCTAAGAAGGCCAGACTTAAAGCATCTTTTTCATTATCTATATGAATATTAAAATCACCAACAATTAAAATTTTATCTGTGGCCAGAACTATTTCAGATAAGAAATCAGCAAATTCTTTTGTAAAGTTGGTATGATGCCCTGGAGGCCTATTTACAGTTGCCAATATAAATTTAGATTGAAATTTATTGTTTAAATTGCACACTGAAATATACAACACTATTACTTCAAATGAATTATATTTGAAGTCAGATCGCTGAGTAACACTAAAAATATTACTGTATATAATGCCAACACCTCCACCTTTGCCTTTGAGACGCGGCTCGTGTTTATAATGATATCCTTCAGGTGAAGACTCATTTAGGGTTATGTAGTCATCTGATTTAACCCAGGTTTCTGTTAGACAAAGTGCATTTAGCTTTAGATCAGTTATCAAATCATTAACAAAAAGAGTTTTAGAGGAGAGTGATCTAATGTTCAATAATCCGATCATGGGACCTCCACACCTTCATCTTCATTGACCAAACAAAGCTGGGGGAAGAAGGAACATCACACTGCTGGAGTAACATGCAGCAGCGCAAAATCTTTACTACAAGAAGGCCCAGCAGAGATAGACAAAGCTCACAGCGTAACTAGCCAACATCAGAGACATGGTACCAGCACAGGAGTGCTGATGAGATGTCTAAAAGCTACAGAAGGATGCAAGAGACAACAAAGCACACAGACACCCACGCAGACAGGAAACAGACAAGAACAACAGAGATGCTGAGCCATCAGCTGCACAAGTTGAGATGACAGCAGTGACTAATTTTAAGATAAACTTCCACCTGGGCTGAAGCTTACAGTCTACATGAACTGGAAGCTGCGACTGTGCAGGTCCTAGAGAAATGGAATATTAAATGAGAAAACAGTGGGTGTGGCTTGTTTTTTCTACTGCGAGCTAAATGGATCTAAACTCCTCGATTCCCAGGGGACTTCGGGCACCAGAGATCCCGGACGAGCCCCCACTTAAATGTTATGACTTTAAAGTTTAGCTCTTGGGGTTAAAAGAGGTAACATTTGATGTGACTCAGTTTGTGGTGAGTTGGTGGCAAAATAGCAAAATGACAACCAAATAAGGCAAAAATAAGTAAATTTATTTACAAAAGTAAAAATAACTCAAACAGCAAAATATTATACACAAGTTGGAATCTCACAAAAGAAAATAAATCAATTAATGTATGTTATGAATAGAGAAAAGAGAATTTCAAGTGGCGCCAAATAAAAGAAAGCAATATAACAAAAAACCCAAAACTAGCTGAAAATTTCCCCTCTAAACTACCTAATGGAAAATAAACAAACAAAACATCTTTAGCATTTGCACACTAAATCTAATACTACTCTTCTAACCAAAAGATACGTAGAAAACTTACAGCGGGTGGCGCTCACTTTTTAACTAGTGTGTTTAGACTGTGGAGTTTTCTTTTTTTTTATACTTTATTTTTATTTCTTTTTTTTAAGGAAGAAAAAGGGAAAGAAAAAAAATTATACAAATACAAATAATAAAAAAAATAAAAAATAAATAAATTACAAAATACAATAACACATCGGAATTTGAACAGTTGACTGGTCACATATTTCCTTACAGGTCACTTTAACAATTACATATAAAGATCAGTTTACCCTGTGTAAAGGCATAAGTACAATCCATTTCTCCCAATATTGCAGGTATTTGTCCATTTGTAGTTTTAAAGAAAAAGTCATCCTCTCCATATTTTGAACATTAGATACGATATCCAACCATTCAGATTTTGTAGGGGGTTCGAGTTGTAGCCACTTTCGAGTTACAGTTTTCTTACTGGTTGCTAAAAGTATTTTTTAATAAATACTTGTCTTTTACCATTAAGTTGGTTGCAATATTTCCCAAATAAATAGTAAAAGAAAAGTCCACACCATCACCAAAAATATTTTGTATTACTTGCATTACATCCTGCCAGTATGACTGAATGGCTGGGCAACTTCAAAATATATGAAAGTGGTTTGCTAAGTCTTCTCCACATTTCCTCCAGCACTGTCCGCTGTCGCTCTCCCGTGTTTGCATGCATGTTAACTTGGGGGTTATAAAGTATCTGGTAAGATTCCTCCAGCAAAAATCTTGCCACATACCAGAGCTGGAAGAGGTGGCCTGTACTGAGCAGATATTCAACCAATCTTTCTCTGAGAACTAGGTTGGATTCTCTCTCCCATTTTAGTCTGATGCCATTTGTTGAGTGTTCCTTGGTGGATTGGATGGAAGAATACAATTTTGAAACAGTTCTCCTATTGTCTTTGTTCTTATAGATGTCAATAACTAAGTCAATTAAGTTGGGGGATGGATCTCCAAACATCTAATCTCACTATTAAAGTAGGTCCTAATTTGCAGGATTCTAAAGAAATCACATTTGTCCAGACCATACATATCTGAGATTTTCAGAAAACTATCTAATTCCCCATTTGAGGAAATTAAACTAAAAGTAGTGATGCCAAGCCTATACCAAACTTGAAATCTCCCATCAATCATAGCTGGTTTAAAGTCCGGGTCAAATGCTACCCATCTAATCAATCTAGACTGTTTTTCAAGTAGTGGAGAAATACTCTCTTTAAACCAGATTCTAAGAGGAACTTTGGACCACTGATTTAGGCTATTTAAATTGTGTTTATGTAAAATCTTGCTACCCAATAGTGATTGTAGTGGAATATCAATTTGTGAAGTTTTCAGGTCTTTCCATTTTGCTGTGTAATCTGGGTTACAACAGCATACTAAGGGTCGTAACTGGGCTGCTTTGTAATAATCAGACAAGCAGGGCAGTGATCTTCCCCCTTTCTCTTTAGACAGTTGCAATGTTTTATATTTAATTCTAGGTCTCCTGCCCCTCCATAAAAACTTGAAATCCGCTTGTCCCATTTTCCAAACTGTTTTAATGGAATTTCAGTTGGTAGGGATTGGAAGAGGTATAGAAGAGGGGGGATTATATTAATTTTTATTGTCTCTATTCTATTATGCATCTCTAAAAGCAACTGAGACCACCTGTCTATATCAGATTTTAAACTCTTATTTATAGGGCCATAATTACTATCAAATAATTGTGTAGTATCTTTAGTTATTTTAATACCTAAGTACTTAACACTTGTTGAATTCCATTTGAAATTGAAATTGAACCTTTGTTGTGCAAATTGAGAAGAGAGTAATGGGGTTACAGGTCAAAACTTTAAACTGTCCTATCATACTTTCTGCCTATGCTGATGATATTATGGTTATAATAAGAGAGAAGAGTGATTTCAGGTGCTTGAAAAAGCTCTTCAGTATTATGGAAAAGCATCATATGCGGTTGTTAATTGGGAGAAAAGTGAAGCTTTATGGTGGGGCAGTGTTTCAAAAGGTCCAATGCTTCCTGGTGGACTAAAGTGGGGACGAGCAGGTTTTAAATATTTAGGGACAGAAGAGTTTAAAAAGAAAAATTAGGAGGGCCTTGTGGAGAAAGTGTGTGCAAGGTTGTCTCACTGGAATTGGTTGCTACCTATAGAGGGAGGGTGCTGATATGTAACAATTTAGTGGTATCTTCACTTTGGCACAGAATGACAATACTGGAGCCTCCTGAGCATTTAATATGAGGAATACAAAATAAAATTGTGGATTTTTCTGGTCTGGACAGCATTGGTTGAAGGCGGAAGTGCTGTATCCATCGAGACAAGAAGGAGGTTAGGGGTTGATCAACATCACAGTGAGATTAAGTACCTTCAGAGTGCAAACAGCACAAAGACTGCTCTACGGAGGGGATGTAAATTAGGCTGAAGTAGCCTGTGCCCTCTTGAGGAGAGTTGGAAACATGGAGCTAGACCGTCATCTTTTCTTGCCTTTTATTGACAAACTGGATTTAAGTGGAATAACTACTTTTTATAGATCAATTTTAAAGTCATAGACACTTTTTAGTTTTTCATGAAGTTCAAATGACTCTCAGAAACTTTGGCTGACAGAGGAACCCCTGTTTTTTAATTGATCCTTGGATTTGGATGTTTTAAAATCTAATCGTTTCAGAAAATCCATGTGGGCTGCAAACATTATAAAATGTGGACATTTAAAAGATAAAAAAGCTGTGTTAGTCCTGAAAATTTAGCTTCAAAACTGGGAATAAAATCAGTTAGGCTGGCACATGTCACAGATTTTAAACCTCAAGACTATAGACTGGCAATGGAAACTTTTGGTGAAGAGACTGACAATTATGATGTATAAAAATGTATAAAAATGTATGCGCATAACTGAGTAGGATAAACTTTTTATTCAATAAGAAAAGATGCGCATAAACTACGATGGAAACACTTACCGAACAAATTCCAATATGCGCATTAAAAAAAGGTCAGGTGATTTGGTTATAAGAGATCATGTGATGATAAAACTGTTTGTAAATGGACAAACCAGCAGGATGAGCACATTGTAAAGCATCCGAAATGTTGTTTTGGTCATTCTAAAATGCCTTAACCATTTCAGTATTAGTGTTATTATATTATTAATGACCTCCAGAATTGTTAAGAGCGTCTGTGCTCCGCGTCTCACGCCTTCAAACGCCACCACGCGTTCACTGCGTGTCAGCATTGCCTTCTGAGGCGCAAGTCATTTTATTAAATGAAGAAAAGATTCACGCAGCTTCTCCTACCTCAGCAAATTCCATTTTTACTGTTGATATTTGGCGCCATTTAATCAGGAAGTGACGATTTTGTTCTCTTTGACTCCTTGGATGGAAACGCTGCTTTATTCGCACATCTTTTATGCGATATTCCAGTTTTGCGCACAAAGTTAATTTGCATTTTTGGATGGAAACATAGCTACTGATGTTTTTATTGGTCTGCTCTCTCTTTTTGTGACAGGCATTAATGTATTGTGCCACTAGAAGGATACAGTCAGTTTTTTCCCCTAATAAATATTGAAGTTGTGTTTTATTGTAACTCAGTGAATTGAGGGTAAATGCTCTGGAGTTTGAGATATAATGTTTCTCTGATGTGCTGATAGTTTGTGCAGCAGGTGAGGAAGTGTTCCTCCATCTCCACCTCTGCCTGGGCACAGTGTGAGCAGATGCGGCTGTCTCTGGGTTGCCAGTTCTGTCTGTATCAGCCCATCTCTACAGTCAGACTGTCAGCACTCAGTCTGTATTTGGTCATTGTTGTTCTTAATTTACTGTCCTTTACTGCACTCAGATATGTTGCTGTCGTATAATCTCTATTTAGGTCTAAATAACATTTAAGTTTACTTTGTTTTCCTGCTGCTTAATTCCAGTAAATCAGATACTCTTCTTTTTGTGCAATTATCATTTGATTGGGCTTAATTCTGTGGATGAGCATGTCCGTGTCCTGATGCTGCCTGCTGTTAGTCATATTTGCTATGTTGGTTTGTGTTTGCAGCTTCAGGACCAACTGAATCAGGGGCTTTTTTTAATGTCCATTTTTTGGTTTTCGAGGGCTTTAAAATGATAAGAGTTAAGGTCACTCAATTTTATGTGTTTCCAAAATTTGACGGCTAGTTTCTCAATGCGCGTGAGTAGAGGATACTGGCCTAATTCTGCCCTGCATGCATTACTGGGTGTGTTCCTCTGTACCCTTAGGATTCTCCTACAGAACTCTGCATGTAGGCTTTCAATTGGATTTTTATCCCATTTATCAAACTCATGACTGAGGAGAGGACCCCACACTTCACTCCCGTATTGCACTATAGATTCAGTCATTGACTGGAAAATTTTGAGCCAGATTCGAACTGGAATTTCTATTTGTGTTGATTTTTTAATGGCGTAAAAGGCCCTTCTTGCATTCTCTTTCAGTTCATTCACAGCCAAATTTAGTTTTCCATTAGCACTTATTTTCAACCCAAGGTATGTGTAGCTTGTGGCAGGTTAAACTTTTGTCATACCAAGGTTGAAACTGTGTTTCTTTCCCTGATATCTGTTTTTTTTCTGGAATATTAGGGTTTTGGTTTTCTTTGGGTTCTAGGAGCATTGCCAATTGATTGATGTAAATATTGAAGAGGGTCGGTGACAGTGGACAGCCCTGTCTCACACCCAGCCCCTGAGGGAAGAATTCTGTTTGCTTATTTTCAATTTTAATTGCACACTGATTGTTGGAATACATTGTTTTTATAATGTTTATGTATGTTTTACCGCCAATACCTGATTCTAGAAGTTTAGACAGCAGACCTTCATGCCTGGCTCATACCTGGCTCATGCTTCACATTTACAGAATAAAAAATCTTCATCAGTATCATGTTTTATGTTGTGCATTGAAGAGCATTGCAATTGCAAAAAACATGATCTATGGAACTGACTAAAACTGGAGATTTTAGTAGTTTTTAGAAATTGTGTTTTTTACATTTACAAGTATTGAAGATTTCAATAAAGAAAAAAAGATTTATTAAATTTTTTTTTTAAATAACCTCTTCATATATCACCCTTTTAAAATATAAGACTGTTAAGAGATGTGGCAATTTTACTGGCCACCCAATGGATGAAAACACAACTCATTATCTGCATTACATGTTTACATTACAATACAGTGAGATCATCTTCAAGACAGGACTTTCTGTATGAAATTTGTACAAAATCTATACTAAAATGAAAGAGAAACAAAATTGTATAGGAAGGAATACCTCCTCATGTACAGGAGTAGAGGTGAATGAGTTGGGAGAGAAGCTAACTTAGGCCCAATCCCAATTCTACCCCTTAGCCCATCCCCTTACCCTTACCCCTCGTTGTGTGCGTTCACATGAAGGGATAGGGGTGTCCCAATTCTCTTTATTTAGCGTGAAGGAGTTGGGCTAAACATAGATATTTACATTAGATGTCGCCTACGCTATTGTTGTCTATTGGAAGGAATGCATCATTAGCGTCGCCATTTTAATACAGGGTAGCGCTCCTTTGAAATTAATGTGGGACCAAGGTGTAGTGGAGGACTGGCCATCCAGAACCAGATATATATATATACACATATATACATATATCTATGACTGCGAGTTTTCCCAGTGGTCAGTATGCAAATATTTTTTTAATTACGAAAATTATAATTTTACATCACTTTCTTACATTGATGGATAAGTGACAGCACAGGCATTCCTGACAAAGAGCGAGTGTTTGTGTGCATGGAAATATATTATCCACCCTCCCTGTTAAATTTGATCTAATCCGTGTCCTGAAACACACACCCTCTCCTGCTTTCACTTCTCATTCTAACAGGGGGAGCGCTTCATTTGTGAATGAATCTCCATTATGAATGACTCATTCACTTAGCTGACAATAATACAAGTTTCTAGCACCGCAGCATCTTGTTGTCATATTTCATTTACATTGCTTGCTGATTTTAGTCAACAAAACTAGCATAAGCCTAGTATTTAGTGCAAGTTAGTGCTACTTTGCCTTATGGTCAATGCAGTAAGTGAGTGTATTATCATCAATTACGTCCTGGTTATGTAAGTAACCCGCGTTCCCCGAATGTGGAACGGAAACGTGCGTCTGTAAACAGACTACGGGAGATCGCTTGACGACTAATTACTCTGAAGAGAAAGAAAAAGGGGCAATGAATGCCAAATGAGTTGGCAGAGCTCGGCTCCTCAGGTGCGACTGATTAGTCATTAGTGGAGTATATCTGTAACATCCGAAGAGCGAGCCTCAGATTTTTGCCAGCTGAAGACCGAACACTCAGCCAACGGCTGGAGACTCAGCTGCTGTGGCAGTGGAGACGCACGTCTCTGTTCCCTATTCGGGGAACGTGGGTTACGTACGTAACCAGAACATTCCCCTTCATATGGGAACTCCAACATGCATCTGTAAACAGACTACGGGAGACTGTATGGAAAACGCCACAGCAGCTAAGCCCGTCACGCTCCTGATGTGAAGTTTGCCAAGCATAGTGTGAGTGCACAAGCATCACCAAGAACGCAACCTTCCAACGTCCCCTGGGCCCTTTAATTACCATTACATGGGAATAATTTGAAAATTTTAGACGGGGGTTCATAATGAGCTTTTACCTAGCTAGTATAGACTAGGGATTTTAGAATATTAGAATAAGGAGGGGGAGTGCTACATATAATAAGCTGGTTAGCGGGTAGGGAAGACACGGGTCCGCCTGGTCAGGGGGAACACTCCGTGGCTGAATAAGCATATAGGATCTCCATAGGGGACCACGCATAGCTGGCACCGAACCTCAGCATGTGGGTAGACCAGAGTGGGCATACCAGACATCACACTGAGCCAGGCACCCGGCTCCTCTGCTGAGTCGGGTGCTGGGGGCCTCGGAGGAATTCTCTAGGGTTCGCCAGACAGGAAACTTACTAGCAGAATGAAAAAGGCGCACGTATCTCCGTGTTAGGGAGCATGACGCAGCAAGTGTTGTTACCACTGAGCTTAATTTCCCTCTGATTGATCAGGGTTACCCAATAATTGGGAGGAAACCGGCTCCACTCGAAGATGATAAAATCTTGCAAATGTGTTAGGTGTCGCCCAGCCCGCAGCTCTGCAGATATCTGTAAGAGAGGCACCACGTGCTAACGCCCAGGAGGAGGCGACACTTCTAGTAGAGTGTGCTCTCACGTCGGAGGGACGCGGCTCGCCCTGGCATTCATAAGCGAGGGCGATGGCATCAACTATCCAGTGGGCCAACCTCTGTTTTGATACGGCACTTCCCTTCTGCCGACCACCATAACAGATAAAGAGATGTTCACAGGATCTTAAGTTTTGCATTCGTTCCACGTAAGGCGCAAAGCGCAAACGGGACAAAGCAGTGAATAGGCTGGGTCTGCCTCCTCCGAAGGCAGCGCTTGCAGGTTCACCACCTGATCTCGAAATGGGGTTGTAGGAACCTTAGGCACATATCAGCGTAACGTGAGAGTAGGCAGGCCCGAATTCCAGCCACGATTCGCTGACCGAAAATGCCTCCAAATCCCCGACTCTCTTGAACGAAGCCAACGCCATCAGCAGAGCTGTCTTCATGGACAGAATTTTTAAGGATACTGAGTCGAGTGGCTTGAATGGATCTCCCTGCAGACCCGCCAGGACTACAGAGAGATGCCAAGAGGGCATGAGGGGGGTGGGATGGATTTAATCGTTTCTGTGGAATCGGATGATTAGATTATGCATCCAGAGCATGTTGCCATCCACCGCGTCATGATGAGCGGAGATGGCAGCCACGTAAACCTTCAGTGTGGAGGGTGACAGCCTACGCTCCAGCCTATCCTGAAGGAAGGCTAACACAACGCTAATCTGCCAAGTTCGGCAGGTCTTCTCGGCGAGAAGCGCACCACTCAGTGAATAGGCTCCACTTCAGGGCGTAGGCATGCCTCGTAGAGGGTGCTCTAGCCTGAGTGATGGTGTTAACCACTGAAGCCGGTAAGTCACCTAAGTCTTAAGATTAAACAACTTCACAAACAGCATTACCAGCTTCACTGATTACAGTTTGACTTTTAAAAAATATTTGATAATTAACAGAGGTTTATATTTTTATTGAAAAATTTTCATTAGACCTCACCATCATGGAGATCAGAGGCTGCTTTAGTTGGGCTCTTGATTCTTTAATTTTATTTTTTATCTTTGTTTTTTTTTGTATTTTTTTTTTTGGCTGTTATCACTGTGTTTCTGAAACTCATCGGTTATAGCAAAAAAAGGCAATGAGAAGCTTTATGTACTTATTGTTACAGACATAATTGCTAGTATTTTATTACTTAAGTAAAAAAAAACTGCAGATTTGTGTGATGTTTTTTGGGGGCATTAAGACAGCTTCCCATGGAGGATAAAAAAAAAGGAACTAATAAAAATTCCTAATTAATAATTAGAGTGTCATACACAAAACCTTGAGAACTAGCAGCACATTTAAGACAAACAGACATGGTTGCGAAAAGTAAAACTCTGCATAATTCATGCTGGGTGCCAGTATAGTACAAAACTCCCAGCATGCATGAATAAATTATGCAGCTAAAAGTTCTTACAATTTCTTTCTTTGGTTTTGGCTGTAATTTGGGTTTTTCTTTCCTTCAGTGATTCTGCTTGTTAACAGTTGTTCATC
Organism: Danio jaintianensis; assembly: GCA_903798115.1. NCBI lineage: Eukaryota > Metazoa > Chordata > Actinopteri > Cypriniformes > Danionidae > Danio > Danio jaintianensis. The sequence goes on from CAIGQV010019086.1 coordinate 5,290,451, forward strand.
AATAATTCTCAATCTTCCTTTAATTAGATGCTTCATTATCTCAACGTCATCACTGCCTTAGTGTTCAACCCTTTGTAGTGACGATTTTGCTCTGGGATTTAAGGGGTTAAATGTGTTCGATGAAAAATACAGATTGTGGAATGTATTTTTAACAGAAATATTCTGTAAATAGAATTTCTGAATGTAAAATGTTAAAAACAGTAGATTACTGGCAACCACAGCTGCCGGTATTTTTTTGTAAAATCAAGAAAGAAAAAAAAACGGCAAAATAGTGTAAAATCTTTTTGTGTCACCATTGTGCAGGATAGTAGTAGTCCAAGATGAACTAAGAATATCTGATGTTATGCTGCATTGTCTTTTATTTAAAGGTAACTGTGCAGTTACTAATGCAGTGAAAATATGTTTGCTAATTGCAATCACACATGAACACATTAATGCTTTTAATGACTTAACATTTTTGTGAGCTGAGCTATAACAGTACTCAATACCAATATGCTCACATTATTAATATGTTAAAAATATTATTAAACACTGATCTTTATGTAGGAAAAGAGTGAACAAGTCAGCGTTTTCGGAAACAGCTTATTTTATTTAATGGCTCGTAAATCATTTAGTCACGTGAACTGTATAAAAAAAAATGCAGATTTTAACAAAAAAAATGTTTTTGCGTTAATGAATATAAATGCATCCTTAATAAAAATAATAAAAACATAATGTTTATAATTTAATTTGATTTAGAAAGATAGATGCCCACTATATAACCAAGATCCGTGGGTCAGGTATTCAAAAATGAAGTTTAACAGGGGTGCGTGTTGCTTTCTCTAAAATATGAACATATTTTCAGAATTTTAACCTGACAAACTATGAATATTTCACTTTTAATAAAACAGTTTATGTATTGGCAGCGGAAATATAGCAGCCTTTGTCTTCACTTCTTCACCTCTTCACCTAAAATGTTATTAATTATTTTTGTTTATTTTGTAGATAACTGACCAACAAAAAATACATTCAAATTAAGAAACAAATTATACTAATTTGTATATTTTTATACTAATATTTTCCTGTTGCTATATTGGGTTTTTCTCATCTATTGTTTTTTTTTTAGTCTATCGGGTAAGAATCCAAAATAATTCCAAATTTCACTTGAGTTCTTTTTAAGAGACTATCACAATCATTGTAGCCACTAAATCATATTTACAGGAAAATAAATAAAATGATTCAGATGTGTGTTCAAACGAAAGCATAAAAAAACGTGCAATACCATAAAAGGCTTGACATTCTATGCTGTTTTGCAGCCTTAAAGGACTCCACAGACCCAACTGGTCTATTGTTTATTTCCCAGCACAAATGTGTGAGCAATTTAGTGACTTTTCCACATGCAACATTGCCAGTAATTTGGAGCTACAGTATTGCAGTACAGGGAGCTACATGGGAAACTACAGGGTAGTTAAGCTACAGGGAGTGGTGCAGCTTCCTGTTGTGCTGCCCCACCACCCAAAGATATGCAGAGATTAATGGGGCTAAACATTTGTTATGGATGACTCCCAACTCATGAACTTGGCAACAGCTGGCCCATCTCCATTGGCAGAGTTGTTAAACAAATTCATGTCTCAAAGACTTGTGCTCTCTTTTATTTAAGCTATGTGTTGATAGATGTTTTTTGGGATTGAAATTGGGATAAAAAATATTATAATATTAGGAAATTTTTTAGGAAATTATCATGTGCATGACTGTATTATCATTTGCAAACAGAATCATTTCTCACTCTTTACTTTTGCAGTCTCAAGATGAATCCCAGCAGCAGTTTCGGGAATTTGAAGAACACATAAGGCAGGAAGAGGAGGACACGGATACTGAAATCCATGACATCCGCATGAAATATGAGCAAAATCTTAGAGGAGAAAAAAAGGCCAACTCAAAGCTCAAAGTGGAATTGGATACCACAAAAAAACGGGTGAGTGACTGTCTGTGCATTCCAAACAAGATATATTGCCCTCCGATGGGCACTTTGGAGTGGAAAAAGTCATGACCGCTATATAAAAGTGTCATTCCAAACCGAAGTGATCAAATCTGGCCACTTCGAAGGGCCCTTTGGAATGAAGGAATTGGAAAAATACAACTGATGGACACTTCAGGAAACTATCCTTTGAGCAGGGAAGCTGTTTGGTGTCACACACTGCACTCAATTCAGAAGGGCTCACTAGCATGAGCAAACAATGAACAACACATTTATTACAGTATTTATTAATGTTTGCTAATGTTAGTTAATGAAAATGCAGTTGTTCATTATTAATTCGTTAACTCTCAGTGCATTAAATAATGTTAACAAGCATGAATTTGTATTTTAATAATGCATTAGTAAGTATTGAACTATCATTAATAAATGCTTTACATGTATTGTTTATTATTAGTTCATTTTGGTAATTGCAATAACTAACATGAACTAATGAAAATTATTGTAAAGTGTAACCAATATGACAAATGTCCAAGGAGCTGAACCTTAGGGTTTATTTTGTCACATAGTTTCAAGACCTGCAGCGGGAAATTGAAAACAGGAACTTGGAGATCGAAAAGCTGAAACAGGAAGTTCAAAAGCTGCAGGCAGTTATCAAATCACTAGAAAACGACATCACTGGGCTGAAAACTGCAATTCAGAACAGAGATGGGATCATTCAGGACAAGGTGAGCACACATGAACACTGCCATAACTTTAGTATTATATACATACTATTATTGTATCTATTAATATTTTAGCTTATTAAATATTTTTTATAGTTTAATTTTAGTATGTATTTCAGTAGTTTTTCAGTAATTCAGTCCAGTGTTAATTAACATCAAATTCTTATTACATTTTAGCCTTAGTCTTGACTAAAATACAATTAAATTTTAGTCATATTTAAGTATTTTTGTCTTTTAGTTGAGAAAATTTCCTAAGATTTTAGTTTACTAAATTTACTCTAGATTTAGTTGACTAAAATATAACCAGTTAATTTAAATCACAATGTATAAATTTTACATATCTCAAAAATTTCTAAGCTCATTGTATACTCCTGGAGAACACACTAAAATTGAGTGATATTAAAATAATCAAGCAACATGGATTCAGTCCAGGTAAGTATGAATAGTTTCAGCTAAGGAACAGTACTTGAGAGAAACATCTGCTCTGTCTCAACAGGAGAAAAACATCTTTCAGTTAAAAAAGAAGAATGACACACTTAACAAAACACTTGAAGTGATGGAGTTCAGGGCTGAATATATGCAGGAGCAGATTGAGCCAAAAGAGAATGAAATCCAAGAGCAAAAGGACCAGATGGTGGAGGTAGGACGCATTTTAACCCCCCTGGGGTTGGCAAATACATATATGCATTTTAGAACATAATGCACAAAAGGACCTTGAAATACTCTTTTAATTGTTAATTGCATTGATAAGACAAACACAGATTTGAAAACTGTAAAGGGTCTATTTTTATTTGTGTATATTACTAATTACAACACAACAATGTGTTTTTGTAAAATTGGTAAATCAGACAGAGATTGCTTTATCTTTCTGTCTTCTGTTAATGTAACTGGCAAACATCTCAGAGAAAACAGCTGAATCTCTGTGAATATTTAACATGAGACACATACCTGAATGAAGCCTGAATAAACTAAATCTAGAGTAGTAAATCTAAATAGTAAACTAAAATCTTATGATTTTCTCAACTAAAAGACAAAAATACTTAAATATGACAAAAATTAAATTGTATTTTAGTCAAGACTAAGGCTAAAATATATTCAAAATTTGTGTGCACTTTTAAGCGAGCCTTTATGGAAACAATTGTAATTTGTATAGAAAGAATGCAAAACAGAATTCTCTGTTTGACTTTATTATCCCACTAATCTGTTCCTGCTTCTGTTGTTCAAACACAAAATATTATGACGACAGCAACAGCAACCTGAACTCCTGAATGCCTGCAAACAAACACAGTGGTTCTGCACGTTTAGAAAGAAGTTTGTTTTCATTGTCAGTAAATTGGTATTATGACCCAAATGACCTCAGGAGACCACCGTGATCTGATGCTGCTTTATTCAGAAGGTGACACATTACACATATTTATTTATTCATTCATTCATTCATTCATGCAGTCAAGAAGTTCAGTTTAGTTCAGTTCAAGTGTAGTTTACATTTCACTGCTGAAAGTGAAATGTAAAATTAAAACACCTTCAGTCTCAGCAGATGATCATTAAACAACTCAACAAAGCTTCAGCAGATTCACTTTTTACTGACTGTTTGACTTGCATACAGTTCTTATTGAGAATTAACAGAGGTTTAGGTGTTTTATTTAGTTTGGTGTCACCATAATGGAGGTCAGTGACTGCTTTAGTTTGGGCTCTTCACCTTTGACTTTTTTTTCGGGTGCTGTAATTTAGAGTTTATGAAACATCTTTGTGGCGACGCGGTGGCGCAGTGGGTAGCACGTTCGCCTCACAGCAAGAAGGTCGCTGGTTCGAGCCTCGGCTGGGTCAGTTGGCATTTCTGTGTGGAGTTTGCATGTTCTCCCCGTGTTCGCGTGGGTTTCCTCCGGGTGCTCCGGTTTCCCCCACAAGTCCAAAGACATGCGGTATAGGTGAATTGGGTAAGCTAAAATTGTCCGTAGTGTATGTGTGTGAATGAGTGTGTATGAATGTTTGCCAGTGATGGGTTGCAGCTGGAAGGGCATCCGCTGCATAAAACATATGCTGGATAAGTTGGCGGTTCATCCCGCTGTGGCGACCCCAGATTAATAAAGGGACTAAGCCGAAAAGAAAATGAATGAATGAATGAATGAATGAAACATCTTTGTTATAATGTAATTCAGTCTTACTCTGATTGGGCTCAGTTTATTAAAATCATAGTAGTGTGATTGATTATATCAAATATTTTGTTATTTTCCACTGTTTCATACATAATACGTCATCAATGACAAGCAGACACGTGAAAAGTAAACAGTTCCAGTTAAAAGAGTGAATTGAAAAAGAGACAAAAACAGTTCAGTTATGGTAAAGACATACTCAGACCTCAAGAATCTGACCTTGTACCTCAACAATGGTAACAATTAAAATATTTAATGCTGCAATGCATGCTGGGTGTGGCAGAGTACAGAAATCCCAGCATGCATTGCAGTAAAAATAAAGTATACTGTATAGCTTATTGATGCTACAGTTTTCATTATTTGCTTTTGATTCTGTTGTTGTTTATGTTGACGTTGTTGATTTTGTCACTTTTAGTATCCTATTTGCAATGTTTGTGAGTTTTGTTCATTTTGTTAATTGTTAATTGAGGTTCATACGCTGATTATTAATGTCTCTGTGAGCAGATGGAGAAGCATATAATTTTTTTGCTTAGAAACCTTCATAATTCTGTGGCACATGCAAGCATATTATTACGTTACTTTTAATAACGGATTAAACATTGGTTAACATCAGTGAATTATCAATCCATCACAGGTTGTGCCTCTTAAAACTTAAAACAAAATCAGCATCACCTGACATTTTACTTTATTGTTTTTTATTTATTTATATTTGGCTTGTTTGCTGTAACAAATAAACTTTTCAAACAAAGTTTTTTAAAGTTACAGCAGCCCAAATATTTTAATATTAATGGTTTGAGCTGTAAAAACAGTGTAAAAATGTATTTTAACAGTAATATACTGTGAATATAAAATACAGGAGTAGAATGTAAAAACACAGTATGTGGCTGGCAACCCAGCTGCCAGTATTATTCTGTAAAATCAAGAAAAATACAGTATTTTTCTGTAAAACCTGAGTCAAATTTCTTCTGTCCCTTTTGTGTGTCACCCTTGTGGAGGAGAGTAGAGGCGGTGTTTGAGTCAAAGATGAACTAGAAAACACTAATGTTATGTTGAATGTTTGTTTATTTAAAGACAGTAACGTAGTTGCTGATGCAGTGAAAGTCAATTCTAGCTCTACATGCATGTGAGCTACAAGAGATTTGGGTTAAACTGAATGTTTTGAAATAGCTAAAATAAGTCATCATTATAAATGTGCTTGTGTTAATCATATTACACATTAGAAATATTTTTTCATAAACTCAAACAGCAGTTGGCCAAATTGGGTAGTCTATTCTGTGAATGAAATAAGTTTACTTGAGTTTTAATTCAGTGCATGTATTTTTACAGCAACATACTTTAAAATGACAGTATTTGACATTTAATTTACAGGGCAATGTTTTACAGTATACAGAATTTACAGAAGTGGTGCTGTAAAAACAGTATGTGGCTGGCAACCCAGCTGCCAGTATTATTCTGTAAATTTACAACGAATAATTTTACAGTGTATATCTTTAATCTAGTTTTAAACTGAAAGTGGTCATTTGTAACTCTTAGGAGTGCTGTTTCTGTGCTATGAAATGCTTGAAATCCAGATTGAAATTTTTCACAAATATTGTTTCTTTGTAGGAAGGAAAGGGCGTCACGGTGGCGCAGTGGGTAGCACGTTCGCCTCACAGCAAGAAGGTCGCTGGTTCGAGCCTCGGCTGGGTCAGTTGGCGTTTCTGTGTGGAGTTTGCATGTTCTCCCCGTGTTCGCGTGGGTTTCCTCCAGGTGCTCCGGTTTCCCCCACAAGTCCAAAAACATGTGGTATAGGTGAATTGGGTAGGCTAAAATTGTCCGTAGTGTATGTGTGTGAATGAGTGTGTATGGATGTTTCCCAGTGATGGGTTGCAGCTGGAAGGGCATCCGCTGCGTAAAACATATGCTGGATAAGTTGGCGGTTCATTCCGCTGTGGCGACCCCGGATTAATAAAGGGACTAAGCCGAAAAAGAAAATGAATGAATGAATGAATGTAGGAAGGAACATAGTTGAGCAGATACAACTTTTTCTAGTATCTTTGATAGAAAAGGCAGGTTGGAAATAGGTCTATAATTTACTAGTTCTTTGGGATCAAGCTGTGGTTTTTTAATAAGAGGCTTAATGACAGCTAGTTTAAAAGTTTTAGGAACATATCCTAAAAGTAGGGATGAATTCAAAACGTTAAGAACAGGTTCAGAAACTTCTGAAAACAATTGTTTTAATAATTTGGTCGGTATAGGATCTAGCATAGACATTGTTGATTTGGACGAATTTATCAGTTTAGACAGTACTTCCTCACCTACTGTTGAAAAAGTTTATAGTTTATCCATTAACGGTCTACAGTGCTCTAATTGGGATGATGCTGTAGGAGGCAGATTGATGGTGCTTATTTTATCTCTGATATCATCAATCTTGCATGTGAAAAAATTCATAAAGTCATTACTGCTGTGTTGAGAAATGCATGTTAATGCTTTATTTTTAGTTAGATTGGCTACTGTGTTAAACAGGACCCTAGGGTTGTGTTTATTTTCTTCTATTAAAGTTGGAAAAATAAGCTAATCTGGCAGACTTTACAGCTTTTCTAAAGTTAAGTATGCTTTCTTTCCAGGCCAGATGAAAAACCTCTAGTTTTGATTTCTTCCATCTACGTTCCATTTTCCGGGCTGCATTCTTTAAGGCACGTGTGTGCTCATTGTGCCATGGCGTCAGATTTTTTTCCCTAATCTTTTTAAAGTGTAACGGAGCAACTATGTCTAACGTGCTAGAAAGGACAGAATCAATAGTTTCAGTTGCAGTGTCAAGCTCTTCTAGGCTGCCTGGAATGCTATGGAAATTAGAAAGATCAGGTAGGTTACTGACAAAGGGATCTTTAGTGCTAGCGGTGATCGTTCTACCATATTTATAAATAGAAGCTGGTTTTGTAGACCTATCAATGCACAATAAACAAGAGATTAAATAGTGATCTGAAATGTCATCACTCTGCTGCACGACTTCAACATTATTAATATCGAGACCATGTGATAATATTAGGTCTAAGGTATGATTATGCCGATGAGTAGGCCCTGAGACATGCTGTTTCACTCCAACAGAGGCTAGTATGTCTAAGAAGGCCAGACTTAAAGCATCTTTTTCATTATCTATATGAATATTAAAATCACCAACAATTAAAATTTTATCTGTGGCCAGAACTATTTCAGATAAGAAATCAGCAAATTCTTTTGTAAAGTTGGTATGATGCCCTGGAGGCCTATTTACAGTTGCCAATATAAATTTAGATTGAAATTTATTGTTTAAATTGCACACTGAAATATACAACACTATTACTTCAAATGAATTATATTTGAAGTCAGATCGCTGAGTAACACTAAAAATATTACTGTATATAATGCCAACGCCTCCACCTTTGCCTTTAAGACGCGGCTCGTGTTTATAATGATAGTCCTTCAGGGAAAGACTCATTTAGGTTCATGTAGTCATCTGGTTTAACCCAGGTTTCTGTTAGACATAGTGCATCTAGCTTTAGATCAGTTATGAAATCATTAACAAAAAGTTTTAGAGGAGAGTGATCTAATGTTCAATAATCTGAGTTTTATCTTTTGATTACCTTTATTTTTTATTTGATGAACATCAATTAGATTGTTACCTTTGAATGGGTTTGGGAGTTTTTTATATTTAGAGGTTCGGAGAACAGACACAGTCTCTATGTTTTTATATCTAGGTGGCTCTATGTGCTGCAGATTATCTGAGTTAGGTAAACTGTGGAGGCTAGCAGACGGTTGGTTAAGCCAATCGGTCTGCTCCCTGACCTGGGCCCGAGTTAGTCAAGTGCTAACACTAAGACTATATGCCAGATTACTAGAGAGGAGAGGGCCCCAGCCCGGGTGGGATGAAGACCGTCTCTCTTCAACAGGTCCGGTCTATTCCAGAAACTTCGCACTCTGGCTCCCGGCAGACATTTGACTGAGGGGGCTAAACCTGTTTGATGTTGGAATGGACATACAGTGTTTTCTCCCACCTCTAGATGCTCTCACAGTAACCCAGCCATCTCGCTGTGAAGACGCAACAACCGGAGCCGAACAATGTGCAGGGCATGCTTAGGCTAGTCACATCCAAAACCTTATCTAGAGACCTAGCACTCTTACTATCCTCAATTAAAGTTTGGATGTGTGTCTCTAATTCTGAGATCTTCTTTGTCAGCCTGATTATTTCCCTACATTTATCACATGTAAAGCCCTCATTGGTGAAAGAGAGAGATACACTAATCATGTGGCAGGAAATATATGTGAGAAGAACAGGAGAAGCCATTTTTACTCACCGTGAGTTGAAGTAGATTCTGACTTACCACTGCAATATATTGAGTTAAAGGGAGCTGGAGCATGTGTATGAAATGAGATTTGATTTTACAAAAACTTTATTACATTAAAACTAACACAGTACAACTATAAATAAATCAATTCAAGTTGTATAAGAGAAACCCATACATTTCAAATGAAAGTAAAAACCACATTGTTCTCATCGAAACAACACAAAGCACCGTTACAGCACCAAATATTTTCAAAAGTGTCCAAATCATCCATTTGTACATAGTAATTGAAATCAGTTAAAACCCTTGATTGTACCATACTTGAAAATACAACCACTACATTATGTTCTACATTATTTTCAACTTTCCTTTTTCTACTTATATATACGGCCATTTTTGCTTGTCCTATTATACAATTCAATAATTGACAAGGAAATGTCTTACTCTTTACATATTTAAAACCAAGGATGAATATTTCATCAGAGAAAGTCTCACAACACCTAGCAAAAATGTTTTCCAATAACCTAAACAAACACACTTCACAAAGACCCATGAAGGACTCTCCATTGCAAATCACCTACTTTTTTCATTAATGGTGGTTTGTACAATGCTCTCCACTGAGGTTTTACTTCACCATCAAGTTTTAAAAAATCACGCCAGGTCACTCCTTTCGTATAACATAATTCTTATTTAAGTTGATCACACAAAACTTATACAAAACTTTTCCAATACAGGATAAAAAATTAACACACAATGACTCTACAGTTTCCAAAAAGACACCAGAAAAATTTTCCACTTTAACCGAAATGTATAAAAGTGGGAAAGAATCTATTGAATTTGGAATGCTTGTTCCATCTCAAAAACTGGACAACAACGACTATTCTGACGGTTTGAGAACAGTTCTCCACCTCAATATTGGCTATTCAATTAGGCGAGCTGATCTGAAGCCCAAGCGTTGAACAACTTCCTCAGAGTTCTAAAAATCACGATCAGTCAATTCAAGCAAATGTCACATTGTGATGACACCATTATTAATAAGCGCCTTGCCAAGACCAGGGTATTGTCCTCTTGAAGTTATGTCAAAACGTACGCCAAGGATCAAAGGTTCTTCCAGAAGCCAATGAAGTGATAGTGTATCCTCTGTTCGTTTAAAAACAAAAAGACTCCACACCTTAAAAATGTTCTTGTAAAAGATCGGTTAAACAGAAGTGTCCAGTTTTGTTGGGTCTAAAAGAAAAAGAGTCTTATCTAGACCAAGATTTCCAAGCTTGTGTAAAACCATATAGGCAACAGCACACCACTTATGTTCAACAGAGCCACTTAAAAGTCTTTGGATATGTTGCAACCTAAAAGTTGTTAGTCTACTTAGTAAATAAATCAGCCCTTGCCCACCTTCTTCTTTGGGCAAGAATAACATTTTTCTTTTCTTTGTGGAATCCAGTGTAGTTTATCCCCAAAACAATCCATTAAAACAGATTGTATTTTAGTTAAAAGGTAAGTGGGAGGATCAACACAAGTAAATTTGTGCCATAACGTGGATGCAACCAAATTGTTAATTATTAAAATGCGGCCTCTGAATGACATTTTCGGTGATAAACATTTCCCAAGCCTACCTTTTAATGTTTTCAAAAACCCCCTCCCTATTTTTTTGTACTGTCAATTCATCACCTAAAAAAAAACACCCAAATACTTAAAACTTGATGTTTTCCATTCTACACCTTCTGGTAAAACCGGTTCCCCCCCCCCCCCTCCCCCCCTCACCCCCCCCCCCCCCCCCCCCCCCCCTTCCAATTTCCCAGTAGTATTGCTTCACTTTTCCTCCAATTTACCTTCGCAGATGATAATTTTTTAAAAATTGAAAGTAACTTTATTAACACTTGAATGTCACTTTGATTTCCAGCCATAACAATTACATCTTCAGCATAAGCTGACAATGTGAGTGTCACTGATCCAGGAAGAGAGAGAGAGAGAGAAAGAAAGAGAGGGTAAACGGGATATTTATTCAAACTAATAATAAACAATAAGAAGGTTCAGATCAAACATCATCATTACCAAAAAAAACAAACATAAACAAAACAGGTATAAACTTAGCTTCGTAAATAAAGATGATTTCGGATGAAGGCAGGATTGAGGATAAAGATGATTTCGGATGAAGGAAGGATTGAGGAAGGGAATTGAGTCCATTATCTAGCGAGTAGATCTGACAATGAGTGAGAGTGAGTCCTTGGTTTATATGGAGGTGAACGGAGATTGAATACAGGAGCAGGTGATCAGAAGGGTGGTGATTGTGAACGAGTGGGTGTGGTGAAGGAATCTGACGGTCCGGATGTGTTTCTGACAGTGAGGTTATTTTTACAATTTGGTAAAATTAAGCCATGCAATTCAGTTCTTATTTTATTTAAAAGGGGTTCAATTGCTAAAGAATAAAGGATACCAGATAATGAACACCCTTGTCTGATACCTCTACAAATTTTAAAAGGGGCACACAAATCACCATTAATTTTTAAAATACTCTCAACGTCACTATAAAGAACTTTAACATAATCAATAAATTTCTGAGAAAAGCTAAAAACACTTAAAACTGTCCAAAGATAGTGGTGTTCTACCCTATCGAAGGCTTTCTCTTGATTCAGAGAGATTAAACCACAATCTATATTTAGTGTCTTGGAGACCTCAAACAAATCACGAACAAGTGAGACATTATCAAAAATTGATTTGTTGGGCTCACAGTAAGTCTGGTCAGGATGGATGACAGAACTCATTACCCCTGCAAACCGATTTGCCAAGACTTTTGAGAGCAGCTTGTAGTCGCTACAGAGTAAAGAAACAGGTCTCCAACACTTGATATCCGCCAGGTCACCTTTTTTTGGCAATAGGGTAGATAACAAATAGATAGATAACAAACCGCTCTGCGGCAGCTCAGAGGCTCAGTCGGCCCTCTCTTTCATTCAGCACCTCCATTAGATCCTCCTTTAGGTCAGACCAAAAAGTTTTATACCAGTCAACTGGTAAACCATCGATCCCTGGAGCCCTTCCTGACTCCATCTCTTGGAGGACTTTACACAGCTCTGTCTCACTCAGTGCACCTGAGATTTCCTTATTAGCCTCTTCCGAGACCTGCGGTAAACCGCTGAAGAAGTCATTTTCAACCCCATAACTTACTCCGAGCTCATTTTTATATAATTCTTTATAAAAACTAGCTGCTCTACTGCAAATTTCAGTTGGCTTTGTCTACAATCCTCCAGATTCAGAATATAAAGCATGGATAGTCCTACTCTGGCCATTCTTCTTTTCCAGGTTAAAAAAAAATTGGAAGGGGCATCCATTTGGTTTATACTCTGAAATCGTGATCTGACCAGAGCTCCCTGTGTTTTAAAATCCAACAAATCAGCTAACTGAGTTTTTTTTTGACTAACAAATCAAAAACACTTTGATCACCAGATTGTTCAGCTATTTCCCTAATTTAAAAAATTTCATCCTCCAAGGCATTCATAACTAAACCAGTCTCTTTAGTAACGTTTTGAGTAAATTGTATACAGAACTGTTTAATTTGTACTTTCCCAAAGTCCCACCATTGTTTTACAGAACTAAAATAACCTTTTGTTGTTTTAAACTCACTACAAAACATTTTAAAAGCATCTCTAAAATAAAAATTGTCATTCAACAAGTTTACATTTAATTGCCAATAAGCACTATTTGATGTAATTGAGTTTAAAAAGATATTACACTGTACCATACTGTGATCAGTAAAACTCAACGGGATGATTGAACACTTTCTTATAATATTGCATTGATGTTTAAAAACATAAAATCTGTCCAGCCTAGCTAGGGAGATAACATTATCTCTAACATGAGTCCAGGTGTACTGTTTTTGCAACCCATTCAACTGCCTCCAAACATCACACAGCTCATGTGCCTTAACAAGTTGAATTATTCGATTTTGAGAAGGCAAATGGGGTTCTACATGATTCCTGTCTAATTTAGACATTGTGCAATTAAAATCCCCACCCAGAAAAAGGTTTTCTTTCACACAACAATTTTTAATTACATAGCAAAGTGTATTTAAAAAACACCATCCTTTCCAGAGCTGAAGTAGGGACATATACACAAATTAAATTAAAAATAACTTTATCAAAGGTGGCTCTAACTTTTAAGAGCCTCCCATTAACAAATTCTTCCACCTGATACGTGTGAGGAGTAAAATTTTTATCAAAAAGAATTGCAACCCCCCCACTAAGGGATGTGTTGTGGCTCAAAACTGAGACCCTATCCCATTCTACTGCCCACTCAGCAGCATTTCTTAAGTCGCTATGGGTTTCCTGCAACATAGCAACATCAACTTTTTTTTGTTTTATTACTTCAAAATCTTTAGCTCTTTTATTAACTTCTCTTAGACCATTAACATTGATTGTCACAATATTTAGCTCACCAATTATTAAAGGAAAAGAGAAAAACAAACAGAACAAAAAAGTGCACACACACCTTTTCAAACTCATGGTCTTAAACATTGTCATTTCCTTCATTTACGTCCTCAGCCACCAATTTTGTTACAAACTTCTTTAAATGAAACCTCTCTTTGTCTGTAAACAAGCCTTCTGACGTGTATAATTTGTTTTTTTCAACAAACTGTTTTGTGTTAGGAAAATAATCAGAAACTTCTACTCCTCTTTTGTTTTTTGTGATCCTAAGAAAAAGTTTAATTTCATCAGCCTCATAACTACGAGTGGAACTGTCATTCTGAGACAAGCAGACGCTTGAGCTCGAAGACTCACTCCCACTTTCCATCCCATCATCACTACAATCATCGTCCACTTCAGTTTTTTTGGCTTTAATAGATTGAAAAAGAACAGCCTTTTTTCTTTTTGAAGGCATTTTAAAATGACTTTGCTCCGTTTCCATTTCAAAATCACTCCAGCTCACATCCGACTGTAAAACATTACATTTGACATTGCCTTTTTGTTTGTCACGGCACTGTGTATCAGAATTTAAGAAAGGAGTATCAGAAGAGCTTTTCTCTACCACAGTATTTAAATTTTCTACTTGAGCAACCTCATTCTCATTCTCGGAGAGCCGCACTTCATCTTTCTCATTCATTTTCGTAACTTCAATTTCCGACGTCACATCGTTTGATGTGCCAGCCTCAGCTGACTCACCAACACTACCATTACCGATCTCAGATCTTTTTTCATTCACCTTTGGGCATGCACGAATTAAATGTCCCACTTCCCCACAATTGAAACATTTAATTTTTTCCGTAGTGACATAGATGACGTAATCACAGTCCTCAACTTTAAGGTGTAAGACACATCCAGTTCCTCATCTTCCTTTAAAATCATAAAAAAAAATAACATGTTTCAATAGCGGGATTTACAACTAATCGGTATCATCTTTATAGGTGACAACACTTTACCGTAGCGAGACATTATTCTGACTAGAGTATCATCCGTAACAAACGGCTGGACATTTGATAACAAAACTTTCCTAGATTGTAAGGATAGCGGAAGTACAGGTGTAAAAAGATTTTCCACCACTATGCCAGCTTCCACCAATTCATTAGCTTTCTCGATTGAACTCAGGAAAACAACGATGACACTGTTCATTCGCGAGGCAGACATGATATGCTCATGCCCCACGACTTCACCTATCGCCAGACAACAATCCTCAACACACACCGCGGACGCCACCTTCACCCCATGATGCCGCGTGAGATTGCTTAGCCCCTGCGACTGTGGAGCCGTCATACTGCCCTCGCAATGAGTAACAGCACACGGCTCAACAAAAGTCGAAAACAGGTGTCAAACAAATTCAACAGTCAGAAACAAGCAGAAAGAGAAAAAAAAGAAATAGAAGCAGATCACTTTCACTCACCACGCACACTCCCACACACCCGTCCTCTCGTGCCCAAACACTCACACTGGAAGTGAGAGAGAGAGAGAGAGAGAGAGAGTTTTTATTATTTTTTTTACAAATACTTTTATTAACAAACATTCATTCATTCATTCATTTTCTTTTCGGCTTAGTCCCTTTATTAATCTGGGGTCGCCACAGCGGGATGAACCGCCAACTTATCCAGCATATGTTTTACGCAGCGGATGCCCTTCCAGCTGCAACCCATCTCTGGGAAACATCCATACACACCCATTCACACACATACACTACGGACAATTTTAGTTTACCCAATTCACCTATACCGCATGTCTTTGGACTTGTGGGGGAAACCGGAGCACCCAGAGCAAACCCACGCGAACACGGGGAGAACATGCAAACTCCACACAGAAATGCCAACTGACCCAGCCGAGGCTCGAACCAGCTCGAACCAGCTATTCGTTAATAACTAGGTTTTTAAAAACTAATACAATGTTCTTACCATTCCTCTGATCTATTTTTTTTTTCTTGTAAATAAATAGCTGATTTTGCTTGACCAATGATGAAATTCAATAATTGACATTTGTATTTCTGTTGTCTTTTGTATTCAAAACCCAATATAAAACATTCCTCTGTAAATAAAATTATAATTAAAGAAGCTAAAACATTTAAAATGTCAAAGAGAGGAGAAAGTCTTTTACAAAACAAAAAAACAATGACAAATTGTTTCTCTTTCTAAACAAAAAGGACATTGGTCACTCACACCTGAATTTATTTTATTCACAAATGCATTAACGGCTGTCACGCCGTGTAAGATTCTCCACTTCTGTAGAAAGAAGGTATTTCAGCCAAATCTAGATGCACACAATCCATCAATTAAAGTGATGCATGGAGATCCAAGAGATTTATTCCATGTAGGATCCATTGAGCTAAAGGACTCCACACGAGACTTGCAGGCCCATATAACAGCTTCTGAATGAACTGTAGTCTATATGTGGCTCCCCTGCTCACAAGATTCACCAACCTTTGGCCACCTTCATCTCTCGGCAGAAACAGGACACTTTAAGGTGTCCAGTGCAAATTGTTCCAAAATAAATTGACCAGTTCTCCTTAAAGCTTTGGTAAAAGACCAACAGGCGCAGATCAACACAAGCAAGTTTATGCCAAATAGAGGAACTCACCAAATTATTAATAATGAGTGTTCTTTTTATTTAGTAAAAATTGTACCACAAGTTGCAAATAAAGGATGTTTTAAAAGTAAACATCCTTTTTTTGCGACTTGTGGTACAATTTTTCAAGTGCTAGAATTTCAGCTTGTAAGTTACTTAATTTAGATTTTTTTTTTTGCTTTTAACAGTCCCTTAGTATAGGAAATTATTTGACCTCTAAGTAAAGCTTTTAGAGTGTCCCATAATATAAAACTATTGGAACATGAGGGTTTATTTGTTGAAGTAAAAATATCAATCTGTTCCCTTATAAATTTATGAAAGAGTAGGGTTTAGTCTCCACGCTGTAAGTACCTCTCTAGCACCATTTAAATTGAGAGTTCCAATGTTAAAGACTCTCATAGAAAATTATGTTTTAAAAATAAAAGAAACAATCAGCAAAAATGCAACTTTAAACAAAATTAAATTACACCAAATCAGATTTTTTTGTCATTAAGGATTTGTTTTCATTTTTACTTTATCCACTAATTTCCTTAGACCAAAAACCTCTGTGTCTGTGAATGCACCTTCTTTTGTCAGAATCTTAACATCTTTCACGAAAGCAGAAACATCTTGAAAGTAATCCTCAGCCTCTATATTTGATAATCAACAAGGTAGAAGCCATACAGCGAGCGAAATGACCCCGGGTAAAACCCAGGTATGTGCATTCTTGGGGTTGGCAGACTACTTACTAGTGTTTGGGGGCAGTCGTGGCCTGGTGGTTAGAGTGTTGGACTCGTGATCCGAAGGTTGCTGGTTCGATACTCGGTACCAGCGGGAATTGAGGGTGGGGGGAGTGAATGACCAGCACTCTCCACCACCCTCAATACCACGACTGAGGTGAGTCCCTTGAGCAAGGCACCGTTCCCCCCAACTGCTCCCCGGGCGCCGCAGCATGGCTGCCCACTGCTCCGGGTGTGTGTTCACGGTATGTGTGTGTTCACTAACTGTGTGTGTGCACTTGTATGGGTTAAATGCAGAGCACAAATTCCAAGTATGGGACACCACACTACACTTCACTTCACTTCACTTCACTTCACTTCATTTCTAACTTTTCCTCAATAGCCTGTCCCCTGTCTGACCTGACCAAGAAGGGGCAGCCGGAAAAAATCCAGTCATCCCCAACTGCAGAACACACATTGCAGTCACTGAAGAAAGCACTGATGACCACTCCAGTTCTCCACGCCCCTGACTTCGGCTGCCCCTTCTCCCTCCAGATGGATGCCTTCGACAGGGTACTGGGGGCCGTCCTGTCACAGGTCCAGAATGGGGAGGAGCATCCAGTCACTTATATCAGCCGTAAGCTTACACTCGCAGAGACCAAATGTGCAGCTGTGGAAAAGGAAACTCTCACCATCAAATGGGCAGTCCTGGAGCTGCCTGTTTTACTTCCTTGGCCAGAGCTTCACGCTGGTGATGGATCACGTCCCACTCTAATGGATGTCCCGGTCCAAAGAGACCAATGTCCGTGTCACCAGGGTGTTCCTTACTTACTAAATGGGGGTCACTCACTAAATTGCCACCAGAAGTTAGCTGCCACCAGAGTCGTTGACTGCCACCAGAGGAAATTATTTGACCTCTAAGTAAAGCTTTTAGAGTGTCCCATAATATAAAACTATTGGAACATGAGGGTTTATTTGTTGAAGTAAAAATATCAATCTGCTCCCTTATAAATTTATGAAAGAGTAGGGTTTAGTCTCCACCTGTAAGTGCCTCTCTAGCACCATTTAAATTGAGAGTTCCAACGTTAAAGACTCTCATAGAAAATTATGTTTTAAAAATAAAACAAACAATCAGCAAAAATGCAACTTTAAACAAAATTAAATTACACCAAATCAGATTTTTTTGTCATTAAGGATTTGTTTTTATTTTTACTTTATCCACTAATTTCCTTAGACAAAAAACCTCTGTGTCTGTGAATGCACCTTCTTTTGTCAGAATCTTAACATCTTTCACGAAAGCAGAAACATCTTGAAAGTAATCCTCAGCCTCTATATTTGATAATCCTTTAGTTTCCCTCAGAAACTTGCATTTGAATTTTTGAATTTTATTAGGTTTTTTTGCTTGTTTGATCATTTTACTTTCACCAGCTTTTTTCCTTTTATGAGGGACTTTAAAGCCTAGCTCTGGTTCAACTTCCATTTTCATTATCTTTTCACCAGCTCTCCGGCCATGTTCAAGCCACCCAGCTGTCCAGACTGGCCCATCTCTGGTTGCTCATGGGAAACACCACCGCTGTCCAGGTCACTGAGTGGGTAGTGATCGACCGCCTGCTCCGTGCACATCTGGGAATCCCCTTGGAAATTTTGACTGACCAGGGCACCCCATTCATATCCCGGCTGATAGCCGACCTCTGTCGACTGCTCCAGGTAAAACAGCTCTGCACATCTGTTTACCATCCACAGACAGATGAATTAGTAGAGCGGTTCAACCAGACCCTGAAACAAATGTTGCGTCGAGTAGTCGCTTTTTGGAATCAGGGAGGTACCCCTGGCTTTCACCAGGTTCATTAATTTATTCATTTTCTTTTCGGCTTAGTCCCTTTATTAATCTTGGGTCGCCACAGCGGAATGAACCGCCAACTTATCCAGCATATGTTTTACACAGCGGATGTCCTTTCAGCTGCAACCCATCACTGGGAAACATCCATACACACTCATTCACACACATACTCTACGGACAATTTAGCTCACCCAATTCACCTATACCGCATGTCTTTGGACTTGTGGGGGAAACAGGACCACCCGGCGGAAACCCACGCAAACACGAGGAGAACATGCAAACTCCACACAGAAACGCCAACTGACCCAGCCGAGGCTCGAACCAGCGACCTTCTTGCTGTGAGGCGAATGTGCTACCCACTGCGCCCCCATGCAGCCCTCACCAGGTTCACTCCCCTTGAATTGTTGTTTGGCTGCCAGCCACGCAGTCTGCTGGATGTGGCCCGTGAGACATGGGAGCAGTAACCGGCTCCCCACCACAGTGTAATAGAGCATGTACGGAACATGCGTGAATGCATAGACCAAGTCATGCCCCTGGTCAAGGAACATCTAGCCACGTCCCAGCGTGCCCAACAACAACTAAGTTCCAGCCAGGTGACCAAGTCCTCATCCTTTTCCCTTCCCTGGAAAAAATCTGGCCGGTCAACTGCAAGATTCGTCAGCTGGGATGATGGCAGGAAGAAAAAATCTACCACGTCAACCTGTTGAAAAAGTGGGTAGCACAGCTGGCGACTTTCACCCACACCAGCCCAATGGTGGTAGCAACCCAATAGGGAGCATCTGTTTGCAGGCCAGAAGATGGAGTTGGAAACCCTGGTCATTCAATTCCGGGATGTGTTCAGCGATTGGCCTGGATAGACCACGGTACTACAGCATGAAATCCAGACTCCTGGAGAAAACAGCCCTACCGGGTGCCAGACATCCACCAGTAGGCTATCGAGGAGGAAATCACCAGAATGAAGAGGTTGGGAGTCATCGAGCCTTCCCAAAGCCCTTGGTCCAGCCCGATAGTGATGGTACCGAAGCAGGGGGCACCTGCCATGTTCCAGTGGCTAATGGACATCTTACTCTGGCCCCACCAGGAATATGCTGCTGCATACTTCGATGACGTGGTCATCCACTTTGAGCATTGGGGGGCCACCTGTCTTGGTTGTGGAGAGTGCCCTTAGAACTCCGTCGGGCTGGACTGACAGCCAACCCCAAGAAGTGCCACCTGGGACTTGCGGAAGCACACTACATGGGCTTTCAAATTGAATGAGGACTCATTAAACCACAAGTCAACAAGGTAGAAGCCATACAGCGAGCGAAATGACCCCGAAACAAAACCCAGGTATGTGCATTCTTGGGGTTGGCAGACTACTTACTGGTGTTTCATTTCTAACTTTTCCTCAATAGCCTATCCCCTGTCTGACCTGACCAAGAAGGGGCAGCCGGAAAAAAATCCAATCATCCCCAACTGCAGAACACACATTGCAGTCACTGAAGAAAGCACTGATGACCACTCCAGTTCTCCACGCCCCTGACTTCGGCTGCCCCTTCTCCCTCCAGATGGATGCCTTTGACAGAGTACTGGGGGCCGTCCTGTCACAGGTCCAGAATGGGGAGGAGCATCCAGTCACTTATATCAGCCGTAAGCTTACACTCGCAGATACCAAATGTGCAGCTGTGGAAAAGGAAACTCTCACCATCAAATGGGCAGTCCTGGAGCTGCCTGTATTACTTCCTTGGCCAGAGCTTCACGCTGGTGATGGATCACGTCCCACTCCAATGGATGTCCCGGTCCAAAGAGACCAATGTCCGTGTCACCAGGGTGTTCCTCACTCACTAAATGGGGGTCACTCATTAAATTGCCACCAGAAGTTAGCTGCCACCAGAGTTGTCAACGCCACCCCCAGAGCTGCCAGAGCCATCAACGTTGCTGAATCCCCCGAATGGCAGCGACCATATTCCTCTGAATCCTCAGAATGATGGCTGCCAGATCCCTCTGAGTACCCCGAATAGCGGGGGCCAGATCCCTCTGAATCCCCCAAATAGCGGGCGTCAGAGCCTCATGAACTCACAGAATGGCGGATGTCAGATTCACCCAAATCCCACAAAGGGTCAGAGCCGCTTTCCAAGCCCCACAAGGGGCTTTCAGAGCTGTGTGACCCTCCAGAGCGACCTGATCCACCAGGGTTGTCTGAACCACTGGTACCTCCTGACTCAGAGACTCCTGACCTACTGGGATTATCTGAACCGCCAGTGCTTCCTGTTCCTGATCCAGAGCCACCTGATCCACCGGGGTTTAGACAACCCCAGTGGCTCAAGTGGCTTTGAGCCAGGAGATACCAGTGGCTCAAAGAACCCCAGTGGATCAGGTGGCTCTGGATCAGGAAGCACTGGAGCCATCTGATCCACCAGGATTGTCTGAACCACTGGTATCTCCTGACTCAGAGCCTTCTGACCCACCAGGGTTGTCTGACCTGCTGGTGCTCTACACTCGAGGTCCTCTGCAGCTCCACTCTCTAGGGCCGCACAGCTCCACTTTCCAGAGCCTCCGCAGCTCCACTCTCCAGGCTCACCTGCGCTGCACAGACCTGGCCACCTCTACTCCACCTCCCTCCTGATCTGTAGTTGGAGCATCTGGAATCCGCTGCTAGAGGGGGGCTCTGTCACTATCGCCAACGATCTAACCATTACAGATTGCTGGAATCCAAACCATTACATTCATTGTCACCTGAACTACACATCTGCCACTGAAATGAACTACAACTCCCATCATGCACCTCACACACAATAGTTCTGGATTACCGATGATTGCACACCGATGTTTGTGCTGTAGCTCATAAGGTTTAATGACGAGGACTATATATAAGTCCTGTGGATAGTGGACTTCAGGAGAAACCTGGAGTCATTCAGGTTCCTGGGCAACACCATCTCTCAGGATCTGAAGTGGGACACTCACATTGACTCCATTGTCAAAAAAGCTCAACAGAGGTTGTACTTCCTTCGTCAGCTGAGGAAGTTCAACCTTCCAAAGGAGCTGCTGAAACAGTTCTACTCTTCCATCATTGAATCAGTCCTCTGCACTTCAATAACTGTCTGGTTTAGCTCAGCTAACAAATCCGACCTCCGAAGACTATGTCGAATAGTTCGGACTGCTGAACGAATCACTGGTACAATCCTCCCTACTCTCCAATAACTGTACTTATCCAGAGCAAGCAGAAGGGCTGCCAAAATCACTCTGGACCACTCACACCTAGACCACTGCCTCTTTGAACTTTTACCTTCTGGTCGACGCTACAGAGCACTGTGCACCAGAACAGCCCGACACAGAAACAGTTTCTTCCCTCAGGCAGTCCATCTCATGAACACTTGATGATAGTAATTATGAAACAAACATCACTACTTGCTATACACTTTTTATACACATAAACACTTAACAACATACTTTACATGCCAATTTGCACATAACAGCTGCCATATAACGTTGTATATAGTAATATACCTCTACATACACTTGTCAATTTGCATATTTGCATTTGCTATTTACTTTTATTTTTAAAATATATTTATTATCTGTTTTTGTCCTTTCTCTGGAATTCTGTTGCACTGTAGAAGCTCTGTCACGAAAACAAATTCCTCGTATGTGTGAACATACCTGGCAATAAAGCTCTTTCTGATTCTGATTCTGTAAACTTTACAAAGCGTTTTCCTTGTCTAGTCTTGCCGTGCTTTTGATCTTTCCCTTGTTTATTGTTTATGTTGTTTGCTGCCTGCACCGATCTCTTTGCCTGTAACCACGGCTACTCTTTGGATTGCCCTCATGTTAGTGTTTGTTCCTGTTTTGACTATTGCATGCCTGACAAAGCTTTATTAAACTGAATTTGAACCCTCAACTC
>CAIGQV010019086.1:5313435-5335071 GCA_903798115.1 Danio jaintianensis
GTGTGTGTGTGTGTGTGTGACAAGGAGTCGGGGTACAATGGAGTTGAAGGACCAAATGCAGTGTAAATATATTTATATATATATTAGCAAATTGTTTAAATGCACTCGCAAGTGAATCTTAAATTATTTTGTGTGCTAAATATATTATCAATAAGCTAAAAACACTATTCACTTCATTAGTAATGATAGTACATGCCTCCTCCTTTGTACAATAAATTGGATTACATCTAACTTATTCATTCATCTTAGAGAATTCCTAAGCAGGAGTTCCTAAGCCCATTAACATAAATGACTTTACATAATGACTATATGATATGGGAATACACAGCCATACTTACAACAACAGGAATGAGGCACTAAATGTGCTTTTATTAGTGAGCAGCAGACAGCCCACCCAGATGTTTTCCTATCTCTGCTGGGAATTTCAACCACGCAGAATGACAGCCATTCACGTTTTTCCCCAAAATACACCAACACATCTAACACTTTCCAAGACTTTCCAGTCAGAGAGGACTTTACAACTCCTTTCGCCTCCCTCACCTTGGTGTTTCAGACCACATCACTGTCATGCTAATTCCTGCTAACAGAACACTTGTTAAAGTCACCAAAACAAGTTCCCAAGCTAAGATGTGGCTGGAAGGGTCTTGAGAGGCGCATGTGTATTGCTTCAACACCACACACTGGAATATGTTTAACCAGACTGCCACATACAATTAAATCACAGACATCAAGGCTGTGTGCAGAGAGTGTTTATATGCATCACCGTGCACTGATGATGTAATGTTCACCAAGTCTATCACCATGTGGCATTGTGTTCACTCGCTCAACAGCAATGTCTGTGATTGATTAAAATGTCATCAATTCACTTGCTTCACCCAGCATTTACACAGACACAAGAGCACTTAAATCACATTTCTTGAACCGTGAAGATATATGAGCATTCAATATGACAGTTGACAGATCAGATCAGGTGATAGACATGGAATTGAGACGCTCCTGTGAATGCGTATTGCACTCCGGGTTCAAAACACATTTTCACTTGGCCACTCTTCTGATGACACCACACAAGCGCAGGTTGCCAGATTGAAGAAATCAACAGGAGCGTGCCTGACTATCAAGCCTAAAGGCTGATTTAAGGCTGATTTAAACCGTGTTCTAAATAAAAGCAATGACACGCGATAGATGGAATATTTTCTATATTAAAAGGAGTTTTTGTCCTAACCAACGCCTGAAATTTGAAAATAGAAATTTTAGAAATGTCTTTTAATTTTTGCAGCTGAACAACGGAAAGCTATGACAATGATCACCTCAGGTACACCTCATGTGCTTTATTCAGTGTTAAATGCTAATAATGTGAGTTTGAATGACCCTGGAGGATCTGGCAGCTCTGAAGAATCTGGCAGCTCTGGTAGTAATAGCTCTGGTCGTGGCAACAACTCTGGCAACTACAGTGGTGGTGGCCATTCTTGTGGTTCAGGTGATGGCATTTCAGGAGCAGGAACCATGACAGGAGCTATGGCAGGGCGAGACTTGGAAAAGGAAACCATCTTCTGAACCAACAGCAGATTGACCATCATGGGAGCTGGTGCATTAGCTGCAGCCACTTTTTAAACTGGTGTACTGGAGGCGGCCATCTTGTGACCTGAAGACCTTCCTGTGAATCTGGATTAACATTTCCTGGGACAAGTTGTTGAAAACCTGCGCATACCAATGCAGTTTACTGTATACACAATTCAAATAAGTTGCACTTAGTGTTGAAACTTAAACCTTAAGTCATTATAGACTCTTTACATACAGTAGCATGCATGCAGTTGTAACAGTAGCATTCAGTTGTATTTACTGCAATTTGCACTATTGCAATATTGTCCTTTAGTTTCAGTCAGTGAGTGAAACAATAAATATCACCATTTGCTGTGCTTGTACAGTGTAAAACCTGATAAGTTAACTCAAACAGTTTGAGGAAACTGATTGCGGCAAACCGTTTAAGTTTTGAAACTAAATGGTTTGAGTACTGTAAACTTATACTATTTGAGATGATATTAACATTTAGAGTATTAGTAACTTAAACATTTTACGATCAGTTATCAAATCTGTATGAGTTCAGTTAACTTAAATTAAGTCAAAACAACTATATGAACTATATATATATAGCTACTAGGGGTGTGACGAGATGCCTACTCCACGAGATGAGATGAGACACAAGATTTGGTTCACGAGACGAGACGAGATTTTTACACTATTTTAAAGAAATCCTTAGTGATGAAACATATGAATGGAATAGTCTTAGAATTCAAATATTTTGCTAATATATGAATGGAAAATAGATTTTTATTCCAAAAAAAAATCATAAAATGCAAAACAATTTAGGTGTTTTTTTTAATCAACTTGTAATGAATTTACTTCAATTTTTTATGTATGCAATTTTCATAATTATTCCCATAATTTTATGTATGCAATAGTTTTATATTAGTTTAGATTGAATTCTATGCAATGAGCATGCAAACACAGCAAAATATTTGTTAATATGTAAATGGGAAATAGCAAACTCTACTGACTGGCTTTTCCCTTATAGAATTTCAGAGTATTTACATTGCAGATCTTGATGGTCAATTCGGATTTTGTGACAGTATTCGATTTTTTTTGATGACCTGCTTACATTTATCATCTTTTAAAAGGTGACTTGTATACAATTGTCTGCATTTACTCTGCACATGGCAAAAGGCGCAATGACCAGGAAAAAAAGAGCAAGCGCTGACTGACAGCTGATAATAAAAGAGCGCTCTTTTCTCCATTACTCTATTTATTCTGTTCGCATGGTTTCATTTTTTATTTTCTTTTTGACAGCTGTTTTGCTATAGTTTATGACAGAAAAGTTCTCATTTGGCCATGTTCTTTTAATCTAGTCATTTTTAAACCAGTAGGCATCTTAATGTAATGTCCATGGCGTGATTTATGCACGTGATGTATGCAACAGTATTATTTTATATTGGTTAGGTGGCGGATGTTGCGCTCTCTTTCTCTCTCGTGAACATGCTTAAATAATTGTGCTACATGACAATATAAAAGCTTTTTTTAGTCCTTGTGTAGAATTTGGTCACTTGAACCATAAAAAGAAAACATCCGCTTTTCCCGTACAGCATAAACGTGTTTAGTAATGATGAAGGCGGGTGTGTTGAGTCTCCAGCAGTTCAGTATGTGTGTGCGCTTAGAGATGTGTGTAGGTGTAGAGAAGTGTCAAACAGGTGTGTGGACTGTCCGGTCACAAAATGCAGCTAAAAGTCCTCCACGATGGTAATAGTTTGATTGCGGTGCTTACATATCTGTACTGCACTTCAATAATGCGGCTTTCTGCACATTTAAAGTGACATTCCATCGGGTGCTAATGTCCATGTTTTATTTGTGTGGCTGCAGTTGTAGTTGTAGCCTCTGCTTGGACATGAATAACGCAGCAGTCTTTGAACTCCGGTGAGAAAAAAAAGCAGTTACGTCACACCCGCCCGCCCAACCGAGTGACGTGCATCACAGAGGCCAGCCTTACCAGGTGTGTGCAAAGCACTTGAATTGCAGTTCAAATTCAGTCCTGCTTCCAATCTTCAATGCTAATTTCACCCTCACGCTCCATCATAACATCTCAACTCACAAGACACCTTTTCACCTCGACAAGAAATCTCATCGCAATTTAATCTCGCGAGATCTTGTGACACCCCTAATAGCTACTCATATGGTTTGAGGAAACCAATTGCGGCAAATGGTTTAAGTTGACTGAACTCAAATGAATAAAGTTAATCAACTTAAATGGTTTGCCGCAAATGTAATCAATTAATCAATGTGTCAACATTACCTTTTTCACAAATTTAAGGAGGTTAAAAAGTCAGTTTCTTGGGGTAGTTCATGTGAAGGGCATAAAGCACCTCAAACCAGAGTCCATGCACTGAACCAAGATTTTGAAGAGCTCACCAAGTCATCTTCAACAGCATTTAAGACCTCTAGTGTTTCGACAGGCAGTGTTCCCTCTTCCTCCCTTAAAGCAATGATGGCAACAGCTTTCTTTTATGCCTGGTTGTCCCTCTAAATGCATTGAAAGAGTCTTTGTTAGTGAATATCTCGACATAAGCACAAAACAAAACATACAATCAAAACCATACATTTAAAAAGATGTTCACCCAAAAATGAAAATTCTGTCATCATTTACTCAGCCTTGACTTGTTCCAAACCAGTTTGAGTTTATTTTTTTTCCTCTGTTGAACACAATAGAATATATTATAAAGAAAAGATGGAAACCTGTAACCATTGTAGGAAAGACAAATACTATGGAAATCAATGTTTCGAACATTCTTCAAAATATCTTCTTTTGTGTTCAACAGAAGACAGAAACTCATAAAGGTTTGAAACAACTTGAAGGAGAGTAAATAGTGAGTACATTTTCATTTTTGAGTGAACGTCATTCACTGAAATGTTACTCAGCTACTCTAGAAATATTTTTTTCTGATGTCATCTAAAAGGTCAAAATGTTTAGTAAACATTAGTAATGTAGTAAGACATGTATTACCTTTGTGTTTTCATAACAAGCCTTCACTCAAGTAAAGTGGTTGACCCGCCGTGATGAGTTTGAGTAACACTGATGTCATTCTTGTCCTTAAAGACAAAACATAAAGCTAGTTAGTCCAGGGAGCTGTAAAAGGTTTGGTGCAGATTTTGGTTTGTGATACGGGGAAAGCACCTACAACAAATAATAGAAAACAGTGGTTCACAGTAGGTTTCAACCCTGTAAGTAATATCTAAGCATTAGTCGGTGCAAGAATGTGCATAGAGAAGTAGTTCAAAACTTTTTGTAGTTACCTTCATGTTGTTCCAAACCTGTATCATAAAGTCATTACTTTTTGAGTGAACTAATCATATGACAAGGAGGACAGGAAACCATATCAATATGAATATTATCTGTATCTAGACACATAGTTAACTTCCTGAAAGAAAGTTGGCCATCTTGATATGTCTTTAACTGACGATTCTTCTTTTTTCAAGTTCAACGATCATTTAGATGCAAATATAAGCATATATACAAGTATAAATATAAGTAGTTGGATCTGGATCTGGATCTTCAAACTGCAGCCTAAAATCATAAATTCACATTTAAGGTTTGTTTTTAGTTCAAAGGTCAATGACTGTCTCAGGGTGAGATGGCAAACTACTTTGTGCATACTATTATAATAAACTAGGATCTATTTCTCACCCTTACATTTAAGATGTCATCCTCACTTGCAATCTGTAAGTATAAAAACAAACAGCCAATCAAACTGGAGTGCTTTTAATGTAATCAAATTATTTACTGTAATTACGGCACAGCTCGTAGGTTTACTCCCCTTGCAGACTAGGAAGAATGACAGATATTTTAACAAAATAAAAGCAATCACAAAAATTGGGTTGTACTGGGTTGCCTTCTTGAGCAACAGTAAACTTTTTCACATTTTGTGATAGCTGTGTTTTAGTCCTTCGGTTGTCATTAACGTGAAAATATGGATCTTTTGAGTGGCATCAATTATACCTTAAACAGTCATGGGTCATTCAGGATTCAACACACAGTATTAGGTTTCAAGAACGTGGAAACTTTTGAAGAGTCATTTTTTCATAAATAGCTATTGTGAAGTATATGTAAACATCCATTTTGTCAAATAGTGTTTTGGACTGTGTTAAATTATTATTATTTTGTTTAAATATTCGCTTTTATTTTGTAAAAATTATTAACATTTAGCTTATATTGAAAATGGTTTATGAACATAAGAGCAGAGTTGTATGTAATATTTTGGTATAAAACTTAAAACAGCAATAGCCCAAAAATAAAGACATCGGCCACACTTTACAATAAAGGTTTCATTATTTGATGTCAGTTATTGTATTTTTTAAATCATAGTTGAAATCATGCATTCAAATGTGTAAAAAACTATTTTGTGCTTGATAAAATTAATGCAAGTAATATTAGTTTACAAGGACTAACAATAAACAACTTAACTTACATTCCCCAGCAGGAGGGGAACTTCAATGCTATGTGGAAAAACTTACTATGGGGATTTCGCCAGAAAGCCAATCATCTGAAAGAGTAATAAAACAGGCCAATGAAATGCCATTGAATTGGCGGCGTCAGCGTACACAGCTGGCAGCAATTACAATTATTTGTGTATAAAGATGCCAGCCATGCAACGCTAAGTACCTTTTCGCTTTCAGAGCCTCACGGTACTGAGACAGTATTTGGTTCCTCCATCTCCATCCTTCGAGGAGAGAGAGAGAGAGAGAGAGAGAGAGAGAGAGAGAGAGAGAGAGAGTGAGAGAGATAGAGAGAGAGAGAGAGAGAGAGAGAGAGAGAGAGAGAGAGAGAGAGAGAGAGAGGTTGTTTTCTTCCAGTCTCAGAGTGTGTTACAACGCAGTGGCAGACAGTCGAGCTGGGCATTCTCCCATCCCTGGGCGTTCTCTGGTCCGGTTCTACTAGAGCGGTGAGTTACTAAGAAAGTTTCCCAAAAGAGCAACACGGTTGTGCAGCGCGTCTTTTAAAGACGTCATTCCGATCGTGCGTTTCTGGATGCGGTGGTTCCCTGTCCATGCATGATGGGCACGAGCACTGTGTTGCATGTTTGGGGGTTCAGCATGTTAATGCGGTGCTCACAGGCAGCGCATGCCATCACTGCGATGGCATGTCTGTTGCACAGCTAAGATCGCGGCTCGCTCTTGCAAAAGGGCGAACCACCCCTGTTGTCCCCCGCAAGTAGCTGTTGGCACTTGAGCAGATCTGAGGGTCCACTTTGAGGGTCCACCATCCACTTTGGCTGCTCCTCGCCGAGGGCGCTTGTCTGTGGCTCCAAAATCTGCTCCGCTGCCCTGTCAGTTCCACCGGTTAGGCAGCACCTCACAGATGACCACTGACTCAGGGCGCCGCTAAGTCTGGTACGGACAGCGAAGCGTCCCTGAGACGGGCCACTCAGAGAAAAGGAGGACGAAGTTAAGATTAAACCTCTTCCGCTTTTCCTTGGGACGCATGCCTCCCGGGGTGAGCTTTCCCATCCCGTGCTACCCCCGTCAGGTTAGAGCTGCCCAGCCCATCGCAATGGCTCATTCGGACAATCAGACTCGGCTATGCGATTCAGTTTGCTAAACGGTCCCCCAAGTTCACGGGCGGACATGCCAGATCAGTGTGATGCTATCCTCCTTCAGCTGACTGGAGATAAGGCTGTCTCTGCGGACGCGGGGATGACGGCACGCTGGGAAAGCTTCACCTCATCATCCAGTTCCCAGAGACGCGAGACGCTGGATAATTAAATCAATCCTGTCCCCCTCTCATACCCTCTTGGAGATCTCTCTTAGGCGAGGTCTGCTCGATCCACTCGACTCATTATCTTTAAGATTTCTGTCCAGGTAGACAGCTCTGCTGGTCGCGTTGGCATCGGTAAAGAGGATCGGGTATCTGGAGGCATTTTCGGTCAGCGAAGTATGCCAGCAATTCGGGCCGGCCCACTCTCACTTTTTCCTGAGACCCCAGCCCACCTAGGTTCCCGAGGTTCCTACAGTGCCTTCTTTTTTAGAATACGTAGTGAACCTGCAAGCGCTGCCCACGGAAGAGGCACCCCCAGCCCCTTTCTTTGCTGTGTCCTGTTCGCGCTCTGCGTTATGTGACTACATTAGAGCTTATGACTCTAAGCAGCTCCTTTTCTTTTATGATCGGCAGACGAGAAGTGCTGGGAAGTGCCTCCATACTGAGGTTGGCCCACCGGATATTGGATGCCATCTCCCTCGCTTTTCAGTGCCAGGGTGAGCCGCATCCCCCGGGAGTGAGAGAGCACTTGACTAAGAGTATCGCCTCCTCTTGGGCTTGAGCACGCGGCACCTCTCTAACAGACTTCTGTAGAGCTGCGGGCTGGGTGACACCTTATACATTCGTAAGATTCTCTAATCTTTGAGTGAAGCCGATTTTTTTCCTCACATGTGCTGAATAATGCCAGTGAATGAGGAAATTCGGTACGTGTTGAAACACGCTTGCTGCGCCTTTCTCTCTAACACAGAGATGCGTGCGCTTTTCTTACTCTGCTCAATTGAGTTCCCCATTTCGTGAACCCTACAGAGTTCCTCCGTGGCCCCCAGCACCAGACTCAGGGGAGGAGTCTGGTGCCTGGCCCATTACGTTGTTGGCATGCCCGCTCGGCCAACCCGCGTTCTGGGTATAGGTGCCTGCTATGCGTGACCCCAATGGCGAACCCATATGCTTCACTCAGCCACGGTATAGTTCCCCCCTCTCCAGGTGGGCCTGTGTCTTCCCTCCCCGCTAACAATCCTTAATATGTGTACTCCCCCTTCTCAGGGTTAGTCCATATGTCTTCTGGCCGCCAGGTCTCCCCATTTGGGCAGCAGGTGACCTCCGCAGCGTCCTTCCTATACGGGACTGACATGCTTTCCCAATGTACTGTCGTATTTTAAAATTCCTAGGACTTAACTAGGTGTATTTTTTACGACTCCCTAAAAAATATAATTAAGCCTGTAAGCGCACAGGTTTCACAGGTAAGTAAGGTAAGTTAGGGCCAGGGGACACGTTGGAGGGCTGTGTCTCTGGTGATGATGGTGCGCTCACGCTGGAGCCTGGCAAACCTCTCACCAGTGACGTGGTAAGGTTCACTCACTGTGGCGTTTTCCATACATTTCCCCATAGTGGAAGTTTTTCCACATAGCATTGAAGTTCCCCTCCCACTGGGGAATGAAACGGTTACTACGTAACCCTCATTCCCCGAGGGGGGGAATGGAAATGCTATGTTCCTTCGCCACAGCGGTTGCGTCTTAGCTGACAGCTGTAGTTCAGCTCTTCACCTAGAAAAGGTACTTAGCGTTGTGTGGCTTGCATCTTTATACACAAATGATTGTAATTGCTGCCAGCTGTCACCCTTTCAGATGATTGGCTTTCTGGCGAAATCCCCATAGTGGAAGTTTTTCCACATAGCATTTCCGTTCCTCCCCTCGGGAAACAAGGGTTACGTTGTAACCGTTTCGTTAATGTTAACAAACATCAATAAATGTTGTAATAAATGTATTATTTATTGTTCATATTAGTAAATACATTTACTAACATTCACTAATGGAACCTTATTGTAAAGTGTAACCAAGAAATATTTTATTGTAGGAAATTCTTCTTCCACAGTGGCTACATGCCATGCGGTCTTGAGGGAGAAATGCGCAGGGTTTTCCATTCAGATGCCTGAATAAAAATTTTTTTTTCTATTTGTCAGATACAGATATGAACTTTTTCATGAAGTTAATAGTTTTTAACCACTGATATCAATAAAGAACCTTTATTTTTAAGTGTACTTCTTTGTAATCTCGTTTAAATATTATTTTGTTGTATGTTATAAACAAAAACTACAATAAATAAACTAATTTAACTTAAAGCATTAGAGTTAACACAAAAAATATAATTAATTCATTCATAACTCATTCGGTTTGAGTTCTTAATATTATCAGTTTATGAGTTACCATAACTCTTTTCCATTAAGTTAAACTAACTTATTTCATTTTAGTGATTTTCACTGTTAGGTTTTCACAGTGTATATATATGCATCTAAAGTTTAGATGAATGTCATCAGTCTAATTATAATTTGAAAGGTCTTTACCAGGGGCGGACTGGCCATCTGGCAGACCGGGCAGTTTCCCGCTGGGCCGACGTACTTTTTGGGCCGGGCTGATCATTTTCTTATGATCTGATCGGCATATAAAAGGCTTAGCAGCCTATAGTTTTTTTTTTGCCTAATTAGCTGACAATGCTGTGATCTGTGACGCTCTGAAAGTAGGATGTTTTTTTTTTTTTTTTTTTCGGACAGATCGGCCCATGTGACATAATCTGCAGCCCATTGGTTAATTTCTTTATTGACATTGGGCTCCCAAAACCTCACATTTTCAGGGTTCATACGGTCATGGAAAACCTGGAAAAGTCATGGAATTTTGAAATGGCATTTTCCAGGCCTGGAAAAGTTTTGGAAAATCAGAAAAACCCACAAAGTTTTGGAAAAGTCATGGAAAGCAGATATCTGTATACCTGAATATAGGTTATTTACTTCTTTTCTGTCCTTGGCCAATCACATACTCTCACATTATTAGTGCGGTGTAAGCATTATTTAAATAAATTTTACGAAGATATAAATATAAATTGAAACTAAATAGATTGTTGCGTGTTTTACGATATGCTATAATAAATTTGAGCATGCATTGTTTTTCTTTTACTACGCATATGTAGACATTGCATGAAACATTAGGTCATAAAATTTTAGTAGTAAAACCCTGCATTTTGGGCTTTGTGCGAGCGTGCAACGTCAGTGTGTATTTGTCAAAATATTCGAGAGTCACGTCTGTTTCACACCACACGCACGTGTGCGCAGGCGTTTGCCTTTCACACTGGCTGCGTCTGTAGCACGCAGCTCATCGGCGGCTGTTGCACAGATCAATCTATTACTTTTCATCTGCACCAAGGGCCACAGCAACTTCATCCCATACTGTTTCCTTAACCGGCTACTCTTTATTTTACCAATTATATAGATCTTAAACAACTGTATGCTTCTCACGCTCTATGAGGAGTGTCATTCATGCCTTTTCAGGTGTACTATGTCAGAAGACAATTGTCTGTGATATCATGTAATTTTGTTTTTGATTGTCAGCATGATGTAGACCTATAATTATATTTATATTTATACAATATAGTTATAATGATTTTATACATGATCAAACTAGTGTGCAACTTAAGCAAAACTAATTAAAAAAAAAATTAAATTTGGTTTTGTAGTTCAGGCCCAAAAAAAGATTTGTTGCATTTCCTAATAGTTTAATTTATTTTGATTGACTATATAAAATCTTTAAGCTATGTTTTGATGTTTCACTGTTGAGTTAAACATTTAAATTTTTTAAGGGTCTCTGATACATTTCTTTTATTATTTAATTTAATTTTGTTAATCAACATTAACTGTGTGCGTCAGCAGGCAGTTTATGTTCATTATTTAATATAGGCTCCCTCAAAACACACCGGCACACACAAGATGGACTTCCAGTGTGGATTATAATTTTATTATTATAAATAAATTTTTTTAAGTTTTTAATTTGTCAACTCTCATTATTTCCTATATATGACTTTTGTGCTTTTATAGAATAGGAGTTGGTAAACATATTCAAGGCCATGCACAGATTTTGGTAGCATTTTGATTGTATGTAGTGGGCCGCTCTGGCCCAAAATGCTAGGGCCGATTTATTTTGTCGCAGTCCAGCCCTGGTCTTTACCATGTAGAAAGAGCAACGTCACTCAAATCTACATTTACAATAACACTATACTGAGATTCATTCATCAGAAACAGTGCAAACAATACTTCAATTTTGTGATTTCTTCACTTTAGCAGAATAGTGCATTATGGTCCAGTTTTTGGATATGCGGCTGGCTGTGATTCTTTCATCAGAACAGACTTATGCTTTATTACTGAAATTAGGATTCTTTGCTAAAATCAGATTAACCTTATACTGGTACCATATAAGCATGAGGACATAAAGACTCTTTTAGTCATAATAAAGATCCAATTCAAGCTACAACTTTGTCTGCATTTAACAGGCCAGCACAATGGAGACATATAGGTGCATCACAGTTCCTGTCCTATTTTTATTAGGATCATCAAACACACATAGGTTGACATTATATTTGCTCATAAAGTTGTTTTGTCATGCCTGCATTCTCCACCATTATATAGGTAACACAATTTGCTAAATTTAGAATTTTTGAATATTAATAATTAGTAATAACAAGTTATTATTTAATTAAGCATATTAAGATTTAGCTTACAGTTAAATGTAGCTGAATAAATACAACAATAAATTTATCCACTCGACTGAGTGAACTTCAACTCTCAAAACTGGACTGACACAGTTTCAATTTACTAGAACTTCTATGTTAAGCTGCTTTGACACAATCTACATTGTAAAAGTGCTATAGAAATAAAGATGAATTGAATTGAACTACTTTAATTGTTTATTTATTTGAAAAGGGAATAATACTTCTTGTGAAGTAAGGGAATAATTTTAGAAGTTTTATTAAACTTTAATAAAGCTGGTAGCAAAAAGAAGATATTTTACCGTTAAAGTGACTGTTTCTGTGAGGCAAAACAGACAAATTCAACATGATTAAAATGATTTAATGACTAAAACATAACAAACAAAATGTATGATGCATAAATACAGAAAAGCGAGGAAATATGAAATTTATATAAAATTAAGAATGACAAAATTTACTGAGTTCCCCCCCATGACTAATAAGAACTACCAAAAATCAATAAAACACCTTTTTGATTAAAAGGGACACAGCTTAGAAATTCAATTCAATTTTCAATTCATCTTTATTTCTTTAGCGCTTTTACAATGTAGATTGTGTCAAAGCAGCTTAACATAGAAGATTATGGTAAATTGAAACTGTCAGTCCAGTTTTCAGAGTTTAAGTTCAGTTTAGTTCAGTTCAGTGTGGTTTAATTTTCACTGCTGAGAGTCCAAACACTGAAAAGCAAATCCATCGATGCGCAGCTCCACAAGTCCCAAACCATGCAAGCCAGTGGTGACAGCGGCGAGGAACAAACTTTACCAATTTGTGAAAGTGAAGGAAAAAAAAATAGAGAGAAACCAGGCTCAGTTGGGCACGACCATTTCTCCTATGGCCAAACTTCTTGTGCAGAGCGGGAGTCTAGGCGCCGGAGGCTGGAGAAAGCTGGACGTCCATCGTGGAGAAGCTGCAGGTGGGAGAGGTCACCGGCTGGTGTACAGGCTGGCCCTTCAGTGTGAGGTTTTTGGGTCCAACAAGCAAGACCTCAGTTTTATCTGAGTTTAGTAATAAGACGTTTTTAGTCATCCAATGTTTTATATCAGCTATACAATCTGTTAATTTTGTAAATTCGTACAAATTATCAGGTTGAGAGGAGATATAAAGTTGTGTATCATTGGCATAACAGTGGAAACTGCATATATAGTGTGAAAAGTAAGGGACCAAGAACTGAGCTTTGTAGTACCCCAGAGTGTACTTTTGATCGGTATGATGCCTCTTCATTAACTGATACAAATTGATAACGTTCAGATAGATAAGACCTTAACCAGGCCAATGCAATTCCTGTAATACCAACATAATTTTCAAGCCTATCAAGGAGAATATTATGATCGATTGTATCAAATGCAGCACTGAGGTCCAATAACACTATGAAATGTTCTAAATCCAGATTGGAATTATTTTTTACAAATATTGTTTCTCTGTAGGAAGTAACATAGTTTAGCAGATACGACTTTTCTAGTATCTTTGTTAGAAAAGGCAGGTTTGAAATGGGGTTATAATTTACTAATTCTTTGGGATCAAGCTGTGGTTTTTTAACAAGAGGCTTTGATTTCTTTCATCTACGTTCCATTTTCCGGGCTGCTTTCTTTAACGGCACGTGTGTACTCATTGTGCCATGGCATCAGATTTTTTTTATTTTTTCAGTGGAACGGAGCAACTATGTCTAAAGTGCTAGAAAGGACAGAATCAATAGTTTTAGTTGCAGTGTCAAGCTATTACAGGCTGCCTGGAATGCTAAGGAAATTAGAAAGATCAGGTAGGTTACTGACAAAGTCATCTTTAGTGCAAGAGGTGATTGTTCTACCATATTTATAAATATAAGCTGATTTTGTAGACCTATTAATGCACAAAAAACAAGAGATTAAATAGTGATCTGAAATGTCATCACTCCTCTGCACAACTTCAACATTATCAATACCGATACCATGTCTAAGAAGGCCAGTCTTAAAGCATCTTTTTCATCATCTATATGAATATTAAAATCACCAACAATTAAAACTTTATCTGTGGCCAGAACTATTTTGGATAAGAAATCAGCAATGTACAGGCCTATATACAGTTGCCAATATAAATTTAGATTGAAATGTATTGTTTATATTGCACACTGAAATATACAACACTATTACCTCAAATAAATTATATTTGAAGTCAGATCGCTGAGTGACACAAAAAATATTACTATATATTATGCCAACGCCTCCACCTTTCCCTTTAAGATGAGGCTCATGTTTGTACCATGACATCCTTCAGGTGAAGACTCATTTTGTTCTAAGAACAAAATGTATTTCCCAATTTTTATCCAGTTGCATCTGTTCTTGAGTCAACAGTGATGTAAATAAAAACTTTTTTTCTTTTTTCCTACGTATGTCTTTATGCATATTAACCAAGGTTACCAACTATTCTGACAGCAACTGTATATGTTTGTCTTAGATGGAGGGAGAGTTAAAGGAGTTCCATAAAACCAACATACAACTGGAGCTGAGGATTGCTGAACTGAACCTAAAATTGAAAACCAAAGACACAGAAATTCACAAAGAAATGAAGAAGGTTAGTATCTATGGCACATATAGGCTGCTAGTTCTCTGGTATACAAATTATTATGTTTAAATAAAATGCTATTTTATTATATTTCTTTTTCTGTAAATCAGAGATCTTAGAAGAAAGATAATTATTTAAGTTTAAAACTTTCTGACATTATTGTGTATTTTACAGTCAACATTTATTCCACATCAACAATGTAAGCCCAGAAATGCTTAGCAATTATAGAAACCACATATGTACCCTTTGAATTATTATATTGAATATTTCCTAAATTTCCTAATTTGAAAATGTAATTACAAAATAATTACAAAAAAACACTTATCATCATTGAGAATTATATATTATTATTATTATTATTATTATTATTATTATTATTATTATTATTATTATTATTATTATTATTATTGGTAGCTCAGTGGTTAGCACTGTCGTCTCACAGCAAGATGGTTGACCAGTTGGCATTTCTGTTGTTTGCATGTACTCCCCATGTTCACGTGGGTTTCCTCCGCGTGCTCCGGTTTCCCCCACAGTCCAAAGACATGCATTATAAGTGAATTGGGTAATCAAAATTGGCCATAATGTGAATGAGAGAGTTTATGGGTGTTTTCCAGTAATGGATTGCGGCTGGAAGTAAAACATATGCTGGAATAGTTGGTGGGTTATTCCGATGTGGCGACCCCTGATAAATGAGGGACTAAGCCGAAGGAATGAGGAATGAAATGAGTATTATTATTATTCATTCATTCATTTATTTTCTTTTTGGCTTAGTCCCTTTATTAATCTGAGGTCGCCACAGCGGAATGAACCGCCAACTTATCCAGCATATGTTTTATGCTGCGGATGCCCTTCCAGCTGCAACCCATCACTGGGAAACATCCATACACACTTATTCACACACATACACTATGGACAATTTAGCCTACCCAATTCACCTATACCACATGTCTTTGGAGGAAACCCACGCACCCGGAGGAAACCCACGCAGACACGGGGATAACATGCAAACTCCACACAGAAACTCCAACTGACCCAGCCGAGGCTCGAACCAGCGACCTTCTTGCTGTGAGGCGAACGTGCTACCCACTGCGCCACCGTGCAGCCCATTATTATGCTTTGTTTATTTTGATGCTCTTGGAAAAAAAAATCTAATTTTGTCAAAAAAAAAAAAAAGTCTACAAAAACATTTGCTTAAAAGTATTTTTAAAGCATGTTATGCAGACAGCTAGTAATCTCAGATGCTTAAAATGACGTGAAGAGTGCAAAATAGACCCCACATGCACACAAACACAGACACAAATACACAGAGAGAGAGAGAGAGAGAGAGAGAGAGAGAGATAGCTTTCAACACACTTTATTTAACTAATAGAATCACAACAACATTCCAAATGTACTTATCCTCAAATATTCTTATTGTAACACAATATTA
Organism: Danio jaintianensis; assembly: GCA_903798115.1. Lineage (NCBI taxonomy): Eukaryota > Metazoa > Chordata > Actinopteri > Cypriniformes > Danionidae > Danio > Danio jaintianensis. Next base: position 5,329,269 of record CAIGQV010019086.1, read on the forward strand.
AAACCAGCATGTCTTCTACAAAAGCATAAATCATTTAATTAATTCCCCATTTATGCAAATGTTGTGATAATTTTATTTATCACAAATATTAACATCAGTATTTTGGTATTGATTTTAATATTGATATTTTAGCCTCTCGTAGGGCACCAAATAATGTTAAAATAACAGATAAATAACTCCTTTTAAACAGGGCACCAGACAGCTTCGACTGTCAAAATAATTAACAATCAAATATTGTTAATTGAATTATACAAATGTAAAGGTGATTATTATCTGGCCAAATCTAAAGCATAATGAGATTGTTTGACTTGTAGAGCCTTTTACTGTATTATCAACACAAGGTAGAGACAATTGTAATAAATGAGTTTTTATTGACAAAAGAATAAACAACGGCAACTAAAATTACTAAATGTACAATAAATGAAGTGCATAGGCATGAATCATGAAGGTGATTATGTTGAGGATTGTGATTAGTAACTCTGTTATTTTTTCTAAAGACAAGCTAGAGTCTGATAAGGTAAACCTTATTCTAAAATAACAAACAACTGAGTAAGTTTTTGTTATGAATGCATATCAGTTATAAACATCTAATTAATTGCAATATCTTATACTGAAACACACTATGCCAAGGTAGAGAGGTTAGAGATTTGGAAAGTTGTATATATACATTTCTGCTGTTGATGCAGTGGTTGGAAGAAGCTGGATCTTCCTGCAGGCCTTGATGCATGGAACAAGCAGAGGTAGGTCCTTGAGCTTTGAGCTTTGAGAAGAAGAAATCTGGAGATTTTGGAACACGCAGAACTGGAGATTTCTGGAGGTGGTGGTTCTGAAATCGGGGACACACTTTATCCTTGAAGGTAGAGGTCCTGGAAATCTGAGACACGCAGATTCTGGAGGTGGTAGTCCTGAAGCTATGGTTGCAGACGCCTTAGAAAAAGCACTGTAAATCCAATCACCATGAAAATCCTTGCTGGGACATGCAGCAAAGTTCTGAAGTCTTTGAGCAATTCGGGTAGCCTTGTGTATCACCACACACGATGTATCACCACCAACACACGTGTGTTACTACTCTTCCTTTTTTGTATAACACCACCTCTCACTGAACTTCTTTGAGAGAATGTTTTATCCTTTCTCTGGAAGGCGGGATTGAAAAGATGGCGGCTTTCAAATCCAGCATTGTGATTGGATGATCATGTGAGGTCATCACTGGAGTCATCCATAGTGTGACCGACATTTGCATAGTCATAATCAGGGAAAGAAAAATACTACAAAATACTTTTACATGGGAGTATAACATGTCTTTGCAAACCTTCTATCAATGGGCATATTGGATCAATCCCTTTACCATTAAACTGACTTAGTAAAGTAAACAGTGTTTGACAACAACAGTGTTTCTCTGAGGAAGATTAAGTCAGCTTCTCTGCCACCTCATTCACCTCTACTTCTGTACATGAGGAGGTATTCATAAACCTTTGTTTCTCTTTCATTTTAGTATAAATTTTGTATAAATTTCATACAGAAAGTCCTGTCTTGAAGATGATCTCTTTAATCACTATAAAACACCATGTGATTCAGATAATGAGTTGGAATATAGTACTATCTCTTCATTCTGTTTCCATCCATTGCATGGCCAGGGAAATTGCAACCATCTCTTATATTTTAAAAGGGTTATATATGAAGAGGTTATATCGATTTTTTGTTCACATAATTTTTAATAAATCTTGTTTTTTTGCAATTGAAATCATTAATTCTTAATGTGAGAAACATGATTCATAAAAACTACTAAAATCTTCAGTTTTAGTAATTTTTTTGCATTTGTACTCTTCAATGCACAACATAAAAGATGATATCTCTATAAAATGGAGTTATCTGTTTTTGCAAATAAACTCTTCATATATATATATATCAGAGGTCGCGTTAACCGAATATTTTCCGTCATTGACAGATTTTTTTCAGCAATGACGGAAAAAATCTGAAGGTGATCCATCATTTTGACGGATTATGCTGAGTGGCGCTAGTAATTCCGGTCTCCAGTGTGGCAGCAGAACGCGGCTTCAGCCTCCAGAACAAAATTAAAACTGTCACGAGAAGTCCACTTTCCGAGGCAAAGACACAGAATTTAATGACAATTGCCTCTGCATCATTCTCCCTTGATGCGTTTGATTACGCACAGGCAAGCACCCAGTTCAGGTCGACGCGGAGCATGAGGAAGATATGAGTTCAGGCAGATAGGCCTACAGAACATTGTCTGAATAGTTATATTTTTAAGTTATGTTCTTATTTTAGTCTGAATTATATTTTGTAATATATTTTGTTGTTTGTATCTGCCTGTGTTCAGGCACAAATGGTCGTGTTATAATTCCCTCCGCTGTCAGTGCGAAAAAAAACATGAAATTGTTGAACAATAAATTTGATGGAGTTTTTGTTAATTTGTCAAATAAATAAATGAATAATTTAGCCTATATGTTTGTCGTGCAAGTGCATGATTAAAATATGAATGAAAAAAGCGATTTAAAAATATGCTAATTAAATGACGAGCAATAATAGGTTATGACATAGTTTTTACAACCCTCTCCGTCAAAATGACAGACAATGAAAAAGTCTAACGCGACCTCTGATATATATATATATATGCCATGTAACAGGAGTCTGGAGTTTTTGACCAGTCAGTATAGACTGGAGTATTATAAAAAAATTGTGTTTCATATACTAAAAAGTGCCACACTGACATCTTTCCTATTCATTAACTACACAGTGCACCTGCAGATCTGCAGGCTGTTCACTGGCATCTGAAACAGTCTATGAAGTATTGTAGGAATCGCCACTGTGGGACTTTTTATATTGTTTGTCTTATTTTCTTGGCATCTACATCAGCAATTGCAAATTATGAATGCTATATTTCTGAAGTACATACTACATTCCCATTCATATTTACTTTTTTTTTTATTTCATAAAATGGAAAGTGAAAATAGCTTAATTCCCATTTTCGATCCAGTTGCATCTGTTCTTGAGTCAACAGTGATGTAAAGTTTCCTACATGTCTTATTACTTATCCTCAGATATACTTATTGCAACACAATATTAACAACCAGCATGTCTTCTACAAGCGTATAAATCATTTAATTAACGCCCCATTTATGCAAAAAAAAAGAAAAAAAAGAAAACACCTTTCATGACCACTCTTCATTTTGTTAGATTTAAAAGCAATCATAATCCTTGACTTAACTTCTCTACATTCTATGTAGTTTTTGTCCTTTTGTGCCACACTATATTTGTGGTTAAGAATAAATGTCTGATAAGAGAACATCTCTTCAAAATCAAGAAAATGACAATTAGTAAGCAAAAAAAAATTATAATAAAAATAACTGTGAAAATTGTCTCTCAATTTAGAAAAAGGACAAGCACTTGAAACATTAGAATTTATTACACTCAAAAAGTTCGCAGTACTGGGTTGCAGCTGGAAGGGCATCCGCTGAGTAAAACACAACACACTTAGGACTGGACACAGGAATAGGAGAAATTAACACAGTTTATTTCAACAAAGGCAATAATACTGAGTTCGTGGAGGAGATGGGGAAATCCGGTGCAGACACACGACACACAATGGGAATCCAGGAGACGAGGAGCCAGGGGAAAACACTGAGATGCTGGAGTAGAGCAAACGCTGGAGATGGATCGGGTGAACACACAGGGGGTTAGTTTCAGGACCGACACTGGTGAAGTGAACTGAGGTGCTCTTATAGTGTGTGTGTGTCTGTGCGTAGGTGCTAGTAATTAGAAATCAGGTGAACTGGGTGATGAGAAGTGATGTGAAGGTGTGGGGCTAAATGGCTTCAGTTGAGGGTAATTGAGAAAGCGCCTATTAGCACCTCCTCCAGGTGCGGCTCCTGACGCCCTAACCTGGCGCCGGGGTCTTCCAAGATTACCTTATTGATGTATTTGGTGGAGATGGCTCCGGCTGTTTGGGGGACTCAGGAGACGGCTCTGGCCATTTGGCGGACTCAGGAGATGGCTGTGTTCATTCGGGGGACTCAGGAGACAGCTCCGGCGGTTCGGGAAACTCAGGAGATGGCACAGGCCGCGCAGGGAAATCTGGAGATGGCACCGGCCATGCAGGGAACTCCGGAGCAGCACCGGCCGTGCAGGGAACTCTGGAGATGGCACCGGCCGTGCGGGGAACTGGGAGAATTTGCCACCTGCCACTCAGGGAATTCTGAAAGATCCAGCTTTTGCCACGTAGGTTTTTCTGGGAGATCCAGTGACTGTCATCTAGGGATTTTGGAGGATCTGGCGCCCGCCTTTCAGGGAAGCTCTGGGGGCGGTGGCCACTCGGAAAGCTCAGGCGGCCACTCGGGAGTTTCAGGTGGCCGTCGGCGGTGGTGTGCGTGGTTCGGGATCCATCCCAATATCTGTCTAGGTCGGTCCTTCTGTCACAACACACTTAGGACTGGACACAGGAATAGGAGAAATCAACACAGTTTATTTCAACAAAGGCAATAATAATCTTAACTGAGTTCGTGGAGGAGATGGGGAAATCCGGGGCAGACACACGACACACACAATGGGACTCCAGGAGACGAGGAGCCAATGGAAAACACTGAGACGCTGGAGTAGGGGAGACGCTGGAGGGAAACACTGGAGGGAAACACTGAGACGCTGGAGTAGGAGAATCACTGGAGATGGATCGGGTGAACACACAGGGTGTGAGTTTCAGGACCAACACTGGTGAAGTGAACAGAGGTGCTCGTATAGTGAGTGTGTGTGTGTGTGTGTGTTTGTGCGTGTGTGTGTCTGTGCGCAGGTGCTAGTAATTAGAAATCAGGTGAACTGGGTAATGAGAATGGATGTGCAGGTGCGGGCCTAAATGGCTTCAGGTGAGGGTAATTGAGAGAGGGGAGAGCCTGGTCTTACGGTGACAATATGCTGGAATAGTTCGCGGTTCATTCTGCTGTGGCGACCCCTGATAAATATGGAACTAAGCCGAAGGAAAATTAATGAATGAACACTCAAAAAGGCAATGTTAAACCCTCCACTTAATTTCACATGAGCATTTCTTATTTGCTGGTTTGTAAAAAAATATTTATCCAAAAAGGTTTGATGTCCTTGCCAGTTTGTTTGTTTGTTTGTTTGTTTGTTTGTTTGTTTGTTTAAAAATATGTAAGATTTTTTTCTTGGGGAAAATCTATGGGAAAATGTATATTTTAAAAAGTCATATTTAAAGTCAGATGCCGAAATGACAGGAAGAGTGTAGGCCCCACATGCATAATAATATTTTTTTTTTATAAATAATATAACCAACCAATACTGATATGCATCTGTAATTTTATCTTTTTTTTTTATGTAATTTTTGCAAACATTTAAAAAATATAAAATCAAAAGTATTACAACATGAAATAAACCCTATACCAAACATACCAAACCCTTTTTAGAACCCATAAGAACACAGATGAAATTAGAAATAATCATAACAGTAATAATAATCATAATCATTACAAAATAATGTGTACTTGCACTTACATCCTGTAAGGGAAATCAGTGGGTCATTGAGACGAATGCATCATCATTGCTACAACTCTGGACAGATGTTAGAAACCTTTAAGTTAATTAATTAATTAATTAATTAATTAATTAATTAATTAATTTATTTATTTATTTATTTATTTATTTATTTATTTATTTATTTGTTTATTTGTTTATTTATTTATTATTATTATTATTATTATTATTAACTGAATTTTAAAAAATAATAATTGCACAAAAATATTACTTGAGGTGAATGTTTTAAAACTTCACTCTCTTATAT
>CAIGQV010019086.1:5335471-5378871 GCA_903798115.1 Danio jaintianensis
CACCATTCACCTACTTCACCTAACTACTATTGTGCATATCACTTGAATAAACACCCTTGAAGTTTACACTTCCTTGTGTGACCGTGACAGGATTCCAGCCCTTCAAACTACCACGGCTAATGGAAGCTAACGCTGCTCAGACCGGAGCCACTACGGATCCATTCGCTGGCATGGTAAACGCTCTCCGGCAAACCCTACCAGCCGCCCCACCGAATGCCAGCTCGACCGATGAACTACTCCGGCGAGCCGAGTACCTGTACTGGTTTTCTGCTTCAATGTTCACTCTATATTGAAGCTAACATCTACCAATTCCCCAACGAACTTTCTAAAGTTACCTTTATAATTTCCAATCTTACAGGACGAGCCCTCCAGTGGGCGGACGCCCTCTGGATTGCCCGAAGTCTAGTGGTGGCCACCTATCAATCTTTCACAGACCATTTTAAAGAGTTATTTGCAGTCTCACTTACCCCTTTGTCCGTGCACGATGAACTACTCACTCTCCGCCAAGGTAATGCCTCCATCCACGAATACACGCTGCAATTCCGAGCCCTCGCCGCCAGTAGCGGCTGGAACCAAGTGGCCCTCCTTGCCGCCTATCGCAGAGGTTTAAAACCCAGCACTCAGAAACACTTAGTTATTTATGAGAACAATGCCTACCTAGAGACTTTAAAAAAAAAAAAGCCATTAGTGTTTCACAACACCTTTCTGCCTGTATCCTTCCACTACGTCCGGATTATGATCCTATTCCCAGTGCTCTTCCACCACCACCAGAGGAGGATGAACCCATGATCACCGATTCTTATTGCCTTGCAGCTTCCAAACGACAACGCCGGATTAAAAACAAACTCTGCCTGTATTGTGGGAAAGCGTCTCACCTCATTTCCACCTGTCCAGTTCGTCCGCCTCACCTAATGGTGAGTAAAGTCACTCTCACCCCTACCGTTTCTCATATTCCTCATCTGAAAGCACAACTAATTATTGATACTTGCTCTTACCCCATACATGTACTGGTGGATTCTGGAGTGGCTGGAAACTTCATTTCGTCTCATTTCCTCATCAAACATAATATCCCCTCTGTGAGTAGTGAAACTTCTTTTAAAATCACCACCATACAGAACTCACCATTAGGTGATGGCAAAATCACACAAAGGACCCAGGATGTCACCATTCTCTCGCCTCCTAATCCTCCTTAGTCTTACCCCGTGCTAATGTGGACGTCATTTTGGGCAGACCCTGGCTGGCACAGCACCAACCCAAGATCGAATGGAACACCGGAGAGATCTTGGAGTGGAGCACAGCCTGCAAACACCGTGGTCATCTTACTCCCCCTGCTGGTCATGATCCGAACCAGAATTCCCTTCACGTCCACACCACCACTGTAGAAAACGCTGTCAGCTCCACATCTAGCAATATCCCGACCATCTATACTACTTTTCTAGACGTCTTCAGTAAGGAGCGAGCAACCCAGTTACCTCCACATCGGTCCTGGGATTGCAGTATCGACCTGCTACCAGACGCTAAACTGCCCCACGGAAGAATCTACCCTCTCTCTCGTCCAGAACACATTGCTATGGAGAGCTACATCCAGGAAGCTCTTCATCAGGGGTTCAGCTTCTTTTTCGTGGGAAAGAAAGATGGAGGTCTTCGGCCCTGTATCGACTATCGGGTGCTCAATGATGCAACCATTAAGTTTGCCTACCCATTACCACTTGTTCCTGCAGCCCTCGAAGAACTTCGGGAGGCGAAGATTTTTAGCAAGTTAGACCTCCGAAGCGCATACAACCTGATACGTATCCGAGAGGGGGACGAATGGAAAACTGCCTTCATCACCCCCACAGGCCATAATGAATATCTTGTGATGCCCTATGGCCTAGCTAACAGTCCTTCAATCTTCCAAAACTTTATGAATGAGATATTCCGGGATTTCCTTCACCAGTTCGCTATTGTCTATATAGACGACATCCTCATATATTCCTGTAATTCCACAGAACATCATCATCATATCCGTCAAGTCCTCCAACGTCTCCGGGAGAAAAATGTGAGTTCCATCAACCTACTATACCCTTCCTCGGATACGTAATCTCTGCAGAAGGAGTCATCATGGAAACCTGTAAGGTTGACGCGGTTACCAAGTGGGAGGAACCCAAAACCGTGAAGGAGTTGCAGAGATTCCTAGGATTCGCCAATTTTTACCGACGCTTCATTCATCACTTCAGTCCCCTCTCGGCCCCACTAACCTCCCTCTTGAAAGGCGGACGACGTGTTCTATCATGGAATGCTGATGCCCGTCAAGCCTTCAGCTTGCTGAAACATAAGTTCACTACCGCACCTATCCTCAGACATCTGGATCCCACACAAGCCTTTACCGTAGAGGTTGATGCTGCCGATACTGGAGTCGGCGCTGTCTTGTCACAATGGTCCGGTGAACCCCGAACTCTTCATCCGTGTGCTTAGTACTCCCGAAAGCTTTCCCCGGCTGAACAGAACTACGGGATCGGAGATCGTGAGCTACTCGCCATCAAGCTCGCCCTCGAAGAGTGGCGTCACTGGCTTGAGGTAGCTCAGTTCCCCTTCACCGTAATCACAGACCATAAAAACCTACAATATCTCCGCACTGCCAATTTTCTCAATGCTCGTCAAGCCCGATAGTCACTGTTTTTCACCCGATTCAACTTCCAAATCACTTTCCGACCTGGCCACAAAAACCTGAAAGCAGACGCCCTTTCCCGCATGCACTTTCCAGACCCTCATGATCACCTACCTGAACCAGTCCTACTCTCATCAGTCTTCTTAGCTTTCATCCTGTGGCAAGTAGACGAAGATATTCTCTCCGCACCCGGGAAGAACCAGCACCCTTTGGTTCCGGACCTAACCTATGTACCCACCAGATACCGTCTTCCACTCCTGGACAGCACTCACACTTCCCTAGGCTCTGGACACCCTGGCAGCAAGCGAACCCTCTCACTCCTCAAACAAAAGTACTGGTGGCCTAACATGGCAAAAGACGTCGCCCAGTACGTTCGGGGATGCTCGGTCTGTGCCATTGTCACTACACCTCATCATCTGCCTGAAGGGAAACTACAACCACTGCCTATTCCCCACCGACCCTGGACCCACATCGGGGTAGACTTTGCCACAGACCTACCTGCATCACAGGGTTACACAACTATATTAGTCGTCGTCGACCGCTTTTCAAAAGCTTGCAAACTTATCCCTCTGAAAGGGCTTCCCACGGCTCTAGAATCCGCAGAAGGTCTATTTCATCAAGTCTTCCGCAATTTCGGACTCCCCGAAGACATCGTGTCCGACCGGGGACCACAGTTTATCTCCAGGGTCTGGCGGGCGTTCTTCCAACTATTAGGCACAACCATTAGTTTATCTTCTGGTTACCACCCTCAGACCAATGGAGCGAAAGATACAAGAGATATCCCGTTATCTCCAGACGTACTGCACCCGCCACCAGGACACCTGGAGCCAGTATCTACCGTGGGCTGAGTATGCTCAAAATTCCCTTCGTCAGTCTGCTACTGGTCTAACCCCCTTTCAATGTGTCCTAGGTTACCAACCATCCCTGTTCCCATGGTCTGGTGAAACCTCCGAAGTGGCCGCGGTAGATCACTGGTTCCGAGAGAGTGAGAGGGTGTGGGACTCAGCACATAACCACCTTCAGCAGGCAGTACGGAGGGACACAGACGCCGCCAATCGCCGTAGACTACCTAATCCCGTATACCACCCAGGGGATAAGGTATGGCTCTCCACCAGAGACATCCGCCTCCGTCTGCCTTGCCGTAAGCTAATGCCCCGGTCAGATTACACGATTTTTATTGTCTGTTACGAAAGTCACTATGTCAGATTATGCGATTTTGTCTTGATAAAATCTTGACTTGTCGTGGGTAACGAATGTGCCAGACTACACGTTCCTTCACGATCAGTCATCCCGTGACGTCTACGACGAGCGTTATTTCCCAAAGCAGTCACAAGTGTTGCTTTAACAATATTTAAAGCTTGCTTTCGTTTTCTCGTCGGCAGTCACGCCAGGTTGCAAAAAGTAAATGCAGAAGACCAGGGTGATGGAGTAAGCTTTATTATGAAAAGTTTTGTGTAGGCTTTGTTAAACAAGCATAGAAAAAATAGCCTTTGGTTATAGGTGTGTACGATAGATGACTATAATGTTTATATTTTATAGGCTATAGTTTATAACCGATTGTGTAAAAATATTGAATGAAATATTTACAGCTACAGATCGTATATCGATTTTCTAACAAATATAATACGCTACTCCTATAATGTAGTTAAAGCTTACATCAATATCAAGATTTTATTATTATTTTGCCGTCTGTAATATAATTTTAATAATCAAGCGCAATTGTCGGGTGCTGTAAATCTTTGAAAATGTTTTAATTTTAATGTAGGCTATAGCCTATTTTCAAGGTTTAAAAAAATGCTTATAATTTGGATAAAGGGCTTGGAAAATGAATTGTGTCGCTTTGATAATTTATCTTTATAAATAGTCATTTAATAAATAAAATAAAAACATATTTATGCTTTGCATGAAATGAAAACTCGGCTGGAGCCTGCGCATGTGCCTGCAGCGTGACCCACGTGTGAACCACAATCACTGGTCTTTTAAACGTGTGGATTGTGCGCCTTTTGAGCAGTTTGAAAAGACAAAATGCATGGAGGTTATTACTTCGTGAGCGCTGGACCGAAGAAATATTAAGCGGTTATTAAGCGGGCCTCAAATCTGCGAGAGCCTCGTGCAAGTATGCAGAAATAATTAGCAGATTTAACGTTATGGAGATTGCGTTGGACATGCTTACGGGTCACTTCTGCGTGAAGAGTTCAGGTACGAAATCTTATATTTAATGTTTGCATTTGCTTTTTCGCACTTAACCGCGACATGATTTGTGTTGATCGCGCTGTTTATTGATATTTGTTATTTATGCACCAGATTTCCCCTTTTTAAAGATTTCGTGCTACAATGTAGCCTACACAGAGCGACCATGACAGTGCTGAGGAAACACTTTTTAACAGGATAAATGCTGTCTTTGCGGTTTCTCATGAAAATAATGTCAAACAAAATCACAGCTATGTAGCTATAAAATAACCAGCCTTTGTATTTAATGTATTTTAAATGTATATTTCCCCGCCAGGCAAACTAAATTGTGGCCAGTATTACTTACTAAACCCTGTCCTGAACTCGAAACTGAACTGAAAGCCAAACGACATGAAAAGAAAAGCACATCCGCACTGAGGAAAAATCAGATGCTCAAGACATAATTTTTAAAATAAAAATGTAGCAAAAATATGACAGATACAACAATTACAGTGGAGCATTAATTAAATCCTTATTTTACACAGAACGGAACAAATCATCCGCCCGCACAGTTGTGTAAGATGGCACGAACAAAAAATATACATTTCATATATTTTTCTTGGGAAAAATATCTTCTTAAAACGAATTTCGTTTGGTATAAATTGTATCTTAATTATTTGATGTATTATTTGATGGTCAGTTATCTACAAAATAAACAAGAAGAAGTGCTCATCAAGTTGGCTGCATCGCCAAAACACCAAGATTATGTGCCAAGATGCAATATGTAAATCGTTATGTTCTGTTTATTAAACATTTATTTCTGAAATGTTACTGAAGTGGTTTATGCTTAACTGAAATGTTTAGTTCTTGATATAACATATGGATATTATGTAATGTAAGTCAGTAATTGAAAAGCGGCATCATAATGAACAAATATGCTCTAGTCATTTGCTTATAGGAAGTTTAAAATGGTCACGTCCATAATGCAAAATTATGGTTGTTTAGAGCAAAGACCTGAGATGAATTGTCGCTAATAATTAGCATGGACATATTTTGTCTTTGTATAAAGTATAAAGTGTCATTTTATTTGTGATAATAGTTATTACACAATATAAACTTTTTCATTAAATCATTACGGACGTGACACGTGATTGAAGCTTCCTGATGTCTTAAATATGTAGCTCATAAATTAAAAAGGCAGTGATGTTATGAAAAAGTGAGTGTAATTATCTATACTACAAAGCCCAATCCTTCTGCAGAATGCTTACTGTTAACATAAAGCATGGAAAAAGTGAGTCTTTAACCCCTTTTTTGACAGCATGAAGTGTGGTTGGATGAAAATGAAATTTACCATTGGCACAATCCTCATATTTCATGGATAAACAAAGCAATTTCCTTAAAAAATCGGCAAGAGCACATCATAACAATACAATATAGACCTTAATCAGCATATTTAAATTGGTTTTGTTATTTTGGTAAAAACTTTATTTTTTCATGATGAGGTTGACATTTTCATGGAATTGTTCATGTATATTTTCCTGCTATGGGTTGCTACTTAAACAATCCCTCGCCTGAACTTGCCGCGAGTGAGACAGACTTAAATCCTTATTTTCCCATGGAGCGGAACAAATCATCACCGCACAGTTGAGTAGTGGAGGGGCACAAACAAAAATACAATTCGTATATTTTTCTTGGAAAAAAATATCTTTTTGAAACGAATTTCGTTTGCTATAAAATTTGTGTCTTAATTCTAATGTATTTTTTGTTGGTCAGTTAACTACTAGATAAAAAAGAATAACGAATAACCTTTGAGGTGAAGCGCTTCAAAACAAGTCCGCTATATGCTTCAGCGCCAAAACACGAGTTGCCGTGAGATTGTGTTGGTTTTTAAATAAAATAATGATCTAGCCTAAATAAAATTAAAATGAAATATTCAGTTTCAGAGAGGCCTATTTTACTGTTTTCACTGTTAATGACAAATTTGAATAAGCAGGAAATGCTTTTGCAATGTATTCGCAGCACTGAACATGTTCCCAGATTACCTCAGAAGAACAAACTCTGTTGGAAGGATGAGAGAACTCAGAATCTGGTTGTGAGAATGGAGATGTCTGAATATTTGTGCCAGTCTGTCAAATAAAATTGCTTAAAACACCTTAATATTTTAGAAAAATAGTTATAGTTTGCATAACCAATCATTTATCTTATCCACCCGTGACCCACCCATAAATAAATATGCAGCCTATTTTTTTGACTACCTGACCACCTCATTAAGGGCAGCACCCCCGGAGATAACAAGAAATTATGTGCTCCTATTGGCCAGTGTCACCCACGTGACGGAACTCGTCGTGAAGAATGGGAAAAAAATTAAACATGCTAGACTTTCTGCGACGGTGTCGTGAGGCGTCGCAGACATTGAATCGGTTGTCGTGAACTATGCCACATTACACGAGAAGAAACGATTGAATCTTGTGTCACGACGCCCATTTGTCGTTTACGAATCTCCACGACACCCTACGTCAAGGAAATCGTGCCGAAATCGTGTAATCTGACCGGGACTTAAGTCCCCGCTACATAGGACCCTTCACCATCCACTCCCAAATCAACCCTGTCACCTACCGTCTCAACCTACCTCCACAGTACCGGATCTCCCCCACGTTCCATGTATCTCTCCTTAAACCTTACACTGACCCAGTTCTCCCTCCTTCCACAGAACCAGAACCGCCTCTCCCTCCAGAACAAGCTAAAGTCCTCAGTGACAACATCTACCAAGTCCAGGAAGTTCTCGAATCCCGGCGGCGGAACGGCCAGCTCCAGTACCTTATAGACTGGGAAGGATTCGGCCCCGAGGAGAGATCATGGACACCGTGTAATGACATTCTAGATCCGACCCTCCTCGAGGAATTCCACCGCCAACACCCAGACCGCCCAGCTCCCCGAGGTCGAGGCCGTCCCCGCCGCCGGTCCAGGGTGCCTGGAGTCACCCAAGGAGGGGGGGTTCTGTCACACCTGCTGCTTGTTCTCACTCACCATCCACCACGCACTACACCCGTGAACCCTCACCTGATTACTAATCACCTGCACCTGCAATTACCACACAGCAAAAATACTCACCTCACTCACTCAGTCATCGGCTGGAATCAGACATGCATGGTCCCCCTCGTCTTCTCTCCTGTCTTCTCCTACGCTCTTCTATGGATGTCCTCCTCCTGTGAATGCCAATGCACCGATATAAGGGAAGTGACTGTTCTTATGTTGGCAATAGCCTTTGAACTGAACTGAGCTGCTGAACTGTGTGTGCGTGTGATATCGCTCACCTTCTTCAACACCATTCACCTACTTCACCTAACTACTATTGTGCATATCACTTGAAAAAACACCCATGAAGTTTACACTTCCTTGTGTGTCTGTGACAAATACATCTTCACTGTCTTAATGTCATTTAAAACAATAAAAGCAGACACATTACCTAAAAGAACTCGACATGACACCCCTCTTTCTTGCCGCCATCTCTCATTCACAGAAGTCAAAAAATGTAACCCAGTCATGTGATGAAAGAAGAAAAAAAAACATGCTGGTGCTTACTGTTTCAGGAATTCTCATCTTTGTTGTAGTTTTCCAATGGCCCTGTATGTAAAACAAATAAAATAGCAATGTCAATACTGTAAAAAACATATTTTTGTAAAAAAAAAAAAATTACAGTGTATGAGATTACCCAGCAGGCACATGACGTCATCATGACATCATATTGACGTTGTACCCCAACATCGTGGGACGTTGCATTTTGTTTGCAAATGAAAATCAGGTTGACATCAGAACCCAACATCAGGCCAACGTCAATGTCTCACATCGGACAGACATTGCATTTTGGTTACTTTCCTACGGAACCTAAACACAACAAAATATCAACGTCTAATGATGTTACAGCTTGACGTTGTGTGGACGTTACCAATATGACGTCTATCAGACAACATTTTGGTTGCCTTACTTGACAAATAAATGTCAGTATTTGAAAGTGAAAAGTTATATTCTTTAGTTTTTAATTATATCATTTAATTCAAAACTCTAGGAGCCCAGGTGACAGAGACATTAAAAATATTGCCTTCCTAAGCACTGGCAGATCCCAAAATGATGCAATTGCTACGGGCAGGGTCTTAACGACTGTGCCTTTGTCTTTGGGTGATACTTTCAAGCTGGTCAGGGCAGGTGAAACCTCAGGATCCATCCAAGATTCTGAAACAAGATTTTCAACTAAAACTTGTCATGCCTGTTCTTTAGCCACTCCCCCTCCTAAAACATAATACAGTCATGGCCAAAAGTTTTGAGAATGACACAAATATTAGTTTTCACAAAGTTTGCTGCTAAACTGCTTTTAGATCTTTGTTTCAGTTGTTTCTGTGATGTACTGAAATATAATTACAAGCACTTCATATGTTTCAAAGGCTTTTTACTGACAATTGCATGACATTTATGCAAAGAGTCATTATTTGCAGTGTTGGCCCTTCTTTTTCAGGACCTCTGCAATTCGACTGGGCATGCTCTCAATCAACCTTTGGGCCAAATCCTGACTGATAGCAACCCATTCATTCATAATCATTTCTTGGAGTTTGTCAGAATTAGTGGGTTTTTGTTTGTCCACCCACCTCCTGAGGATTGACCACAAGTTCTCAATGGGATTAAGATCTGGGGAGTTTCCAGGCCATGGACCCAAAATTTCAACATTTTGGTCCCCGAGCCACTTAGATATCACTTTTGCCTTATGCACGGTGCTCCATCGTGCTGGAAAATGCATTGTTCTTCACCAAACTGTTGTTGGATTGTTGGAAGAAGTTGCTGTTGGAGGGTGTTTTGGTACCATTCTTTATTCATGGCTGTGTTTTTGGGCAAAATTGTAAGTGAGCCCACTCCCTTGGATGAGAAGCAACCCCACACATGAATGGTCTCAGGATGCTTTACTGTTGGCATGACACAGGACTGATGGTAGCGCTCACCTTTTCTTCTCCGGACAAGCCTTTTTCCAGATGCCCCAAACAATCGGAAAGGGGCTTCATATTCTGAGAATATGACTTTGCCCCAGTGCTCAGCAGTCCATTCACCATACTTTTTGCAGAAGATCAATCTGTCCCTGATGTTTATTTTGGAAAGAATTGGCTTCTTTGCTGCCCGTCTTGACACCAGGCCACCTTCCAAAAGTCTTTGCCTCATTGTGCGTGCAGATGCGCTCACACCTGCCTGCTGCCATTCCTGAGCAAGCTCTGCACTCCGATCCCGCAGCTGAATCCTCTTTAGGAGACGATCCTGGCGCTTGCTTGACTTTCTTGGATGCCCTGAAGCCTTCTTAACAAGAATTGAACCTCTTTCCTTGAAGTTCTTGATGATCTTATAAATAGTTGATTTAGGTGCAATTTTAGTAGCCACAATATCCTTGCCTGTGAAGCCATTTTTATGCAACGCAATGATGGCTGCACGTGTTTCTTTGCAGGTCACCCTGGTTAACAATGGAAGAACGATTTCAAGCATCACCCTCCTTTTAACATGTCAAGTCTGCCATTCTAACCCAATCAGCCTGACATAATGATCTCCAGCCTTGTGCTCGTCAACATTCTCACCTGAGTTAACAAGACGATTACTGAAATGATCTCAGCAGGTCCTAATGACAGCAATAAAACGCAGTGGAAACTTTTTTTCAGGATTAAGTTCATTTTCATGGCAAAGAAGGACTATGCAATTCATCTGATCACTCTTCATAACATTCTGGAGTATATGCAAATTGCTATTATAAAAACTTAAGCAGCAACTTTTCCAATTTCCAATATTTATGTAATTCTCAAAACTTTTGGCCACGACTGTAGACAGGACGACTCGGTCTCGAATTTAGACTCATCTAGACTTGTTAATCTACTCTTGTCACTTTAAAGCTTCTTGAAGATTCTGTTTGACTACAGAACAATATACATGTCTTAATAAAGAATTCTACTTTGTAACGAGTCTCCTGGCCTGGGTTCTCATATTTTGAACAATGCCAATGCAAAAATATTTGTCTTTAGTTTAGATTTAAACTCACAGAGTGTGTGTGCCTCCTGAACTGTGCTAGAAAGGCGATTCTAGAGCTTCGATGTCAGATATAAGAAAGATCTTTGTTTTTTAGAATGAAGTGTTTATGCGTGGTTAGTGGAAAAACTAAAACTTTGAAGTCACTAAAATGACTCCATGAAACACATGCAGAATATTTTTCACACGATTTTGAGTTTTGAGAACTGGATCTTGTAGCCTAAAGTTTTTGGTTCAAAATGATGTAAATATAGTGTTGTTTACTTGTTTACAGAAAACAATATATTGATTTAAATTTTTGAAGACACTGAAACAGCTCTGTGGCTGTATGCAAGTGTCACACAGTGAGAGGGATGAGACCAGAGGCAGAGGTGAATGGAATAACAAATGTAGGTTTATTGACAATAGTGAATAGATCAGAAGCCAGGAGATATGATGGATAGTATAGCTTATCTGACAGTCCTTGGAGTTGTGGTCTGAGAGAGTCCTATGGGGAGAGTGGGAGAACAGAATACAGGAATGAGAGTCCAATAAAGCATCAAGGGATCTGGAGATCACAGGGGAAATGTGAACTGTAGTTCACAAATAAAACGCACAAAACTTTTCCAAAAACGAACACAAACATACATTAACAAATAAAATAAAACTCGTCTTATATATATTATTAGTTCGGTTCACTTTCTGCATCGCTTTCGATAAACGCAGTTTTGATTGCGCTGCCAGAGTTTTCGTTTACATTTCTCAAATTTACGTTTACGATTCTGACACAAAGCTGTCGTGGGGGCGGGCTCTCGTTACCTGCGATTCATTCTTATTGGCTCAGGGGATTTTGATTGGCGTCTCATTGAACCGGAAGTACTGTGTGACGGAAAACATCGAAGAAGAAGTAGAGCACGCATTTTTGAACTGCGAACCTGTAAGTAACTTTAGCCCACACGAATGGTAAACAGAGTAACTTATATTTAAGAACATTATTGATAAAACACGGATATTTCCAACACCAGAAGGAGATAAGTAACACTAATCGAGAGGGACACGGAGCGTCGCCAGCATCCTCGGCTTTAAAATTTACTTGTCTTCGATGTCACATTATTCTTCAGAAACTAGTCTAATATGCTGATTTGCCGCTCAGATATTAACAATACTAAAAATAGTTAACATTTGAATAATGTTATTGTGGAAATAGTATTACTTTACTTTACTTTAGTATTACATGACTTTTTTCTGACCATACCAAATTGTTATAATAGTTTTGTTTCCACAAATGTTATAAGTAGCAAAAAATGAAAAACATTCATTGAAGATGATAATGAAGAAATGTTGGTAACAATTTACAATGACAGTACATGAATAATGATGTGTTAATTTGTAAACTAAACATTACCTAATTTATGAACTAATGATAAGTTAATTCATGTGCTAATCATGAACTACTTTTAACTACAACATGAATCACATGAGTTCATGTGTGAATAACGGCCACCTTAATTACTTGTTAGTACATGCATGTTTAATGAATGTATTAATTACCACATTAGTTTATCTGTTATGTTACCATCATGAACTCATGATATGATAATGTAGAATTATATTGTGACTTTACTTGGAGGGGCACATCATTACATAACATAACATACGTAATATTATTAACCCATTCTTAACTACTAATGAACTCCTTATGCACATCCGTCTACTGCGTTTACACTGTATAACAATAGAAAAGTGCTCCGTCAACATCAACAAATTAAGCACAGCAGTTCATGAGTAGTTAATGAGTAGTTAATGTTGATGTGGCCCTTCAAGTAGTCACGGCATTAACAGCTCATGAGTTCATGTTGGTTAGATTTAGATTAAACTTAAATTTTAATGAATGCATTAATTAACAACATGTACTAACAAGTATTAAGGTAGCCATTATTCACACAAGAACTCATGTGACTTATGTTGTAGTTAAAGCTAGTTCATGATTAGCACATGCATTAACTCATAATTAGTTAATAATAATGTAATGTTTTAGTTTACATATTGATACATCATTATTCCTGTACTGTTATTGAAAAGTGTTACCGAAATGTATCAAAGTATCAAATCAGCATATAACAATGGTTTCTGTGGGGTCTTGTGACACTACTGTACTTAAAGAAATGCACCCTTGATGAATGTTAAATGTTTTAGACTTTTCAATGTTACTTTAATGTACAAAAAATTGGAAAATTGGAAATATCAGGTCATTAATAATGTTAGTTCTGTTGTAATTTTTTTTTTTTCTGCACCCTGCAGTTTTCTAAGGCACCAATTTGTTAGTCAAATGATTGTTGTACTATATGTTTTCATATTTTATATACATATTTTATGTTTTATTGTTCTAGATGGTGATACTCAGGATGAGGAGGCACTTTCTGTGCCATGAATAATGCAGTGGCTGACAGGTCAAGCTAATAGGCACATGCTTCTCTCAGACAGACAAGCCTTTAAAATCACTGTAGAATTTGACCATACGTGCATGGAGCGAATGCCGAACCACACACTGTGTTACCCTTTTGTCAGTGCATGCACCCAAACAATTATTTTTCCTACAGCACATCATTAATGAGTTTAAAAACAATTAAAATGGCTGTGCAAGACGGTGCTGGCTTCTACAGAGTGTAGTGTTTGAATGTGTAATAGTGTTGTCAAAAGTATCGACCTTGGTACTGAAATGTTTAAAATGTCCATTTCCTGCTAACATTTGAGCGCTGTTGAGTGTGCTCCTACACACCGCTGATTGGCCTTTGTTTTCACATGTTCAACAGATATGAATGTGATTGACTGTGAAGGTCACAGCTGTTCATCAAGTGCAAACACAGATATGCAAACACTGGAGTGTTTCAAAGCTGCGACAGATCAGCTGATCACTCGTGTCAGTTCATAGACAGATCAGCTGATCAACGCAATGCTCTAGTGTCTGCATATCTGTTTTTGCACTTGATGAACAGCTGTGACCTTCACAGCCAATCATATTTATATCTTTTTTTTCCTTTTTTTTTCAGCAAGAAAAAAAAAGAAATACCACAGTATCAATAAATTACACATTTTTTTTTTTTCTTAAACAATAACTAAGGGTAAACAAGAACATTCAAAAACCCTCAGTCCCTCATCCGACCCCCACGGAGGAGAACAAACACCTACAATAGCACCTACATGAATTGTCAAAGCAACTAAATAAATATACATACAATATAAATGGCACACACACTAATAAAAAGGACAAAGATCTTTGATGTAAAAAAAAAGAAAATCATATTTATATCTGTTGAATATGTGAACACAATGGCCAGTCAGCTGTGTTTAGGAGTGTGCTCAAATGTTAGCAGGAAATAGACATTTTTTAAATTTCAGTACAGAGGTAGATACTTTTGACAACCCTGTGTAGACAGAATTTTCCAGTAATGGACATATAGTACAGACAGCTGGTTAGCACAGAATAAAGCCCTTTAGTGTTATATAATAGTGATCTTTTACATTGGGCTGCTGATAAACCTGTCGAGCTTTCTGTGATAACCATCTGGATTAGGGCTGTAACGGATCATGGTTGAGCTGTGATTCGTACGGATCACAACCCACGGTTCGGAACACACGTGGCCCACAGATTATTTATTTATTTATTTTTACTGGCAAATTAATCCTAAATTTGTAACGATCACAGAGAGATTGCCTCTTGCGTCATTCAAATCACATGTATGAAAGCATTTAGGCTTTCCTGTAAAATATAATGATGACGGAAGAAGTTGTTGTAGGTTATTCGGGATGTGGGGGGTTTCTTAGGTCATTAAAGGTGTTTTCTGTCACTACTTGTTTAGCATGCATTAATGCATTCAGTGTAGGCTGCACGATTAATCATTAAAAGACTGGAATCTCAACTGGTGATTTGCATATGTTTATTAATCCTGAGAGATTCAGTCTTTAGTCTTTTGAGTTAGTTATGAAGTTAAAGTCAAATAACACAGAAGTACTGGGATAACAGTTTATAGTTTAGATAAAACCACTGATGTTTATGGTAAAGATTAAAATCTCCAGCATATGCACATTGTAAATAATTTATGTTAAAAACCGGTCAGATTCTACAGTAAAATACAGTTTTTTTTCACTAAAACAGTAATATTCTGTTAAAACAGTGCATTCTGGGTAATATTTTTGTTTTCGAGAAAGTAACCAACAGCAGTAAACTGTGAATTAACAGAGCTCAGTGTGTTTGAAATCACATTTTGTACCCTTGTTTACTATTATGTACACTAGTTCACTAATATAGTTCACTTGACAGAGTTAATGAACACAAATGAGTGAATTCAGACACTGATGAACACCTGCTGTTAATAATCACAATCACTGAAGGAAAGAGAAACAATAAACACAAACAGTGACTTCAGTTACAGCATTAAATAACATCAACCAAAATAAAACACTTTCAGTCTCAGCAGAGGATCATTAAACAACAGCAGATACACTTATTACTGACTGCTTTGACTTCCATACCTTCATTCTTATTGAAAATCAACAGAAATTTTGGTGTTTTTTTTTTTTGTGTGTCACTGTAATGGAGTGAGGGAGTGGTTTAGTTGGGCTCTTCATCCTTGAAATCATAAATTTAGACTCTCCAGCTGCTGTAACAGAGTTTATTAAAATAAAACAATTTGGGTATTAAAAAAGGTCTGAATGACTGGCCTCATGCAATAGTTTTTATGTTTAGGTGCAGATATTATTTTATTAATGAGAAGTGGAAACAGGAAAGATACCTAATTATATTACAGAGTTAAGAAATAACATACAAAAACAGTTCAGTTATAACAAACACACACAACCGCAATGCATGCTAGTTGTGGTACAGTACAAAAATCCCAGCATGCATTGCAGCATGACTAAATTATGTAATATAATGGTCTTACAGTTTTCTTTTTCTGCGTTTGATTCTGCTGTTTTTTGTTTTTAGACTTTTAGTACCCTGTTAATAGCCAGTTTGTGATATTTGTGAGTTAAACCAAAATCAGAATCAGAAAGAGCTTTATTGCCAGGTATATTCACACATACGAGGAATTTGTTTTGGTGACAGAGCTTCTACAGTGCAACAGAATTACGGAGACAGGACAACAAAACAGATAATAAATATATATTTAAAATAAAAGTAATAGTGAATGCAAATATACAAATTGACAAGTGTATGTACAGGTATATTACTATATACAACGTTATATGGCAGCTGTTATGTGCAGATTGGCAAGTATGTTGTTAAATAAGTGTTTATGTGTATAAAAAGTGTATAGCAAGTAGTGATGTTTGTTCCATAATTACTATCATCAAGTGTTCATGAGATGGATTATCTGAGGGAAGAAACTGTTTCTGTGTCGGGCTGTTCTGGTGCACAGTGCTCTGTAGGGTCGACCAGAAGGTAAAAGTTCAAAGAGGCAGTGTGCTGGGTGTGAGGGGTCCAGAGTGATTTTGTCAGCCCTTCTGCTTCCTCTGGATAAGTACAGTTCTTGGAGAGTAGGGAGTGTTGTACCAGTGATTCGCTCAGCAGTCCGAACTATTCGACGTAGTCTTCGGAGGTCGGATTTGGTAGCTGAGCTAAACCAGACAGTTATTGAAGTGCAGAGGACAGATTCAATGATGGAAGTGTAGAACTGTTTCAGCAGCTCCTTTGGAAGGTTGAACTTCCTCAGCTGACGAAGGAAGTACAACCTCTGTTGAGCTTTTTTGACAATGGAGTCAATGTTAGTGTCCCACTTCAGGTCCTGAGAGATGGTGGTGTCCAGGAACCTGAATGAATCCACTGCTGCCACAATGCTGTCCATGATGCTCAGTGGGGGGAGAGCAGGGGGGTTTCTCCTGAAGTCCACTATCATCTCCACTGTTTTGAGCGTGTTCAGCTCCAGGTTGTTGTGACTGCACCAGACAGCCAGCTCCTTAACCTCCTGTCTGTAAGCAGACTCGTCACCGTCCTGAATGAGGCCGATAAATGTGGTGTCGTCTGCAAACTTCAGGAGCTTGACAGAGGCGTCCATTGAAGTGCAGTCATTCGTGTACAGGGAGAAGAGCAGAGGGGAGAGGACACACCCCTGGGGGGCGCCAGTGCTGATTGTGCGGGTACTGGATGAGAATTTTCCCAGCTTCACCAGCTGCTGCCTGTCCGTTAGGAAGCTGTTAATCCACTGACAGACAGATTTGGGCACTGAGAGCTGAGTTAATTTGGGCAGGAGAAGTTTTGGGATGATAGTGTTAAAAGCCGAGCTGAAGTCAACAAACAAGATCCTCACATAGGTCCCTGGTCTGTCTAGGTGTTGCAGAACATAATGCAGTCCCATATTGACTGCATCATCCACAGATCTGTTTGCTCTGTAGGCAAGTCCAGTCCGAGTCCAGTGAGTGTTCAGTGATGTCCTTCAGGTGGGCCAGCACCAATTTTTCAAAAGACTTCATGACCACAGATGTTAGCGCCACCGGTCTGTAGTCATTTAGTCCTGTAAGTTTGGGTTTCTTTGGGATGGGGATGATGGTGGAGCGTTTGAAGTAGGAGGGCACTTCACACAGCTTCAGTGATCTGTTGAAGATCAGGGTAAAGATGGGGGCCAGTTGGTCAGCACAGGATAGACAGGCTGGTGTTACAAAATCTGGGCCTGGTGCTTTTTTCCTCTTCTGTTTTTGGAAAACCTGGCGCACATCATCTTCACTGAACTGAAGTGCAGGTGTGGGGGAGACAGGGGGTGGTGGAGGTGTTAATGGTGGTGTGAAGAGCAGTTCAGAGTGGGTGTGGGGTGTTTTCTCAAACTTGCAGTAAAACTCATTCAGGTCGTTTGCAAGTCGTTCGTTGTCTACAGTGCTGGGGGATGGTGTCTTGTAGTTTGTAATATTTTTCAAACTTTTCCACACTTTTCAGAGAACTGACTCCTTAGTTTGTCAGAATAGTTCCTTTTTGCCACTCTGATCTCCTTTTCCAGTGTGTATTTTGCCTGCTTATACAAGGCCCTCTCCCCGTTCCTGTAAGCAACCTCCTTGGCCTGACGTAGCTGTCTGAGTTTTACAGTGAACTATGGTTTGTCTTTGTTGTATGTGAGTTGAGTCCTGGTAGGAATGCACATGTCTTCACAGAAACTGATCCAATAAGTTACTGTCTCTTGTGGGACATGTAACATGCTGTCTATATTTTGGCAGTTCACAGGATAGTTTTGCTTTGTTAAAATTCCCGAGAATTATTAAAACGGGTGTTGTTGCTCTATTACCGTGATCTGATCAGCTAGTTTCTGTATCGCCAGGCACGCGTGCGCGTGCGGAGGAATGTAAACACTGATGAGAATGAACGAGCAGAACTCACGCGGCGAGTAGAAAGGCTTACAGTTAATAAACAGTGCTTCTAGGTCAGGACAGCACATCTTCTTTAAAACTCTTACATCTGTACACCACTTTTCATTGATGTTAAAGCATGTCCCACCACCCCGCGATTTCCGCGTTGATTCTCCGTCGTGATCGCTCTGAACAGCTGATAGCCTGTAGATGAAGCGCGTTGTCCGGTATGGAGTCATTCAGCCAGGTTTCCGTGAAACACAGAGCAGCAGAATGCAAAAAATCCCTGTTTATCTGAGACAGCAGAATGAGTTCGTCTATTTTGTTGGGTAGAGAGCGGAGATTCGCCAGATGGATGATAGGCAACCCAGTTCAAAATCCACGCTGTCTGAGTTTCACAAGCGCGCCTGCTCGCTTCCCTCGTCTGCGCGCCCAAAAGCGTTTGAGCAGCACCGCGGCTCCGCCGACTACAATGTCCAACAAAACATCACATAAATCCAAGTCTGGAAAAACATTTGGTGGTGTATGTGTCCGAATGTCCAACAATTCGTCTCTGGTGAAACTAATTGTAGGAATGTGACTCAAGACACGAAAAACTAACCAAAATACAAAAACAACTGCAGAGCACGACACGGAGGCGGCCATCGTCGTCGGCGCCATCTTGTCTAAACTGTTAATTTTGTTACTTGTCACCATTGTTGAGGTTCATAGGCTGATTCTTGATGTCTCTTTGAGTGCAACTTACACCATAGAGCAAAGTGTTTTTGTCCAAAATATTCTTAAAAACTTCCAGAATTCAATGCCACATACAAGCATGTTATGTTACGTTTAACAATAGATTAAACAGTGGATAAGAGCAATGAATTATGTTACTGTATATTATATTAGAACAGGTGCCTCACTAAAAACAATATTAACTTCACCAGATCTTATTTAGTTTTTTGGCTTGCTTGCCATATCAAAAGAGCTTTTTAAAGAATGTTCTTAAAAATTGCAGCAGCCACAATTAATGAATGTTAAAAATGTCAGGGTTAAGAGTGTAACTTAAGCAAACTCTATTCTCCATGATGGTGACTTAAAATGTTAACCTTTATCTCAAGAAGAACTTTAGTAGATGTTATACAAAAATAAACGTTTTAGTAATAAGTGTAGCTGGTGATGCTGTTTTTGGAGCTGTTTAATCATTTGCTGATAATTTTAATGATTTAATCATTTGTTGCACTTTTGTTGCAGGTTATTTCATTACAAAGCTGTGACTGAAGTTGTAGTTTTTTTGTATGTTCTGTTCTTGTTTTTTATCTTCAGTATTTCTTCATTTGTTCATCGCTAATCCTCAATTAGGGCTGCATTTTGGGGCAGTGGGTAGCACGTTCGCCTCACAGCAAGAAGGTCGCTGATTCGAGCCTCGGCTGGGTCAGTTGGTCATTGTGCCACCATGCAGCCTTTGCTGTAAAACCTAAAGCACATTTCTTTTGTGTGTCACCCTTGTGGAGGAGAGTAGAGCCAGTGTTTGAGTCAAAGATGAACAATGAAATGCTGATGTTATGCTGCATGTTTCTTTATTTAAAGACAGTAGCTGTTTAGTTGCTGATGCAGTAAGAATCTCTCTGTGTTAATTCCAGCTTTACATGTATGTTTGCTGCTGTGAAATTTAAGATATTTATGTTAAACAGAACTTTTTGAATGAACTAAAATTAGTTATCATTATAAATATGCTTATAAGCATATATATAGCACATTACTTCATAAACTCATACAGCAGTTGGCCAACTTGAGGCAGTCGGTTTCAGTGAAAAAAATAGTTCACTTGAGTATTGTGTATATCAATGTAGTCCATGTATTTTTACAGCAACATACTGTAAAATACTGCAGCTGCCAGCA
This sequence comes from Danio jaintianensis, assembly GCA_903798115.1. NCBI lineage: Eukaryota > Metazoa > Chordata > Actinopteri > Cypriniformes > Danionidae > Danio > Danio jaintianensis. The sequence goes on from CAIGQV010019086.1 coordinate 5,355,528, forward strand.
TTTTACTGTTAATTTACAGAGCAACAGCTAGATGCTGTTAATTTAACAGTAACTTGCCTGCAACCATGCTGCCTGTTACTTACTGTTTTTTAACGGGACAATTTTTGACAGTGTCAACTTGATGCTCAAAAATGAAAGTTGTAGGCAGCAATTACATTATTTAACCAATAGCTGGCGACAACCAGCCACTGAATAATTCTTCAAAAATGATCCATCTAGCAATGAAACATGAAGTTTTATGAGTGAATAACTGAATCATTTATTGAAAATAAGACTAAAAATAAATATGGGTTGTACAAATTATAATGTTAGATTTCTACATTTAGCATTATCAGCAACAGTAGTAGTAACAGTGAATACTTTACAGTACTGAATATTTTACAATTTATTTTTATTTAGCTGATTATTTCTTCATTTTATTTTTAATAAAATTGCAGGTCCTAAGTTCTGTTTGTAAAAACCAAAAGTTTCTTGCAGTACTGTTTCTGTAATAAATGGAAAGCAAATTATATTTGTCTCCTCCCCTTTTTGGCTGATCTGAAAAATGGTTCGATCCGTGACTAAAAAAACATAATGTGATCCGAACATTGAGATTTGTGATCCATTACACCACTAATCTGGATGTACTCTCTCTTACATAAATATTGTTTTCCACATTGTAGTGTTACCAATGTTCCTTTTAATAATTCTCCTAAACAGTTTACAAAGTGTCACACCCGCTGCTCGTTCTCCCAGTCCCAATCACCACTCTCACTCATCATCCACCACGCACCACACCCGTGAACCCTCACCTGATTACTAATCACCTGCACCTGCAATCACCACACACCATAAATACTCACCTCACTCACTCAGTCAGTGGCTGGAATCAAAGACGCATGGTCCCACTCGTCTTCTCTCCTGTCTTCTTCTGTGATCTTCCATGGATGTCTTCCTCCTCCTGTGAAATGCCAATGCACCTATTTAAGGGAAGTGACTGTTCTTATGTTGGTGATTACCTCTGAACTGAGCTGCTGAACTGTGTGTATGTGAGATCGCTCACCTTCTACAGAACCATTCACCTGCTTCACTTATTTACTATTGTGCATGTCACTTGAATAAACACCCTTGAAGTTTATACTTCCTTGTGTGACCATGACACAAAGACTTTTACAAAGAACTAATGTTTAAATGGCATTTTAAAGTGTCAATTGAAAAACTTGTTGAGGCAGAATGTTTCTTCCTGTGATTATTTTACAAACATAAATTTTACTCAAAATAACAGACAGATACTGTGAGAAAGCTGAAGATACAAAAGAAATGTCAAGTCAAATAGAGATAAATCTTTCGATTAATATCAAGTGTCTGTAGATATAACTCCCGGTCATTTAGTTGTGATGTCAAAGGATTGAGGAACCCATGAAGAACAGCGAGTTGTTGGTCAGATAAAGGACAATGGATCCCTTGCACCACCACACCATCAGCCTCTGTGTTGCTGTCAATGTCCTGAAAGTTGCCCCACCATCCGAAAAAGCAGCAATTAGGTAATGTTACAATGCTGACTGCTTTGAACTTGAGTTTGATAAATTGCTAAAGTCTCTAAGAACATGAATAAGCCAAGAATTAAAATCCTGACATTTACTTCGTCATGCCAGCGCATTTAATGTTTAAGAAGAATTTGCATTAAACCTGGTCTTACATTAAACCTCTTTTCATGACAGTCAACTGGAACTGGTTTATACCATCAGAGACTTTTTCAGTGTAATGGTTTATAAATAAAATTAAGAATTCCCCATGCTGGGTACCGACTTGTAAAAGGTAAACTTCTGTCTAGAAGACACCGTATTCAATGGAGCCAAGTGAAGGCAAGTATGCAGCGGGTGGATTGAGCTGGAATTTTGGCCACAATGATCCAGCTTGGTTTTGTAGCCCATAGAACCTACTCAGTTCCTGCATGTTCCATTGTCGCTATAAACCAGTGTGCTCCTGCCATTGAATTGGCTGGGAAGGATGTCATAGGCTAAAGTTTCACATAACCAAAAAGTTTCAGTTGGTGGAGGAATCATATACCACTGATTTACTGCAAGAGATTGTGTCCTGTGGAGACATGCTTCCAAATTATTTTACTCTATCCCTGCTGGTGGAGTAATGTCCACATACTGTTCTCATTTTAATCAAAAAGTTGCAAAGTTCACAAGGAATGTTACCCAGTGGAGTTGAAGATGGAGCATAACTTTCCACGCACCAGGAAAAAGTCATTGGCAGTAGTAGATCTATCATGATGGGAGTTGCTGAAGTTAGGTTGCAGGATGGTAATTCAGGAATGCAACACGGAGAGACTGGAGGAGTTGTGATGTTGTGACATGTATTCTTGCTGTATATTCAACTGGTATAAACTGCAAATAAGGTACATGTGTCACAGTTGGAGATGGGGTGTGCTACCCAGGGGATTCCTGCTCCTACTGAAGGTGGGTGTGGCATGCAGATGTTTTTTTTCCAGCAAACAAGGCATTTCTTCATCAGCTCTAAGGATATGTTGTTTTGTGAGTATATGGTTTGTGCAATGTCCATTATGATCGCTAGTACGGCAATCTTGATTGATGGATGACTGAAGTTCTTGTATGTAGTTCTCTGCGTTGTGTGTTCTTATGTGATGGTTTAGCAGTGGATCTAGTTGTCTCTTGAAAGTTGTGGCTGAACTTGCAGATGAGAAGGTTTGTGTGTATGGGTCTCAGGACAACAAGTTGTATTTGCTCAGAATAAGAAAGAAAACAAGGGTGGCCCCCAATTCCTAATGGATCAGTTCTTCCCTGGGCACCCCATTGTTCTGTGTGTCCTATCCTATCCCTGTAGGTGGGGGAACAACTTTACAATGTGAGACATGTGTCCAAGTTTTTCTTTCCTGAATCATTTAATTCAATTCATCTTTATTTCTATAGCGCTTTTACAATGTAGATTGTGTCAAAGCAGCTTAACATAGAAGATTATAGTCAATTGAAACAGTGTCAGTCCAGTTTTCAGAGTTTAAGTTCAGTTTAGTGTGGTTTAATTTTCACTGCTGAAAGTCCAAACACTGAAGAGCAAATCCATCAATGCGCAGCTCCACAGGTCCCGAACCATGCAAGCCAGTGGTGACAGCGGCGAGGAACGAACTTCACCAATTGGCGAAAGTGAAGGAAAAAAAACCTCGAGAGAAACCAGGCTCAGTTGGGCACGACCATTTCTCTTATGGCCAAATGTCTTGTACAGAGCTGCAGTCTAGGCGCCGGAGGCTGGAGAACGCTGGACGTCCATCGTGGAGAAGCTGCAGGTGGGAGAAGTCACCGGCAGGTGTAAAGGCTGGTCCTTCAGGATAATGCGAAGACGCGTCTGTCACTGGGGTCTTACAGGAATCAGTCTCATGCTCTCCACTCCTCCATGACCACCACAGCAGCTGCTCAGAATACGGTCTGGTCCAGGATTATGGAAACCTCAGGAATAAAAAAAAAAAAGATTAACATAAGCGCAGATGCCGTTCAAATTATAATGTATTTTGGGAAGTGTTCCCGGCTCCGGTTGCCCTAAATAATGCAGACTAACAATCCTTTAGAGGATTTGTATTTCAAAAGCATTTGTGTTTTGTGTATGCTAATCTAGTTTTAAACTGACAGAGTGTGTCTGCTTCCCGAACTGTGCTAGGAAGGCTGTTCCAGAGTTTAGGTACCAGATATGAGAAAGATCTACCACCTACAGTTGATTTTGATATTCTGGGAATAATCAATTGTCCAGAATTAATTGAGCGTAGTGGACATGAGGGGCTATAATACACCATGAGCTCCCTCAAATACTGGGGAGCTAAGCCGTTCAGGGCTTTGTAGGTAGTCAATAAAATTTTAAAATTAATACAATGTTTTATAGGGAGCCAATGCAATGATTAAAGAACTGGAGTAATATGATCATATTTCTTTTTGGTTGCTATCAAAAATCACCCCCAAATTTTTGACTGAACATGAGGACTGAACTAAGAATCCATCAAGGGTTAGACAGTGTTCTAGGTTTTTGCGTCTGAAGTTTTTGGGTCCAATAAGCAAGACCTCAGTTTTATCTGAATTTAATAATAAAAAGTTATTAATCATCCAATTTTTTTTATATCAGCTATACAATCCGTTAATTTCGTAAATTCTTACATATTATCAGGTTGAGAGGAGATATAAAGTTGTGTATCATCAGCATAACAGTGGAAGCTAACTCCATGTTTTTTAATGATATTGCCTAGTGGTAGCATATATAGTGTGAAAAGTAAGGGACCAAGAACTGAGCCTTGTGGTACCCCACAGTGTACTTTTGATCTGTATGATGCCTCTTCATTAACTGATACAAATTGATAACGTTCAGATAGATAAGACCTGAACCAGGTCAATGCAGTTCCTGTAATACCAGCATAATTGAAGGAACATAGTTGAGCAGATACAACTTTTTCTAGTATCTTTGATAGAAAAGGCAGGTTTGAAATGGGTCTATAATTTACTAGTTCTTTGGGATCAAGCTGTGGTTTTTTAATAAGAGGCTTAATGACAGCTAGTTTAAAAGTTTTAGGAATCATCATCACTTCATGTGGTCCATGCCACTTAGGCTCTAATGGCTTGTTTCTGAATTACTTTATCATGACCCACTGACCTGGGATGATTGTGTTCCCAACTTCTGGTGGATTCTGCCAACACCACTCAACTCTCTCTCTCACAGACTTTGTGAGGTTTTCACAGTAAGCTATCAGGGCATCCGAGACAATGTGTACATGAGCATTTCTAAGATCAATTACACCTGGCATCTGCATTGGGCGTCCAGTAATAACCTCATGAGGGCTCAGTCCTACTGATCTGTTGTTGCTCTCATACTACACAGTACCGCTGGAAGTGCTTCAACCCATGAAATTCATTCTTGATGCATTTTGCTAAGCCTGGTTTTAATTGTAGTGTTAGCTCATGTAACCTGTCCTGATGCTTGTGGCCTGTAGGAGCAGTGAAGATTCCACTTAATCTTCAACTCCTTAACTACCTGTCCTGTGAAGTGTGTACCCTGATCTGAGTCAATGCGATCTGGTAATCCCCATCTGGGAATAAAATCATTGATTAGACATTTAGCAGTATGTGCAGCTGTAACACATCCTGCTGGATAAGCTTTTACCCATCTTGAGAACTTATCTATTTCTATCAAAATGTCAGTTTTTACAGGGAGGTAATGATATGTAATCAACCTGCAGGTGATGAACTGGCCCCGGTGGAGCTGGGGTATGTGTTGCTTCTGTACAGTAGTTGCTGCTGGCACATCGTTATTTTTCTGACATGTTTTCACTGTTTCGGTGGCTACATTTCTGAATTGTGGATTCCACCATGGATTTGAGAACCTGTGGTTCATGGTTGCTGGACCATTTTGACCCAAATTATGTATTTGTTGAGCCAAATATGGCAACAGTGATTCGGGAGCAACATATTTTCCCTCTTTGGTCCAGCAGCCAGATGAATCCATTCTTTATATGATCCATGTCCATGCTTCTTATAAAGAAACATCTTTGTACAGATCAATGATTGATTCAGGAGGCAGAATGTATATTCTGTATTCTGTGCTGTACTATCTGAACATACTTGTACATTAGCACAATAACAAATCTGTTTAGCAATGACTGTAGTGTTTTAATAGTATTAGGTTCTTTTTTTTATGCAAATATTCTAACAATGCTGCCAGTTCCGTTTTATGTATCTAATGATATGTCGAGGCAATCAAAATATCATCAACATACTGAATCATAGTTGACTTTTTGAATTAACATTCTGGGTCACACAAGTCACATCTGACAGCTTGATGATACAGTGCATCCATAAAGTATTCATAGCACTTCACTTTTTCCACATCTTTTTTCTTACAGCCTTATTCCAAAATGGATTAAATTAATTTATTTCCTCAGAATTCTACACACAATTCCCCATAATGACAATGTGAAAAAAAAGATTTTTTGAAATTGTTGCAAATTTATTAAAAATACAAAACTTAAAAAATACATTGTTGATGCACCTTTGGCAGCAATTACAGCCTCAAGTCTTTTTGAATATGATGGCACAAGCTAGGCACACCTGTCTTTGGGAATTTTTGCCCATTCCTCTTTGCAGTACCGCTCAAGCTCTAACAGGTTGGATGGGAAGCGATGGTGTACAGCCGTTTTCAGATCTCTCCAGAGATGTTCAATAGGATTAAAGTCTGAGCTCTGGCTGGGCCACTCAAGGACATTCACTGAGTTGTTGTGAAGCCACTACCATACAGGCCTGATTGGTGGATTGCTGCACAAATGGTTGTCCTTCTGTAAGGTTCTCTTCTCTACACAGAAGAACGCTGGAGCTCAGACAGAGTGACCATCGGGTATTGATCACCTCCCTGACTAAGGCCCTTCTCCCCCGATCACTCAGCTTAGATGGCCGGCCAGCTCTAGGAAGAGTCCTGGGGATTCCAAACATCTTCCACTTACGGATGATGGAGGCCACTGTGCTCATTGGAACTTTCAGGGTAGCAGAAATTTTTCTGTAACCTTCCCCAGCCTTTTCATCTTTATTTCTATAGCGCTTTTACAATGTAGATTGTGTCAAAGCAGCTTAACATAGAAGATTATAGTAAACTTAAACTGTGTCAGTCCAGTTTTCAGAGTTTAGTTCAGTTAAGTGTGGTTTAATTTTCACTGCTGAGAGTCCAAACACTGAAAAGCAAATCCATCGATGCGCAGCTCCACAAGTCCCGAACCATGCAAGCCAGTGGCGACAGCGGCGAGGAACAAACTTTACCAATTGGCGAAAGTGAAGGAAAAAAAACCTTGAGAGAAACCATGCTCAGTTGGGCACGACCATTTCTCCTATGGCCAAACGTCTTGTGCAGAGCTGCACAATTCAAAGGGGTTTTCAAAGGATTTTTCACAAGTTTGAACTTAAACTCTTCACACTCAGACATTACAATTTTGGTTGGTTTGCCAATGGCACAAATCTGGCAAAGAGCAGCTGACTGCCCAAGTGCCATCTTTCTATTTGGTATGTGAGCAAGATGTCAGATCAGGGCCAAAATTACAGTTTTTCTTTAATGCTACAACATGACAACTATATGACAATATTTATACCACTGTCAATACAATGTGTTTTTCTACCTTTAGCCTAAATGACAGCCTGTAGTATTTGTTCCATATCTTTGCCAATAGTGGCCCAGATTTGTTTTACGACAACTGGGCCACATTTTCTAAAACATATGTGACCCACTTTAGGCTTACTCTCACCTAATTTTCACTATTTACCACATGGGCCACTTTAGGGTGCCATTCGAATTACACATTGCTTTTATTACCAGATCCTTACCAAAAGTGGCCCATATGTGATTTGGTCATTTTAATGCTTAATGTGGGGCACTTCAGGCTTATTTACATATTTTAAGGGCCATGGGTCAGCCAGCAATGCCGTATCAATGTCTCAAGTGGCCCACATCCAGATGCTATCTGGGTCAATGTGTAAAAGTCCATCTATTAACCCAATGACGAAGCTAACAGCATGGTCAAAGGTTAAATGCATGTAAGCCTTTTTTAGTGCTTTTTAAAAGAATTCTGTTATTTATTAGAATTTATTTATATTTGTTTTTCATCTCTGAATTTTAAGTGACCGTCAAATTTAGACTATCTCTAATTGTAACGGATCACATTCATCAAAAGTTAATAAATTTGGATATTTGATTATTTTAGATACACTATACTTTCAGTTATTCTTTCATTGGGTACCAATTGTCGTTCTGAGTCCATGTGTGGCCAATTTCACATGCCTTCCACATTTGGGCTCGCCACCTTGATTCTTAGTCAGAGGTTTGCAGGCGACTGGTACCTTTTTAAGTCAGCCGCCTACTGCTTGCTCTGTGACAGAAAAGGTAGTCTACCCAGTCTTTTACCATGCAACTTGCCAGGTCAAAAGTGGTCTGAAAGCTAAAAACCTACAAATAAGTGCTATCTGCTTCTATATTTGTGATCCTCTAGTTTGATCCACACTGGCCGTAAAACAGCAAAGGTCAACAAAAGTGTTCACACAATTTACCGGTAATAATGATTTTAGTCGAATTCTAAATAAATCGAATATAACATTTTATTTGTCAGGTAACATTGTATTATGCCAATCACGTAATAAAACAATCAGAAAGCCAATTCAGAGATGATACTGTAAATATACAACATCCATTACTCAAAGATAAATCAAAGAGTTAGAGATGCATACCTGACCAGAGAAGTACGTTGCAGCATATAAGGCTACGTTCACACTGCAGGCAAATGTAGCCCAAATCAGATTTTTTTTTTTTTGCCCAAATGTGACTCAGATCTGTTTTTGTTTTGACAGTGTAAACAGCCCAAACCGCATGGAATCTGATCTTTTCAATTCATATTTGTGCCACTTTCGTATGTAGTATTAAATCAGATACATATTTGATGTTTTGCAATGCGATCGTAGTGTGAACGGTTATGTAGGATTTCATGTGACTTTTACACAATCTTCGATCAACATGCATCATCATTCTGTTTTGCAAACATCATCTACTCTTCAGCGGCATAGTAGAATAGCACACAGGGCAAATACTTTACTATAAAAAAAACTAAATTAACACAAAACTGGTGCTTGTTAATCAGTCATTAACCATTATTTTAAAACCACCTTTTAAAAAATTATTCAGTTAGATTTAACATAAAAAATATGTGCATAAAACTTGCATATATAAAATGAATAAAACACATAGTCCTACATAAAATAGCTATATTTCACTTAAATAATTAATACATTAACAGAACCCAATATGAAGGACTATGATATGAAAATTATATGAATATGAAAACTCCGCCTTTACAGTTCAATCTGCGGCTGCTCATTAACCCTTGATGAGTTCACCACACCGGTGGTCAGAAAGACACGCACAAAATCACAAATGATCAGTGTTTTCAATCACAAGAGACCTTATTTTAGGTTTCTAATGCCGAAATACACATTAGTAGTAGCAGAACAACCCTTTCATTCAATACACCACGGTTGTCTGTGAAAAGGGCAATAATCATATTAAACCTAATCTGACAACGTGCTTATTTCGTACAGTAAACACATTGTGTGCATAATTAGACATGTTGTGCTGTCCGTAATTGTACTTTTGCGCATGCGGGTCAGTTTAGGACCATAATCTGTTCACACTGGAAATCTGATAGTGGCCACATTTATAACAACAATGTGAACAGCTATGCAAAAAAATCAGATCTGAGAAAGAAATCTGATTTGAGCACTAAGCCTCGCAGTGTCAACGTAGCCTAAGTCTCATAGACTCACACGTCTTTTTTTTTTTTAAGAATACTGCAGTTTTTTTAAAGGAATACTGCAGTTTTAGTTAACTTCTGAAAGTGCCGTTTTTTGGACCGCTATTGCAATACAACTGAAGTACTTCTACAATACAACTGCAGTACAACTACTACTTTTCCTGCTTGATGAACAATGTTTTCCAAATTAGGTTTCAGTACTTCAGCTGTATTGCTGAAGTACTACCACAATATATTGTATTGCACTTTTTAGAAGTATAACTAACTACAGAAGTACATCTACAATACATAACATCTGCAATACATAATACAACTGAAGTGCACTTTTAATACTTATGTACCTAAGTGCAATAAATTATAACATATCACTATATTGCCCCTCTTAGTTTATTTAATGTTACTTCAGTTGTACTGTAGATTTTACTGCTGTTAAACTTTATTGCATTGTAGTTGAACTGTGTTTATACCTCATTATACTGCAGTTTTGCAGTTGCATTGAATTTTACCACAGTTATCCTTGTATATAGGCTACTGCTGTTGTACTGTTCAGTTCACTGCAGTTATTTTTTATTATTTGTTTTTGCAAATAAACTCTTAAAATTCTAATTAGAAAATTACTTAAATCCAAAAAACATGCGATGGTGTTTGTTGTAGAAGCAATGTCATCACTTGAAATCACAACATTAAAAGCAGGTTCAACATTAAGATGGAGTTACATCGCTGAACCCCACATTATCGTAGACCTACAGTGTTGAGTTTGTGCTCAAGTGGCTGCTCAGGAATTTCTGCAGTCAGCTTTTTTGGATTTGTGTCCATCTGTGGTAGTATAAACCCTTTTCAGATGACGTCACGCGGTGTCCGGTTTCACTCCACGCAGTGTATCGTTACTTCCGCCTATACAGAAATCCCCATAGAGAACTCACCCAGTCAGCTGTATATTTACTACAGATACCATTAGACTGTGACTACGGCTGTTTTTTGTTGTCTGCATTCAAGGTGAGACATCTGACATAAAAAAATAAAAAAATAAAAAAAAATTACACATCCAGATTTCAGCTTGAACCAAGAAAATGGGACTTTAAACAGTCTATTGCTTTGTGTTGCTGTCTTTACTGCAGATGAAGTTGGTAACCCTATGTACTTGTCAGTATTTGTCAAATAAAGATTTCAGATGTTTACACGGGTGCTCAACATTTTTTTTTTTTGTCCTTTTTTATTATTATTATTTTTTTTTTGTGTTCTGAATAATAAGTAATAAATAAATCTGTGGGTGTTTTACTGTGGTTGTTTACAGTGGACACATTCATATTGTTCACATTCTCAGTACTCTTGACTTCTTTTTCTATATAGGTATTTTATTCATAAACAAACATTTGTCTATTTAATATTTAAATTAAATGAAATCGAATGTCAATGTTGTATGTGGCTCTTACTAATCAAACAAAATCATTATAAAAAATTTAAATTGCAAAAATAACACCAGGAAGACTGCATTTGAATTCAGTATTATTCGATTATGAATTTATTTGTAACATTATTAATTAAAAGGTAGTACAGATATCAAATTAAATCCACCAAAAAGGTGGTGGTAGGACATAATTAATTCATTCAAATGGAGAAACTGAACAAAACATTAAAAGATCAGTAAATAACAAATGATGAAACTGGTTGCATTTATAGACATACCAGGTAATATGAGAAGATTTAATAAAGAATTGTACTTATGCTGGAACATTTACATATAACAGATCATATAAATTTATATTCAGAGCAGCATTAAAGTAAAAATAAATCCATTATTGAGGAAATAAACTTAATTAATTAATGAAAAGGTTGCAAACATATGTTTTCCTTGATAAACAATAGCTTATTCCTATTTTTAATAACTTAAAAAATAATTTTCAAACTCGGAAAGCAGTTCAGTATTGAAAGAGAAACATTTGGACACATGTCTAATACCAATAATAGTATTAAATCAGATTGTGCAATGTTAATATTTTTATTTGTAAATTTTCCAGAGAAGTCTCCCATTCATTCAAAGGTAAACCGGAACTAAAAATACACTGCATTGCCGATAGGGGGAAGTAAAGTGACGTCATTGTGAAAAGGGTCTATTCAGTCCATAGGATGACAAAGTCCAGTGCCTTGATCAAACATGTTGCAAGTCTCATTGCACTTTGGGAAACATTCATGTGCATTAGATCCTCTCTAAGTCTTTTATCCACTGCAAAAACCTATGTGAGCTTCAGACATAAGGTGAGGTTCACAGGGCAGATCATATTTTCACCGCTTAGGGAATAATGTCAGTAATGATGCTCCACTGTTTGTGAGACACTTGAATACCATTCGAATGACCATGCAATAATTGAATATCAATGAACCATGTCCAATGTGTGAGAGGTAAATAAGGTCTAAGTAATTCCTAAATTTAGTAGTAGTAATCACCAGATGGTTCACTCCCATGTAATGTATGGCAATATAATTTAGTTCCCCATCATGGGAACTTAAACGTGTGTCTGGTAACAGACTATGGGAGTACGTCAGATGACCAATCACTCTGAAGAGTAAGAAAACGGGCCAATGAATGCCAAAATGAATTGGCAGAGCTCAGCTCCACAGCTGACAGTGATTAGCCATTAGTGCTATATAAGCTGCCAGCTAAGAAGCGAGCACTAGAATTTAGCTTTCAGAGCCTCTCACGAGACTGAAGACACTCTATCTGCCAACCTGATTTCAAGACTGAAACCAGTTTACTCACCAGTGCGGGAGATGACGCAACAGCGGAGGTCGATCTGGGCTTCCGGTCCCCTGGGCATTTCGCTGATGTGCACAAAAGAGCAGTTTCCATTAAAAGAGCAAATTCCCTAAGAGAGCAACACAGTCAATCAACACGTCTTTTTTCAAGATGCTGTTCTGCGTTTCTGAATGCGGTGGTTCCTATCTCCGGATGATGGGCACGGGTATCGCATCACAGGTCTGGGGGTCCTGCATGTCGAAGCGGTGCTCGCGGACAGCTCATGCTCTCGCTGTGAGGGCATGGCTGTTGCACAGCTGAGATCGCGGCTTCCAAGCCACCCCCGTTGCTCCCCGTGAAAGCGGTTAGCACGCGGGCAGATCTGAGGATCACAGTGGGGGTTTATCCGTCACTTCCGGGCCCACAGACCCCCCAGTCCACCACAGCGTGCCCCATCCAAGCTTCGAGTGGTTGTGCGGTTTAGGGGCACACAGCGAGCACACGCATAGAGGCATAGAGGGCGCTTTTCTTCACCCGGTCCTCATGCGCTTCTGCCTTCACCTCCCCTGATGGCGAGACGGACAGTGGGTACGAAGCTATTCCTCAGGTGGGGGGCGCCGCCACCTGGAGGGGTAAGCTGAGACCCCCGTCCAAGTTGGGTGGGTTATCTGTGTCTCTCATGGCCAGAGCCCACACCGGGCCATGCCACTTCTACCCTGCACCACGGCACCTGGCTGTGCTGCACAGGGGTGGTTCTTCCCCAGGCTTATGCGTAAGCACCGCATGGTGGTCGACTATGCTCTCATGACCTTCAAGTCGGCCGCTCGTGCCCTGGGGAGGAAGATGGTTCTCCCATCACAGTTCACCGTTAAGTCTGATAATCAGACCATGAAGCGAACCTGAGGCGGGCTGCTTGGAGAGGAGGAGAACCGTTCTTTCCCTGGTGGAGGGCCGGGGCTTCCCCCGCGAATTAATGCAGCAATCCGAAAAGAGCAGCTTTTCCTCACTCTGGGTGTGGAAACCCAATTGCTGCCAGCATGGGACGCGCTGCCTTCCAGCTCTCAGCTTTGGTGCACTTCGCCACAGGCTTTGTGGGCGCCAGAGGATGAGCTCCTTTCTCGTACCTCCAGCCTCTCCGCGGGATTCTGGGAGGAAGGTAAGAGTCAATCTCTTATTTTCAGTTCTTCCTCGGGACGCTCCGCTTCCCGGGGTGAGCACTCCCCATCCCGAAGCTGCCCCTCCGCGGGTACGCCAGCGATCGTTCGGGTGACGCTGCTCGTTCGGACTCTGTCAGCCTGGTAAGCACTGCTCAGCCCGTCGTAGTAGCTCACACGGACGGTCAGACTCGGCTATGCATTTCAATTCCCTGTTGGCCTCCTGAGTCAATGGGTGTGTATTTAGGCGGTCATTGCTATGCCACCCCTGTCTCGCGTGAGAAGATTGTTATACAATCGAGCCGGTCCCTCCAGCCGAGGTGAAGAGTGGATTTACGCCCCCACTTCAGACCCAGAGAGCGGTGGGTTATACCAATCCTATCTGCGTGTTTTGATCTGTCATCTGTTCAGGATGCCAATCAAGATGCTCATGCAGAAACGCATCACCCAGTGCATCCGTCCGCAGGATTGGTTGCAGATATAGACCTCAAGGACGCTCACTCCATGTATCGCTGTCTCCCTCCTTATAACCGTGTTTTTACTGGAGTGCGACGGGGGCCGAGCATGGCAGTAAATGGTCCTCCCTTTCGGGCTCTCCCTGTTCCATGAGTGGAGGATGCCCGGTGCCTCTTCGGTGTACGTGCATCGGCATTTTTTGATTATTCATTGACTGGGTTATTTTTTTCAGATCTTTGAACTAGTCGATTATGCATAGGGACCTGGTGCTCCGGCACCTCGGCCTGTTGGGGTTTCGGGTCAACCGAGAATGAGCAAGCTCTCCCCCGGGCAGAGCTTCTCTCATCTCAGGTTGGAGCTGGACCCGGTCTCCATCACGGTGCGCTTTTAGCATGCCGGGCTAGTGCTGCCCTGTCTGTTTAATTTGCCAATTACAGTAATCTCACTGAAGTTTTTCAGAGGCTCCTGGGGCATATGACATTTGTAGCCGCTATCACGCCGCTCAATTGTTCATATGAGACCACTTCAGCACTGGCTTCTTCATCGGGTCCCCAGATGGGCATGGCGCGCGGAGACACATCAGGTGTCCATCACCACGTTGTGTCTTCGCACCTTCAGTCCCTGGATGGACCTTACCTTCTACGGGCCTGGGTGCCCATAGAACAAGTGTCCAGTCATGCTGTCATTCTGACGGATGCTTACAGTACGGGGTGGTGGGCTGTGTGTCGAATCGGACTTCGGTTGCGTTGGCATTCAATTGCCCGGAGTTGTTGGCAGTGTTTCTCGCTCTCCGCCGGTTCCTACCGGTATGGGAGGGGACATATGTGTTAGTTAGGATGGCCAGCACAGCTGCGATAGCGCACATCAGCCAAACGGTTGATACCGCCGCATGTCTCAGCTCGCTCGCCATCTGCTCCTCTGGAGTCATGCGGCTTAACAGCTACGCGCCGTTCATATCCTGCACAAGCTCTTCCATGCCAGCTTACATGCTCTCACGACAGTTACCTTCCGGAAGAATGGAGACTCCACCCTGGCACAGTCCAGCTGTTATGGGCACGCTTCAGAGAAGCCCAGGTCATCCTGGCACTTCTCCCGAGCGGCCCTTCGCCAGCTGCTTTCCCTGCTCTGCACGAATGCGCTGGCTCTCTGCTGGCCCCGGGTTTTCGCAATATACGTTTTTCCCTAGTGAGCCTGCGCACACAGACTCTGTGCAAGGTTGGGGAGACGAGGAGCGGGTCTCGCACGTTGCGCCTCCTTGGCCCAACCAGACCCAACTTTCCAGACTCACACTCCTCGTGATGGCCCACCCTGACGAATTCCCCTCTGGCACCCGCACAGCGTTCTGGAAGCCCCATGGAGGGTTTCTAGACAGAGCGCGGTGAACTTAGGTGACCTATCAGTCAATGGTTAACACCGTCACTCAGGCTAGAGCACCCTGTATAGGCAAGCCTATGTCCTGTAGTGGAGTCTATTCGTTGTGTGAACCTCTTCTCTCTGAGAAGAACCCCGGACATGCCAGATTAGTGTTGTTTTTTCTTCCTTCAGGATAGCTGGAGCGCAGTCTGTCTCCCTCCACACTGAAGGTTTGGCGTGCTGTCATGCGTGCGGATGGTAGCGCGCTGGGAAAGCATAACCTCATCAGCCGGTTCCTCAGAGGTGCGTGGCGCGAGATGGTTAATTCCATCCCCGCCCCCCTATCTTGCCCTCTTGGGATCTCTCTAGCCCCAGCAGCTATGGTTAGGTCCGTTGAGCCACTCGATTCAGTATCTAAGTTTTCTGTCCATGAAGGCAGCTCTGCTGGTCGCATTGGTATCGTTCAGGAGGGTTAGGATTCCGGTGGCATTTTCGGTCAGCGAATTGTGCCAGAAATTTGGACCAGCCTACTCTCACGTTTACCTGAGACCCCGGTTCAGCTTGTGCCAAGGTTCCTACCGCACCTTTTAATATTAGGTAGTGAGCCTGCAAGCGCTGCCTGTGGAGGAGGCAGACCCAGCCCTTTCATTGCTATGTCCGCATACGGCGCTTAATGTGACACGTAGAGCATACGTCTCTAAGCAGCTCTTTTCTGTTATGATCGCAGAACAGAAGTGCCGTATCAAAGCAGAGGTTGGTCCAATTTATAGTTTATGCCATCGCTCTCGCTTCAGGTGCCAGGGCGAGCTGTGTCCCCCGGGAGAGAGAGCACACTTTAAATAAATGAATAAAGCGGTGCCTCTTTTTTGGCGTGAGTACGCAGCGTCTCTTAACAGATTATTTAGAGCTGCGGGCTGGGCGACACCTAACACATTCATGAGATTTTATAATCCACGAGTGGAGTTGGTTTCCTCCCGATTACTGGGTTACTCCGGTCAATCGGGACAAAATTAAGCTCGGTGTCAAAAATGCTTGCTGCGCCATGCTCCCTAACCCGGAGATACGTGCGCTTTTTCTATTCTGCTAGTAAGTTTCCCGCTTGGCGAACCCTTGAGAATTCCTCCGAGGCCCCCAGCACCCGACTCAGCGGAGGAGCTGGGTTCTTGGCTCAGTGTGATGTCTGGTATGCCCACTCTTGGTCTACCCACATGCTGAGGTTCGGTGCCAGCTGTCCGCGGGCCCTGATGGCGATCCCATATGCTTATTTCAGCCACGGAGTGTTCCCCCTAACCAGGCGGACCCGTGTCTTCCCTACTCGCTAACCAGCTTATCATATGTAGCACTCCCCCTCCATAGGGCTAGTCCATATGTTCTTATTACCATCAAGTCTTCCCTCTTGGGTAGCATGTGGTCTCCGCAGCGTCCTCCCCCTTCGGGGACTGGCACACTTTCCCAATGTACTGTCGTATTTCTAAAATCCCTAGACTATATTAGCTAGGTAAAAGCACATTTACGACCCTCGATCTAAATTCTAATTATTCCCATGCAATGGTAATTTTTTGGGCCTAGGGGACGTTGGAAGGTTGCGCTCTTGGTGATGCTTGTTCGCTCACACTACGCTTGGCAAACTTCACATCAGGAGCGTGACGGGCTTAGCTGCTGTGGCATTTTCCACACAGTCTCCCATAGTCTGTTACCAGACACACGTTGAAGTTCCTATGATGGATTCCCGAATAGGGAATGGAGACGTGTGTCTCCACTGCCACAGCAGCTGAGTCTCCAGCTGTTAGCTGAGTGATCGGCTCTTCAGTAGGCAAATTCTAGTGCTCGCTTCTCAGCTGGCAGATTATATAGCACTAATGGCTAATAACCCACATAACCCACGTTCCCCGAATAGGGAACGGAGACGTGTGTCTAATTGCTTGGACATTTAGTGAATTGTAAGCACATACTGCATGAGAGCACAAGTCAATCATTGCTCGGTTTAAAGATTTTTGTGAGTTAGTCACACTTTTCTTATTTTGAGCTATGTATATCTTACTTAATATGTGAATGTTTAAAAGTAGGGCACACCTGGGCAAATGCAGAATACACATCTTCTAGATGATGAGGATTACTTCTCATTCTTAGGTAATTTAATTGCAGTTACTTATAATATAATGCTATATATATAAATTCAACAGTTCTATTTAAATCAATTCAGAGAAGTAGGGTGATACCTATATTACCTATTATCTCAAACAATGAAATGTAAATTTATGAAAATATAGTGTCATTTATTTGAAAAATGTAGTCTCTTCTTAAAGCAACACTAAAAGTTCTTGTTTGTTTACTTTCTATTGCCTATGCAATTCATGTGGAATTTTAGTCTTTAGTCAAGTAATTAAATTACTTATTGAGTAACTGAGTTACTTTTTAGGCAAAGCCATTAGAAACATAAATTAACTACAACTGTAGTGATGTAATTAATTATTTGTTTCTTTGAAGTAACTTTTGCAACACTGACCATGTTCTTATCTGCCTTACCGTTTTGAAACTCATAAGAGTGTAATAATTTAACTATTTAGACTGAGTCTTAAGCAATATTTTAAAAACTATTTTCAGTGTTTTTATATATCTCTTGAAAGAGTTTCATTACATTTAATTTATAAAATTGGAAATATTAAAGATTCATCTTTTAATGAAAATAATTTACAGGCTTTGTTACAAGTTTCTGTGACATTACAATCATATTTGTTTTACATTTCGGATGTAAATATTACTGGGTGAGTCCCCTGAACTATTGCAGGTGAGCAGTATTTCTCAATATGAATGTTATTTTAATGACTCCTACAAACAGCAAAACAAAAGAACATGCATTTTCTACATTCTTTTAAATTATTTCTTTAAGAATTCAAACTCTAGAGAAAATACCAAATCAAATGTGTTCTGTTTGGAGAGAAAGTCTCTCTTTTGACATTTTCCTATTTATAAATTCTATTGCACTGTGTATATACCCTCTTCACTTTCACATACAAAGCTAGACTTTTCAGTTCATCTGGTTACAACTTCCCATAAACTCTTGAAATATAACTGCTGCTTGTTTTCAATGTTGCAAAGTTATTGCAACATATTCAATAAACAACCCTGATTGGAAATTATTATATTTAGAATTTAGGTGTTAATTTACAGCTCTCAGTCGAGCACCAGAATAAAATTTGGATAATGTTGTTCCATTTTTAAAATGCAATCTCTTAAAGAGATGTTAGGTTTTGGGTTTTAGTCATTATTTTTACCTCAGCAGTTGGAAGAAGAGAAACTCAAACCTCTTTTCAGAGCATTTCTTTTGCATATCGACCAAACGCCGCTTAGAGTTCCACGCCTTTCTTCTCACGGACATTATCTCGACACTGAAGTTAGTCAGAGGATGTAGGGTTAACTAATACTCAAATAGTCTGGTTGCCTCCTGCTCACTCATACTAAAAGAGTAGTTAATTTAGTCATTTCCATACAACTTGCTAATATCATTGATTGAATGATTAAAAGGTCTTCATGCTGCTGTGCCTCCTGCTCCGTACAGTCAAATGCGCCTTAACAACCAAATAAAATCATGTCACAACATAATGGTAACGCAGACTTCACTTAATCTACTGGATATAAAAGATTTCAGGAGAATTCAGAATGAATCAAAAACTTTATTTTCCAGATAAAAGTGTATCATTCCAATTACAGAATCAAATAATAAAAAGTTAATTCAGAAATGTACAACATCAATTACTCAAAGATAAATCCAAGAGTTAGAAATGGATGAAGTACGTTGCAACATATAAGTCTCTGATGCAAAAGCTCAGAGACTCACACACTGCAATGGGGTATCCTGGCTACAAGATCCCAATGACATTTTTGCACCTTTCCCTTGAATACTCAACTCAGAACAAACAGCAATAAGTTCAGTACAATAAAAGCTTCACAAAGACCCTTGTCTGGTAATGAGTTGATGTGTGTAAGAATGGGGTTTAAACTACAGCGGTTCGAACTGTAGTTTTGCCTAATGACAAAAAAGTTATCAGTATAATGGTGGAAAAACTGTACATTTCACCACATCGTAAAACCCCCAAAGTCCACATATTAACCAGGCCCTAATCTAATCAGTATCTGCCTTTGGAATCTGTATGAACCTTCTTGGTGAAAAAGTCATTTTGCCATATAAACAAATGCATATGATAATTTACATTCCTACAAGTGTAAACCATTTTCCCTGGAGTGGAGCATCTGGCAAAGATCTTATCAAAACCTAAATCAAGAGATATTGTGAAATATTATGAAAACACTGACTATTTCACTGACTTTTAGCTCTGAAAATTAAACCAAACTGAACTGAACAGAACTGAACTTAAACTCTGAAAACTGGACTGACACTGTTTCAATTTACTGTACTCTTCTATGTTAAGCTGCTTTGACACAATCTACATTGTAAAAGCGCTATAGAAATAAAGATGAATTGAATTGAATTCTTCTCAGATGAGAAAGTTTATTGTTTTAGCGCCTGACAATTCTTGTGGTCTTGCCCCGTGGAATTCTATAACAATTTTCAGGGTTTGATATTATGAAGAGATATAGCCATCCTTATAAATGGCTACACCAGGCAGGTACAAGAAAAACATGCTCTAACTTTAATAGGACTGAGGTTAATTTGTGCTCTATTGCTTTGGACAAGTCTTCGGTATTTTCTGTTATTACATCAGAGGATGTGGGCTCATTAAGTGTGACATCTTGGTCTGATTCATCTTCTGCAAAAAAAAAGGGTCTGGAACTCCAAGTGTTAAATTAACAAGGACAGTCTAAATAAACACAAGTATAAGGATGACAACATCCAAAATCCCTATTATGAAGCTTAAAATGCTTAAGATTTGCCAAATGCTTGGCTTTGGAGACACCCCAAACTTTGCATTTCTACACTGAGTGACTTGGGAGAAGAAAGAAAAACAACAAAACTGACCATCCAAAGCAATAATTAAAAAGTGCAAATTACTTAAATTTTTCAAGTGACTGGATTATTCAAAACTTGTCCTAATTGTTGTTTAACAGTACTCCATCTTACAAAAGACAAAGAGAGATAACAAACTGGCTCACATAAAAGTAAACAGACAACTCTTTAGCGGAGATATGTCAGTTTCTGTTTCCCCTCAGTTTTGCATTGCCACTACGCAAACTGCACATCTACGTACTGAGAGTGGGCGCACTACTTAGTCCTTTATAAAATTGCAAAAATAAATAATTATTCTGATGTCCCTGTATATTTATTTTTAGGATTAGAAACATTTTTTACAGTAATATTTTAAATCACAAAGGAAAACAGCAGGAAAGCAAAGGCCATTGACAGCTTCTCTACATGCATTTTGACTGCTGCCAGTACCCATACCATAATTGTGCGATTAGACGCGCAGCATCCCAAAAACTGCAGCTGGCCTGTCCGTGATCTTTCAATGCATGGCTGGCATGACCGCAGTAAAATAAATTATGTTTTCCCTGCTATAAGAAAATTCATAATAATTCTATATGTAAAATACACAGGAAAGAACCCTTGAAAATGTAAATATATATAATGTGGTTAGTACCTTAAGAATTAAACAAATATAAAAATGAGATGAAAAAAAAGCTTTGAAAAGAGAAACAGTGGAATGAACACGCGCTCAGTAATGTTATGCGGATATGCAGTTTGAGGGGAAAGAGAATACTAAACAACACTGGGTATGCTGGTTGACACGATACGTTAAAATAAGTGTTTAGGCACATAACTAAAAAGTGTTTGGGCCTTCATGTAAAGTTTACTTGTAAGTTTACTGGAATTACTATTATTTTATTTCCACTCTGTTTAACATTGTGATGAGGGGAACTTGTAAACCTTCTAGCCGAGTTAGAACAGTCAAACTAGTATTACTAACAGCATGTAAAACAACAGTACAACATAATATTTGATGAAATCATACATGTACAATGTTAATAATAAGCCCAAACGTATGTTTAAAATGACTTACCAATTTTCTTGATTCCTGTTTCACCACGGTGAGTTCATCCATGTGGTGTAACAAGAAGGGAAATCAGAATGGACATAAGTGCAGGTCTCAAAATGTATTAGGTCACAAAAGATAAAAAAATCTCCAAAAGACTTCAAGCATAGTGAGGAATAAATAAATTAAAACTTAACAAAAACTGCTCCGAAGAGGACAAAATGCAACTAAGGATTTCTCAGAGGGACTCAAGAATTAAATAAAAAACTAAGACAAAAACCAGAAGTATTAGAGTCCCAAAAAACAGCCAACAAAAACTACTCCATAGAGGAAAGAGAAATCTGTTTTGGGGCGTAGTTTCTTACTCACTCAGCAGGGGGCGATATGGGTGAGGGAAGGGAACACCGATTGCTGAGACTGGAGACAAAAAACAGCCAAACAGCGGAGATGAAACAAAACAGCAACAGAGACTAGAGATGACAGAGAGGGGTGAAAAAGCACCAAAAATAAAGGAACAACTGACTGGGAGCCAATCGCGACATAGCACAATGCAACAGGAAACTTGACTGGACTAGCGAAACCGAAAGAACATTGTAAAAAGATAAACATGCAACAACAATCTGACAAAGGACAACAAAAGAGAGGGAACTAAATAGAGGGGGAATTACTGCAAAACAAAGAGAACATCAATGAGTGAAATCTAGGCTTAATAGAATAATTGGAAAGAAATGGGAAGATGGGCGGAGACGTGTCAAGATATCATCAAGGTGCACAAAGACAAATTTATTTACAATGTCTCTCAGCACATCATTAACCAGGGCCTGGAAGTCAGCCGGGCATTGGTCAGACCAAACAGAAGGACCCAGTATTCAAAGTGACCCAGTATTCACCCCATTGGAGTGTTGAAGGCTGTCTTCCACTCATCCCCTGCTCTAATGGAGCTAAGGTGATAGGCATTACAGAGGTTGTGCTTAGTGAAGAGCTGGGCACCCTGCAAGAGTTCAAAGTCTGAAGACAAGGGATACCTATTTTTAACCGTAATGTCATGCAGCCCTCGATAGTCAATACACTGACAACGGGAGCCATCCCTCTTCTTAACAAAGAAGAACCCAGCACCTGCAGGAGATGAGGAGGGGCGGATGAGGCCAGCTTTAAGGGATCCATCGATATATTTGTCCTTGGCCTGTCTTTCAAGACTGAAAGGGAATACGAGTGACCCTTAGGCAGAGAAGTGCCTGGGAGGAGTTCTATGGCACAATCATAGGGTAAATGCAGAGCCAAGGAGGTGGCCCGGGACTTACTGAACACCAGACACAGATCAAGATATTCTGCCAGGACCCTGGTCAGATCCATTGCTACCACCTCGAAAACAGAACACACAGAAACAGGAAATGGGAAAGGACCAAGACAAGACGCAAAACAAGACTGACTCCAGGATAGAACAGAATTTCCAAACCACTTCAATTCATCTTTATTTCTATAGTGCTTTTACAATGTAGATTGTGTCAAAGCAGCTTAACATAGAAGATTATAGTAAACTGAAACTGTGTCAGTCCAGTTTTCAGAGTTTAAGTTCAGTTTAGTTCAGTTCAGTGAGGTTTAATTTTCACTGTTGAGAGTTCAAACACTGAAAAGCAAATCCATCAATGCGCAGCTCCACAAGTCCCGAACCATGCAAGCCAGTGGCGACAGCAGCGAGGAACAAACTTCACCAATTTGTGAAAGTGAAGAAAAAAAACCTTGAAAGAAACCAGGCTCAGTTGGGCACGACCATTTCTCCTATGGCCAAACTTCTTGTGCTAGGCGCCGGAGGCTGGAGAAATCTGGACGTCCATGGTGGAGAAGCTGCAGGTGGGAGAGGTCACCGTCTGGTGTTAAGGCTGGCCCTTCAGGATCAATGCGAAGACTTGTCTGTCACTGGGTCTTACAGGAATCAGTCTCAAACTCCCACTCCATGACCACCACAGCAGCTGCTCAGACTACGGCCTGGTCCAGGGTTATGGAAACCTCGGGAATAATAAAAATAAATAAATAAATAAAAAGACTAACATAAGCGCAGATGCCGTTCAAATTATAATGTCTTTTGGGAAGTGTTCCCGGCTCCGGTTGCTGTAAATAATGCAGACTAGCAATCCCTTAGAGGATTTGAATGTCAAAAGCATTTGTGTTTTATGTGTATGGTAATGCAAAGAGATGTGTCTTTAATCTAGTTTTAAACTGACAGAGTGTGTCTGCTTCCCGAACTGTGCTAGGAAGGCTGTTCCAGAGTTTAGGTGCCAGATATGAGAAAGATCTACCACCTACAGTTGATTTTGATATTCTGGGAATAATCAGTTGTCCA
>CAIGQV010019086.1:5383871-5397488 GCA_903798115.1 Danio jaintianensis
AATTTTGCCCAAAAACACAACCATGAATAAAGAATGGTACCAAAACACCCTCCAACAGCAACTCCTTCAAACAATCCAACAACAGTTTGGTAAAGAACAATGCATTTTCCAGCAGGATGGAGCACCGTGCCATAAGGCAAAAGTGATTTCTAAGTGGTTTGGGGACCAAAACGTTCAAATTTTGGGTCCATGGCCTGGAAACTCCCCAGATCTTAATCCCATTGAGAACTTGTGGTCAATCCTCAAGAGGCGGGTAGACAAACAAAAACCCACTAATTCTGACAAACTCCAAGAAGTGATTTTGAAAGAATGGGTTGTTATCAGTCAGAATTTGGCCCAGAAGTTGATTGAGAGCATGCCCAGTCGAATTGCAGAGGTCCTGAAAAAGAAGGGCCAACACTGCAAATACTGACTCTTTGCATAAATGTCATGTAATTGTCGATAAAAGCTTTTGAAACGTATGAAGTGCTTGTAATTATATTTCAGTACATCACAGAAACAACTGAAACAAAGATCTAAAAGCAGTTTAGCAGCAAACTTTGTGAAAACTAATATTTGTGTCATTCTCAAAACATTTGGCCATGACTGTAAAAGGGGAATAGCACCCACCAGGATCCCCATCTCACTGGTGAGCTTTGGTTTTTGCTGGGCAGACTGTAGCAAAGTGTCCAGGTTTGCCACATTAAAGGCATAAACCCAGAGCCAGTCGCTGTTGTTTCTCCTGGGGTGTTAAACGCAGGCGCCTCAGTTTCATGGGTTCAGGGTCAGGCACAGTCGCAAATGTGGAAGGTGAACAGGTGTTCTCCACCCTGCCAGAAGAACGAGTTGGCTTACTCTGGAGCTGGCAACTGAGGCGATCCTGGATGCATAGCACCAGATTTATAAAGTTGTCAAAGTCGTGTGGCAGCTTATGGGTGTCCTGGTTGTCCTCCTTCAGACTAGCACGGAACATAGATCGACACACCCCCTCGTTCCAGTCACAAGAGGCTGCCAGGGTTTTAAACAGGATGGCATACTCAGTGACCGAACGGCCATTCTGATAAAGGCAAGCGAGCTGATCTGCAGCCTCTTGTCCTCTAGCAAACCAGGAGGTCATTGAAAGAGGCACAACAAGTGGCACTAGTTTCCCAGACAGACGTTCCCCATTCACAAGCCTTTCCTGTAAGGAGAGTTAACACAAAGGCCACCTTAGTCTCTTTTGTGGTATCCAGATGTGGTTGGAGGGCGAACACCACAGAGCATTGAGACAAAAATTCCCGACATGTGTTGGGGTCCCCATCATAAAATAGTGGATTATTGAAGCATAGTTTGGGCTCATGGCCTCCCAAAGTGGTCTCTCGCTGGAGTTCCTGTATGCGAGTTATAAGTTTAGCCACCTGATTGGCAAAGAATTCCTCTCAGTGCAGAATTCTACCACTCAGTATTCATGAGTCGGGTCTCATGTTGGCCCAGAAGCAGATATGACAGGATCTGGACCTGTTGTGTCCATCTAGGACAGATCAGAACGGACACAAGTGCAGGTCTAAAAATTTATTAGGTCACAAAAGATAAAAAAATCTCTAAAAGGCTTCAACCACAGGAAAATCTTAACAAAAACTGCTCCGAAGAGGACAAAAATTAGTCTAAGGTTTTCTCAGAGGGACTCAAGAATTATATTAAAAACTAAAACAAAACAATCAATCAGAAGCAATAGACTCAGAGTCCCCAAAACTCTCTCTTTCTGGATCAGGTGGGCTGCAAAGCAGTGAGGGAGAGCAAGAGCACTGGGACAGGTGAGGGACAGGAACACCAATTGCTGAGATCGGAGAGAAAAAAACAGCCAAACAGCGGGGATAACCCAAAACAGGAACACAGCCTGGAGATGACAGAGAGGGGTGAAAAAGCAGCAAAAATAAAGGAACAACTGACCGGGAGCCAGGCACGAGACAACACAACAGGAACCGACTGGACTGGACTAGCGAAACCAAAAGAATGTTGTAAACAGACGAACATGCAACAACAGTCTGACAAAGGACAACAAAAGAGAGGAAACTAAATAGAGGAGGAATTATGATGAAACAAGAAGAACAGGTGAGTGAAATCTAGGCTTAATACAATAAGAAGGAAATGGTAGGATGGACATGTAAATAACCTGTATGTAAATAATCCTGAACATGAAAACAAATGAAAGCCCAGGTGATCAGACAGAGGACCTGACAGTTAGATCAAGTATAACAACTTCTTTAGAGTAATGACCTTGTGCCTTGTGGACTTTTTTCAGTGTACACACAGTTCTGTCCAAACAGCTTCCAAAAGTTGATTTTGCATTATAGGTGCCCTTTAAGAAATAATTATTTCCCACTACTAAACTTAAATGTACAAGGTAACACTTTATAGTAACTGCACACTAACAACCATTTATTAAGCATTAACAAATAGTTAAGTCATCATTTGTTAAGAATATAAAGCATTTGTTTTACATACTCTACAAATGCTGTATTCCTGATTTATAAGCACATGTATAATGTGCTTAATGATTGTATTGTCATACTTTGTTAATTATTATTTTTGTCATTAAGGATTGCATTATTTTAAAAAGCTATTAAAGAACAGTTGGTGGTTTTAAAGATCATTCAGAATGAGTAAGTAAATGAATAATAAATTATTCAAATGAACAATTATACATCTTATTTTTCAGGCATGCAGTAATAGTTACTCTGTATGTTAATAAATGCTTTATTAACACAACTTCATGCAGTTTTGTGATCTAATCTAAAGTGAGGACTATTTATCCTTCATAAATCCCTTATAAATGACAATTAAAGGCTTAGTTATATTTTAACAGAAAAAAATGAAATGTTTGACCAAGTGATCAACAAAAAGCGGTCAACAAAGTGACAAAAAATATTTCATGATAAACAAATGAAACTTTATTAAATGAAAAATAAATATTTGAAATCTTATTTAAAATAAATGACTGTACATTTTAAACATTGCTTAATAGCATATTATTATATTGTTCAATTATTATATTGTTTTTGTTTTATCTAAAAAAAAAATATATATATATGTTGTATTTTGACACTACTGTAATTTAACTATGTTTAAACTGTATAGTTTTCCCAGTGATGGGTTGCGGCTGGAAGGGCATCCGCTGCGTAAAACATATGCTGGATAAGTTGGCGGTTCATTCCGCTGTGGCGACCCCAGATTAATAAAGGGACTAAGCCGAAAAGAAAATGAATGAATGAATGAATAAACTGTATAGTGATTTTATTTTTAGATACGATTGTGTAGTGACCAGCAGTAAAATCCGGAACTTGTGGAAATTCAATTGTGGAAATTAATTTAATATGAACATATGTAACTGATCAGACACATAATTATTTTGCTTTATTCAACAAATAATGCACAGTCAACCTCTCCCATCCAGAAAGAGCAATTGTCAGTGTGTAATCCGATTCCACAGGTATTTACAACACGAAAAGGAATGTGCTGTTATGTTGGACAGAGAAATGGTCAGGCTGCTATACAACTCAACTTAAGACTTTTCATGTAATCCTTTATTCCCTCCTTGTGTGTAATCGGGTGTTTGCAACAAGTTTCTTGCTCATGTATTAATCTTCTGTGTTATAATGCTACTAGAATTAAGGTTTAACACTACCACAGTTAAACAAGATCATCTATGGTTCATGTTTGATGTCCCTGCAGAGCTAATTTGGTGTACTGAACGACTGTTTACATTTTATGTTAATACATGTGCAACAAATTAACCTTTTAAAAAAACTTTAAACATTAACAAAGATGGGATATCAGCACAGCCCAAATGTTCCCAACTCCATTAATTTTCTTTCTTTTCTTAACGTGGAAAGTCTAGTTAAGTTTAGTGCACCGCAAAACCAGAAGTCAACACAACTACAGTCTTTTGCTGCCTCAAACTTGAAACTACATACTCCACTCCACTCCAAGTCTTGCAAGGACAAAGCCGACTACCAGCGAACTCACATGGGCACCCAGCTCAACAGAGGGAGTTCATCACATTACAAAAGGAATGCAAGCAATGCAAACATCTCCAGACTATACTGGTGTAAACTATATGTAACCCTAAAGAAACCATAAAAGGGTTAAATTGATGACTTTTGGTTTGTTTGGTTAGGTCTTACAAAATTCAAGGGTTTTACATCATTACACTCTCTCAAACTCTTTTTATTTTATCCTTTACTCTTCTCTACAACCTGTAGGAATGTGTGTTTGTGTTAGGTGTTAGTTTATGTTAGAATAGTCAATAAAGTTTCATTTTTGTATAAAGAAAAGTGCCTGTGCATATTTATGAATCTACTGCCTTAAACTCAGATCTTGTTACCTTGCTTAAACATAAAAAGTTGATTCTTTTGAAGTCTTTAAAATGAATTCAGTTAAAATTAAACTTTACATTAATCTTCAATTCGCAATGGATTCAATGAATAAACATCTGTACTTTGTCCTTCTGAAGAACAAATGTGTTAAGAGAGCCAGAACTAGCAGAATGGGTTCTTGATCTAAGCAAAATTTACCTTCTAATCAACATTGTCTCAGACACACAAATACACACCCAGGAACCATGGATTACAAAATATTCCATCTGATGGAGTGGACACAAAATGGAGTATTTTGCTCTATGTACCTTTACATTTAAATAATCTTGTGCAAATTATATAATCATATGCACTGTATGAAATACAATATATATATATGAAAGTATGAAACCTTACTTACACTGTTAAAAAAAATCCGTAAAATTTACGGAAAAATACCGGCAGCTATGGTTGCCAGGAATTTTCTGTAAAAAATACGGAAGTTTTATAGAACTGTTTAAATTTACAGAAAATAACCGTATTTATTTAACTGATACAATGTTCAGTTCACAAAAATGTAGCTTTGTTCACAAAAACGTAAAGTCATTAAATGCATTAACGTGTTCATGCGATTGCAATCAGCAAACTGCTGATTTTCACTGCATCAGTAACTACACAGTTACATTTAAACAAAAGAAGATGCAGCATAACATCAGATGCTCTTCGTTTATCTTAGACTTGAACACAGATGCTACTATCCTGCACAATGGTGACACAAAAAAGGTTTTACAGTATTTTGCAGTTTTTTTTCTTGATTTTACGGAAAAATACCATGGTTGAGGTTCATATCCTGATTCTTAATGTCTGTGTGTCTAATAAATATTGCTGGAGCTCTCATGGTTTTGTGCATGAAATTGTAATTATTAAATAGGAGTTTTTGTTATTTCCTCAATTGTTTGTTTACCATTTATGGGAAGCTGCGGTATTGTCCCAAATAACATCACATGAAAAAGACAAAATAATTGCATTTTTTATAACTTTGCTCATAAAATACTAGAAATTATATCTGTAACAGTTAAGTACATAAAGCTTCTCATTGCTATTCTTATCATAACTGATGAGTTTCAGAAACACAGTTATAACAATTAGAGAAACATTAAAATAAAAGAGTAACGGATCAAGAGCCCAACTAAAGCAGCCTCTGATCTCCACAATGGTGAGTTCAAATGAAAGATTTTCAATAAAACATATAAACCTCTCTTAATTATTACATTTTTTTACAGAAATGAAGTCAGACTGTAATCAGTGAAGCTGGTAATGCTGTTTGTGGAGTTGTTTAATCCTCTGTTTTAATTCAGTTGGTTTGGTGTGAGGCTGTTGCTGTATAGTTTTATTTCTTGTTCTTTCCTTTGGTGATTGTGCTTGTTAACAGCAGGTGTTCATCAGTGTCTGAATTTACTCATTTGTGGTCATTTACTCTGTCTAGTGGACTAAACTAATCAACTGATTTAGGGACTAGTGAATGAGAGTGTATGGTGAGATTTCAGACACTCTGCTTACTTTCCCAAAAACAAAGGTTAGATCTGTTACAGTTATTTTCCATATTTTGTAAAAAAAATGAACTGTTAATCATTTAACAGGTTTTTCACTGTAGATTGTGCAAACTTTTACTGTTAAAATTACGGACATTTCTTACAGTGTATATATATGCACTTAGGTAAGAGCAACATTACGTAGTGATGTTTAGTCTTTATATTCTCAGCACAATGTCTTGGGTAAACTATAAGTGGTTTAGAAAGTGAATTATGCATTGGAAAATATTTAAAACATAAATATATAAAAACATTTTAACTGTAGACCATGACTATGCAAATGCCGGTCACAGCATAGTTGACACCTCCAGTCACCACCTCATCCAATCACAATGTTGGTCTGCAAGAAGAAACAAAGAAGCCTGTGAATGAACTTGGGAAGTTGAGCTACTAATGCAACCACCATAAGCCAGTGCCTCCTAAAAGATCTTTAGCATCATTAATTATCTCCAAAGGATTCTCTGCATATCCCAGGTTATCCTCAAAACTTTGCTGCATGTTCCAGCAAGGATTTACATGGTGTTTGGATTCACAGTGCTTTTCCCAAGACTTCTGAAACCAATGCTTCAGCACTGTAACTTCCAGAAATCTGCATGTTCTAGATTTGAGGACCTCTACCTTCAAGACGTCAACATGTTACCAACATCAGGACCACAACCTCTAGAAATCTGCAATCTGCACATTCCAGATAAGCCAGATTTCCTCTTCATAAAGCTCAAGAGACCCATGTCTGGTTTTTCCATGCATTATGACCTGCAGGAAGATCCAGCTTCTTTCAACCACTGCATCAACAGCAGAAGAGTAAATATTTCACTTCCCACACCTTTATACTGAAACATAGCGTGGTATGTTTCAGTATAAGATATTCTAATTATAATTAGATTTTTATAACTGATATTCATTAATAACAAAATGGTCCTCAGTTCTTTGTTATTTTAAAATAAGGTTTACCTTATTACCTTATCTAGCTTGTCTTTAAAAAAGATAACAGAGTGATTCATCACAGTCTTCAACTTAATCAACTTCATGATTCATGCCTACGCACTTCAATTATTGTACACTTTTGTTACCCTTGTTTTTTCTTTTGTTAATACTGATTTATTACAATTGTGTTTTCCTTGTGTTGATAATACAGTAATAGGCTTGTCAAGTCAGATGATCTCACCATCCTTCAGATTTGGCCACATAATATCCTTCAAAATGTGTATAATTCATTTCAATTTTTGATTGTTAATTATTGCCACAGTGAAAACTGTGTCTGGTGCCCCTGTTTAAATGAAGTTATTTATTAAATTAGTGAGGAGTGACCAAAATCTCAATATTAATGTTAATACTAATGTTAATTGTAATATTCAAATCAACCAAAGAAATTATCACTACATTATTTGGTACCCCGCCTGAGGCTAAAATGTCAATATTAATATTAATACCCAAATATTGATGTTAATATTAGTGATAAATTCAAAATAACACTACAATTGGAACATTTTCTTTTAATTTGAAATTGGGTCTTTAATTGTCATTTATAAGGGATTTACAAATCATAAAAAAGTCCTTATGATTGTAAATAATGCAATACTAAATTTAGTGGTGAACAAAATAATCATTAAGAAAGTATTAAAATAGAGTCATTAAGCACACTACGCATGTTATTATAAGTTAAAAATACAGCCTTTGTAGCTGTTTCATTGTAGCATAAACTGCTAAATGATGTCTGTTAATGTAGAGTTAATGCTTAACAAATTATGAATTAACTATCTAAAATAAATAAAATAAGGAAAACCCTTGAGTGCCAACATTTTCAGACTGTATATAGGGTATATATAGGGTAGATAAAATTATGGTAACCTGGGCCTGGTTATGCCTGGGTGCTGGGTTTGCCAGTTGGGTTAGGAGTATTTCTGCATTATATTGTAAACAAAACAAATGTTTGTGTCTGATCTACTTCAGTCTTTACACTACTGATTAGTCTTCCATGGTTTCTAGGTGCAGGATGCAGGGGTTCTGGTACAGAGATTCAAAGCTGACCTTTACAAATGTGTGGAATACATCCAAGACCCCCCAAAATTAAAGGAAAACATCCGGGAGCTGTATAAAAAATATGTACAGCCATCAGATGTGGTAAGACATCGAAATACTGGAGTTGCTATTCATATTGTTTTGACCCCCTGTTACTCAAGAATGTGAGGTGTTGGGATGTAGGTGGAGAAACCAGGAGAGGACACAGATGTGCCACAGGAAAACAGCAGACACAGGAAGCACTATGAGAACGTCATCATTACACTGAAGAAACAGCTCAGCAGAGACACAAATATCTTTCAGGCCAAAAACACCAAGCTCATGAAGGTGAGATAAACAAACAACAACAATAAAAAAAGACCTGAAAAAGGAAAATAGCATATTTAATTAAAATCAAACTGACGTGACAAATGAACAAGTCCAAGCAAAAAGTTTGACCAAAAAAAAAAATCTGACATCATTTAATAATCCCCCACTTCTTCTAAATCTGTTTGAGTTTCTTTCTTTTGTTGAACACAAATTAAGCTTTTTTAAAGAATGTTGGAAACAGAAGAAAGAAATTCAACAGAAGAAATGTTCAGAAAACAGAAATGTTCAACAGAAGAAAGAAATTCATGAAAGATTAGAACCATTTGAAGGTGAGCAAATAGTCAGGAAGTTTTCAATTTTGGGTGAACTGTCCCCTTAATGTTTGTAAACCTCTCTTTTCCATAAGTCAACTCTGCTCTTATTGCTCAGCTGGCCAAATCTGTTTTGATTGGTCTTTCTATATCTGTTCTGTGTCGGAAACAAAATACCCATTTCAGAGTGTTTGTATGTTGTGGGCAGGCAGGAATTATTCAAATACATGTCATGCTGACAGACTCTAACATAAACTGGTAGCAGATTAAAGGTTTTTAAAAAGTTGATGGCACTTAAAAGGATGTTCATAAGACTATCATGAAAGCTTTATAATCATGAAATTACATAATGAATATGAATTATATTTTATCAGTGGTGGAAAAAGTAGTGAAAAATCATTATTAAGTAAAATGACCATTACTTGCTAAAAAAATGTAGTGAGACTAAAAATATGTTCTAAATAAAAGTATGAATAAAAGTAACCCTTTTAAAACCACTTAAAAGCAGTGAGTATTATGGTGTGAAAATCCCAGCTCCTAAAAATAAATTATTTACTTTGCATCAGTGCCTTTTTCTTTTAAGGGTGTTTCTAAGTGTAAGTAAAATTGTTTGCCATTCATGAACTATAAATGTAAAATTTGATATTAATTTAATGTGAGAACACTTTAATTACATTAATATATGCACCTATAATTAGCCGACAGAACGCAGGTTGTTACGTTTACATGCAGAGAGAAGTCTGTGTAACCCAAGGGGTAAAAATCTAGATGTCTGGATATGTTAATGCTTGGATTATGTACTTTGGACTTTGACTAACAAGCTGAGTGTCTAGCAGGTGGCAATGCTTCATAAAATGAATTAATTCTTCATAAACAATTATTTTATCTTGAAAATTATGTTCAAAAAACTTTTGGAAATAATTATTAACATATGTACACACTCAGATGTATCAGAGGCTTTCTGTTTGTGTGGAAGAATTCACTTTTGTCATCTGTGTCCAGGACAATGTTATTCTTATGAAAGAGATAAATGGTCTGCGTCAAGAGCTCCTCACAGTCAGAATGCAGCTGTACAGCTTTGAAAGTCAAAGCAGCTTAAACAAAAACATCAAGAGCTTTGCTAACAAAAGAGGTGACCCATTTGACCCATATTGATTCTTTTGATGTGATAATTTTGCATTCTGTACTTTTACTACTGTTACGCTTTCAGAATTTAAACAAAATGGTCATTGATTATCATGGACTGCCATTTTAATTGATACTTCAGGTACAGATTCAGCAGGCAGGACCAGCTTGATGATGCAGCAGAATTTTGAAGAAACAGAGAAGATCATCCAGCTTCAGCGAATGGAAATCCAGAGACTCAAGCAAGAGATTCTCAGCCATACACCCTCCTCTAGAAATAAACTGCCACCACTCTAAACAATATTTGTTTATCATTCCTAAATAAAGTATCGTTATTTTATGCATCAGTGATGAGGAACAACAATACTGTATGCCCAGATTTAAATAAATGTTCTATATATACTGAATGAGACTTACTAACAATGATTTGCCTTGTACACAGATAAATTACTAAGTAATCAGCCATGAAAAGATTGCCTCCACATGTTGCTAATTTAAAGTCTGCATGAAAGGAAAGTTAATATTGTCCTTTTTTTCCCCCTGTCATGATGCGCATCCAATTAAAACGTTTTCTGAAATGAGAAAAAAGTGTAGGTTGGTAAATAATTTTGTCTTTTGTGAACCGATTGGATTGCCCAAACGGAGGATGATTTGAATGAGGGTTGTTAACTTTTACAGTCTACCAGAATAACCATCAGCACTCTCTGATGCAGAATATTTTCAGATGCCCGATGATGAGGAGATTGAGGAGCTAACTTTTACATACGGAATCGTATCTTATTAGTTTAAACCACTTGCGAAGGAAGGGCAGAAACAAGACACACACTGATAGACCCTGAAAAAGCATTGCATGTGACCAAAAGTGAAGAAAAGTTATTTCAAGGCAGGAGGGAAGGTTATGGTATTTAATTAAAGATTATGACATCAAATTATTATTTTTTACAAAGTAATGAAGTGCACAGATATGTATTTTCTTAACAAGTACTTCTATTATACAAAGGAAAGAGAAAAGGAAAGTCTGATTTCTTGCCAACTTTAAAAAATGTTGTAGCACCTATTAATGGATAATTTATCCTAATAATGCATAATATTCATTCATTTCTTTTCGGCTTAGTCCCTTTATTAATCTGGGGTCACAACAGTGGAAACATTCATACACACTCATTCACACACATACACTACGGACATTTTAGCTTACCCAATTCACCTATAACGTATTTCTTTGGACTTGTGGGGGAAACCTTAGCACCCGGAGGAAACCCACGCGAACACGGGAGAACATGCAAACTCCACACAAAAATGCCAACTGACCCAGCTGAGGCTCGAACCAACGACCTTCTTACTGTGAGGCCATCGTGCCACCCACTGCGCCACCATGACGCCCCATAATGCATAATATATAAATAATAATATATCATAATATTAAAAACGTACCTGCCAGTAATAAGATTGAAGATATTGCTGTCCAATTAGATTGTGGAGACAAAAATAAAATAATACTATATATTATTTTATGAAAGGGGTCATTTTCAGGGGCCATTGACGTCATAATTATTGATATTGTCAAAAAATGCAACAAGTAAACAAGTAAAAAATAAATACAAACTTAATCATAAATAGTTAAACTAATAGAATAGGAAAAACATTGTTGATAATGAAATAAAAGAACACTGTTAAAAAAAATCCATTAAATTTACAGAAAAAACTGGCAGCTGTGGTTGCCAGGATTTTTCTGTAAAAAATACGGAAGTTTTAAAGAACTGTTTAAATTTACGGAAAATAACCATATTTAATTAACTGATACAATGTTCAGTTCACAAAAATGTAGCTTTGTTCACAAAAATGTAAAGTTATTAAGTGCATTAACGTGTTCATGCGATTGCAATCAGCAAACAGATTTTCACTGCATCAGAAACTACACAGTTACATTTAAACAAAAGAAGATGCAGCATAACATCAGATGCTCTTTGTTCATCTTAGACTTGAAAACAGATGCTACTCTCCTGCACAATGGTGACACAAAAAAGGTTTTACAGTATTTTGCTGTTTTTTTTTTTTTCTTGATTTTACGAAAAAATACCGGCAGCTGTGGTTGCCAGTAATCTACTGTTTTTAACATTTTACGTTCGGAATTTCAATTTACGAAATATTCCCGTTAAAAATACATTCCACAGTGTGAAGTTTTCATCAAACACATTTAACCCCTTAAATCCCAGAGCAAAATCCTCACTAGTGTCCTCACTACAGAGGGTTGAACACTAAGGCAGTGATGAAGTTAATGAGATAATTGTCTAATTAAAGGAATATTGATAATGATTGATGAACAACTGTTAACAAGCAGAATAACCAAAGTAAAGAAAAACAAGACCAAATAATACAAATTTCAGCCAAAACCAAAGATAAAATCAACTGAAGATAAAACTCTAAATAAAAATTAATTACACAATAAAAAAATTATTCCTCTCAGCAGAGGATCATTAAACAACTCCACAAACATAAGGAGCTTCACTTATTACTGACCTTTGACTTTATTTCTGTCACGTGAACAAAAGCTCTTAATGAAATTTTTGTTGCTCATTTGAAAATCACCATGATGGAGGTCAGAGTCTGCTTTAGTTGGTCTATTCAACTTCTTATTTTAACACTAGTTTTAATTTGGTTGTTGTAATTAATTGTGTTAATCACACTATTTGTACAGCATTTAAAGCCAAAAGAAAATCTAAGAATAAGTCTGATGAGATTAACTGTGACATCAGAACCACCCTCACCTACTTGTGTACTTACTAAACTTATGGTTAGTTATGTGTGAGGAATTAATAACATACATAAATAATACCACTGGAGCTTCAATGTTTAAGACTATTTAACAAGCCTAAATACACCATTCACAATGTAAATGTTTGATCTACGGCAGAACTTAAAAACATAAGGCGGTTCATGTCGCCACAGCGGGATGAACCGCCAACTTATCCAGCATATGTGTTAAGCAGCGGATGCCCTTCCAGCTGCAACCCATCACTGGGAAACATTCATACACACACATACACACTACAGACAATTTTAGCTTACCCAATTCATCTATACCGCATGTCTTTGGACTTGTGGGGGAAACCGGAGCACCCGGAGGAAACCCACGCGAACACGGGGAGAACATGCAAACTCCACACAGAAATGCCAACTAACCCAGCCGAGGCTCGAACCAGCGACCTTCTTGCTGTGAGGCGAACGTGCTAATCACTGCGCCACCACGTCGCCCCTTATTGCTTTAAACAACGTCATATACAGTTTTAAACATGTTTTAACAAGTTTCATTGAAAAAGCAAGTGATTTTTAGGGAGACAGAAAATTGCTCATTTTTGAGCTCTCATGCAGAATTCTTGCTCCTTGGGCTGAGAAATGACCTTTTCAGGCCAAAAACAGAAAGTGATAAAAACTGCTTAAAACAATGAAATTCATCATTCTTATTGCTTTAAACAACATTATTTGCAGTTTTAAACATGTTTTAACAAGTTTCATAGAAAAAGCAAGTGATTTTGAGGGAGACAGAAAATTTCTTATTTTTGAGCTCTCATGCAGAATTCTTGCTCCTTGGGCTGAGAAATGACCTTTTCGGGCCAAAAACAGAGTGATAAAAACTGCTTAAAACAATGAAATTCATCATTCTTTTTGCTTTAAACAACATTACATGCAGTTTTAAACATGTTTTAACAAGTTTTAATGGAAAAGCAAGTGATTTTGAGGGAGACAGAAAATTGCTCATTTTTGAGCTCTCGTGCAGAATTCTCGCTCCTTGTGCTGAGAAATGACCTTTTCAAGCCAAAAACAGAAAGTGATAAAAACTGCTTAAAACAATTAAATTCATCATTCTTTTTGCTTTAAACAACATTATTTGCAGTTTTAGACATGTTTTAACAAGTTTAAATGAAAAAGCAAGTGATTTTGAGGGAG
>CAIGQV010019087.1:0-99094 GCA_903798115.1 Danio jaintianensis
GCGTGGGTTTCCTCCGGGTGCTCCGGTTTCCCCCACAAGTCCAAAGACATGCGGTATAGGTGAATTGGGTAAGCTAAAAAATTGTCCGTAGTGTATGTGTGTGAATGAGTGTGTATGAATGTTTCCCAGTGATGGGTTGCAGCTGGAAGGGCATCCGCTGCGTAAAACATATGCTGGATAAGTTGGCGGTTCATCCCGCTGTGGCGACCCCAGATTAATAAAGGGACTAAGCCGAAAAGAAAATGAATGAATGAATGAATAAATAATAAATGATAAAACTGATTGCATTTATAGACGACATACTTACCAGGTATATGAGAAGATTTAATAAAGAATTTAATTCATGCTGGAACATTTACATATAACAGATAATATAAATTTATATTCACAGTAGCATCAAAGCAAAAATCCATTATTGATTAAATTAAATAAAACTAAATTTATAAGTGAAAAGGTTGCAAACATATACTTTCCTTGATAAGCAATAGCTTATTCCTATTCTTAATAACTTAAACAATCATTTTCAAACTCAGAAAGCAGTTCAGTATTGAAAGAGAAACATTTGGACACATGCCCAATACTTTAATAGTCTTGAATCACAACGTGCAATGTTAATTTTTTTAGTTTAAAATTTTCCAGAGAAGTCTCCCATTCATTCAAAGGTAAACCGGAACTAAAAATACACTGCGTTGCCGATAGGGGGAAGTGAAGTGACGTCATTGTGAAAAGGGTCTATACTATAGAGTGGAGGAACTAACGTCACCTTGTAGGCCAATCGTCTGCTAGCATAAAACTGGTTCCCTCGATAAAATCCCCATAGGATTTTCCCATAGGCTTTTTTCTAAGATTTCAAATAATAAACTCTGTGTTCAAACACAGTTCATTACACTTACACGTTTTGTCCAACCGGATAATCCTCATACTAAAAAAAAATATCTTTTAACACTTTTGGATCTTAAATGCAAATGCAAGAACTAATAAGCTAACATTAGGCTATAAACGGGGGCGACGCGGTGGCGCAGTGGGTAGCACGTTCGCCTCACAGCAAGAAGGTCGCTGGTTCCAGCCTCGGCTGGGTCAGTTGGCGTTTCTGTGTGGAGTTTGCATGTTCTCCCCGTGTTCGCGTGGGTTTCCTCCGGGTGCTCCGGTTTCCCCCACAAGTCCAAAGACATGCACTCTAGGTGAATTGGGTAAGCTAAAATTGTCCGTAGTGTATGCGTGTGAATGAGTGTGTATGGATGTTTCCCAGAGATGGGTTGCAGCTGGAAGGGCATCCGCTGCGTAGAACATATGCTGGATAAGTTGGCGGTTCATCCCGCTGTGGCGACCCCAGATTAATAAAGGGACTAAGCCGAAAAGAAAATGAATGAATGAATGAATAGGCTATAAACGGATTACATTGCCTTCAGGGCGCTCGAATGTTACGTCAGAACCACCCTGCTTCCGACAACTTTTCAAGCTTATTTTTAGAAATATGGTCCATGAAAAAGATTTACTCTCTCGATTTATTATATTATAATCCACATTATATATTATAAACAAATACAAATATGCAAAAAAACACATCTGTATGTAAACCTACGTGCCTTTTGGATAGTTTTTACGTGGGAAATACATTTGTGTGCTTTACGGTTGTTGTAAAAGTTTTAAAACACGTACTGTATGTTTTGTAAATGGTCTTCACTTAGGCCTGAGCTTCAATAATTTTTCCCGGGTGAAAATGCTGTCCCAGTCCGCCCCTGGCTGAAAGGGCATCCGCTGCGTAAAACATATGCTGGATAGGTTGGCGGTGCATTCCGCTGTGGTGACCCCAGATTAATAAAGGGACTGAGCCGAAAAGAAAATGAATGAATGAATGAGTGTCTTGAGTTTGTGGTAGCCACAAACCTTATTTAAGCGATTTAACCGAAATCCCATTGACTTTGGGACGAAGAAACCGGAACTGCTAAAATACTAACTTGCTTCTGGGTTTTTGCATACAAATTGACGTCATAGTTCATAGTCATAGTTATATATATATAAAATAGCCTCACCTTCAACTAACCTGGGTTACAAAAGCATCATTGTTGGTTTATTACATTGTGCTCAAATGTGGTAAAGGGTCCCCAGAACATCTGCTGAGGATGTATTAGTCAAAAATAGTCAAATCAATTGGCTCTCTGTTATCTGTGATGGGTTCTCCTGTGGTACAACCCCTCAAGGCAGTCCTAAATGACTGAGACCAGACAATGTGGCGCCTGATTAAGATTTCAGATTTGGACTAGTTTTGATTCTGCAATATGCCAGTCCCGACACTTCCTTTAGTTATCTTCATCTTGAAAAATCCCCCCTTCCACCCCTACTCCTTCTCCCTTTTCCCAGATAGGGTGGCACGGCGGGTCAGTGGTTAGCACTGTTGCCTCACAGCAAGAACGTCACTGATTTCTGTGCGGAGTTTACATGTTCTCCCCGTGCTCGCGTGGGTGTTCCCCAGTTTCCTCCCACAGTCCAAAGACATGCGCCACAAGTGAATTGATTAAACCAAATTGACACTATAGATGAGCTCTTAGTCAGGCTCCTACCAATGCCTTGCAGTCAGCAGTTTATCTCTCCATAGCAATCCCTATCATCTGTCATTGGGGAGTTCTCGAGACCTACCTAAACTCAAACTCCCCTCTCGCCCTTCGAATGGGAGGGAGCCCTGGGCTCGAGGATCTTCTGAGCTCAGGACTCTCTCCCAGGACAGCATGCCAAACACGCTTTATTATCAATCACAAGCTAAGTATGAACTCTTGAAATAAATGTAAGTTGAATTATAAGTCATTATGGTCATAATGTGAACGATACTTTTAGAAATCATATTCAGCTGATTTTTCTTAATACGTGAACGCATTATGATCCACATATTGTTCATTGATAAGTGTTTTTCAGTTAAGTGTTTTGTAAATTCTCTCAAAGGGATAGAGAAGACATGTGCAACCTGATTACTTGGTGTGCTGCAAATAGCGACCTATTTACAGGCCGACGCAACGCGGCAACAAAAGGCTACGAGTAACCACAAAAGTAACCGCAGAATACTAATAACTTTAAGAGTGATGTTATAAAGCCTCTTACTTGTTTGTGTTTTTCTA
Source organism: Danio jaintianensis (assembly GCA_903798115.1). Taxonomy (NCBI): domain Eukaryota; kingdom Metazoa; phylum Chordata; class Actinopteri; order Cypriniformes; family Danionidae; genus Danio; species Danio jaintianensis. The sequence continues at coordinate 3,111 of CAIGQV010019087.1, forward strand.
GGGCATTTATCTCCCAGTATGGCCTAGAGGGCAGTGTACCCCAACCTGGGCCAAAAAAAAAAAAGGGAGAACCTTAAACAAAAATATAAGGTATAAGCATGATTCTTCAGTCCTTTACTATTTAATAAAAATTTTGATGTATTGGGTATTCTTGTTTAGTGAAGACCAGTGTTTAGATCAGTGAATGAAATTTCTTAAGGGATAGCACTGGACAGTTTTGCTCTATAAATATACATTTGGTTCACTCTTAGATGTGCAGTGGTACCCCAGAACTGGACTTGAGAACCACTGTTGTAAATCCTTTCCATTTGTTTGTGCAGGACCTAAAGTGCCCCAAAACAGGAGTCAGCACTGAGGGGGTGAGAGCACTGCTGCATCCTGAAAGTGGTAAGGTTTGATGGATGAGGCGATTGGTGGAAGGCCATCTGTGAACCCACCTGTCCTCATCCTTCCAGGCTATGGCAGTGTCCTCATTTCCTTCTGTGGTGACTCCTGAACAGGGAGCAGGAGCAACAGATTGCCTCAAAAAGGAGGTGGCGGCGAAAGGGCAGTGATACACTGATCGAGGTACTTCGAGAGATGCAGGAAAGAGATGAAAGGATAGACCGAGAGATGATGGAGAGGGAGAAGAGAGAGAGAGAGGCTAGAGAGTGGGAGGAGAAGAGAGAGAGGCTAAAGAGCGGGAGAAGAAGAGTGAGAGAGAGAGAGGGAGGCCAGAGAGAGAGCTCTGCTGAGGGAAGAGAGGAGAAACCGGGAGATGGCAGTCAGAGAAAATCATTTTCTCGCTGTTCTTGAGAAATTAGTGAATAATAAATAGTAATAACTAATACATGTATTTAAGTGATTGGACCATTGATTGGCTTATTTTAAAAATGCATACATTTTCTGAAATATTAAAATAAAAACATATCATTTTCATGTATCATCCGTATTGTGTTAAGTAAAGGTATTTTCAATCATTCATGTGGTGTTCCTTTATTTATTGATGTTGTGGTTAAGTTTAAACTATTTAGAGTAATTAAATATCATAAAATGAACTTCTTTATAAACATATAATCAGTCTCTATATACAGACAATGGATCCTGAAATACAGATGTCTGCAAGTGCTGGTGCATAACACATTGTTGCCATTCTCTCTCTCTTCTGCCCCACACACAGCATCCGCTGCCTCCACAACAGCTTCAAACTCATCAACACCATCATCCGCCTCATTTGGATCCATGATGTCTTCATTGTTTAGGCAGATGTTATGCAGAACTGTGCAGCAGGCCACAACCTCTGGTGCATAAAGGGGGTCAATCTCAAGGGCTTTCAAAAAGATGAAGCAGCACCTTGTTTTCAGAAACCCGAAAGTCCACTCTACAACACTGCATGCTTTTGAAAGGTGGTTGTTGAAAGCCTACTAGATTGGTGTGTGTAGAGGGTGTCTGTAGGGTGTCATCAGTTTGACAGGCTGGGATAGACAGGGGCATCCTAAATCGCCCACTATACACCATCCAGGGGGAAGATTAAGCCTCTAGTGGTAGATGGGGCTGTGTTTTAGCACCCTGGCGTCATGAACAGACCCAGAAAACCCTACAAACACATCTAAAAATTTGTCTGTGTGGTCACAAATAGCTTGGAATTGGATTGAATGAAACAATTTTCTGTTTAAGTAGCAGAGAGCATTAGCTGCTGGTGGCTTCAGGCACACATGACATACATCGATGCTGCCTACCACCTTGTTGAAAACTGCAGACACAGCAAGTCTGGCAAATCCATTGCCTAATGAAGGTAGGTCATTAGCAGAAGGAAGAGCGATGACATTTTTCATTATCCAGAGGATTTTTTTTACTGGTGTTGTGGATGGCTCTGTGGACAGTGGAGCGAGGGATGGCAAAAGCTCTGGCAACAACACGATAGGACGTAGCACTTGCCAACCAAAACAAAAACATAAGTGTCTGCCATGGTCACTCTCTTCACCCAAGCCTGTCATCAAACAATTGAATGACTGGCAAGAGAGACGAAAGTCAGGGCAAAGATCACTGACACCATCAAAATAGATTGCCAGAACAGGAATAGTGTTAGTTTGGCAGTATTGGTTTGGCCTCTCTCTCTAAAATGGAATAACAGTATATATTTCAGATATATTTTAATATTCATGTTATTTTTTTGTTGTGTGTTGGCAAGAAGTTAATTTAAGTTTAGTTATATTTAAGTCATGGACTGCATTTCTTTTTGCCTGTGCGAGCAGAAATATCCAACGAGGACGATTATGTCGCCTCCTGGTAGTTATTGTAGTTGTCCCTTTCCAAAGGGTACCTAGCACAAAAAAAGGGTACCAAAAGGCGGTGCTAGACGCGCAGCTGAACGCTATTGGTATACAGAGAAACGTCACTAGTACGTGCAACAAGCCAGAATAATAAAAAACACAGGAAGCGCCATTTTTAAATACACAGCCAAAACATTACATTGTAATATTATATACATATAATAACGAGCCATGGTCAACCGGAGCTCAAACAAACCCTGTCGTCGCCTTGATGAACAGCCACAAAGCCAAAGAAGAAGAGCAGAATCTGCAGTGTGTCCTGTTGTTGTGTATGAGGCCGCCTAAAAGCATGAACAGTTTCACTTTCTCCAGAGAGCTCTATTTGTGGTCACTCGCCGCGCATCTATATTTGAAATAACGAATTTGAGCTGATGATAATAACGTAGATGTGATTATTGAAGTGCAGCTTCTCACGTCCTTTCAGAAACATACAAACGCGAGAGTGAAGTGCGAAAAAACAAAGGAGCAAATGATTCTTTTAGCAACCTAAAAGATGAACAAAATGCCATGTTTAATTATTATCATCGGACTATCTTTTGGACTATTACTTTTTAACAAGATGTTAACGTTACATGTGCTGGTGAAGAATAAAAATGAGAGTGTAGGGCCTCGCACACGTAATACACAATTATGTAGTGCGTTAACTTTAAATGAACTCAAAAGGAATATAACAAAATTTAAAGCGGCTTCAAAAGAATCAACTCTTCTGAACTGAAGAATCAAATCGTCCAGCGCAGTGAACACAGGGCTGTTGACTCAAAAACGAATATTGCTACTCGAAATAAAGTAAAAAACACTTTAATACTTAAGCAGGGTAACAAGATCTAGGTATAAGGCAATAGATTCATAAGTATACACAGGCCACTTTCCTTTAAATACAAAAGATACTTTATTGACTACAAACAAAACTAACACAAACACACACACACACACACGCATTCATACCGGTTGCAGACAAGGAATAGATGGAAAAGAAGAGTTTAGGAGAGATATGATGTAAAACCTCAAGATGTAAAACCTAACCAAGCGAACCAAATAATCAATTCAACCTTCACTGTGTCTTAGACAGGGTTATTTATCATTTAACATGATAAGCAGATCATACACCAATGGATCTGGAGATGTACTTGCGTTCCTTAGTGAGGTGGTGAAATCCCTCTGTGCAGCTGGATTCCCACGTGAGTTCACTGGTGGTTGGTTTGCTGTTGAAGTGACATCTCTGAGGCTGCTGATGAAGTGAAGTCTGGTAGTTCAAGTTGGAGACGGCCAAACCCGTAGTTGTGTTGACTGGTTTCAATTCAATTCAATTCATGTTTATTTATATAGCGCTTTTCACAAAATAGATTGTGTCAAAGCAGCTTAACATAGTTCTAGTAAAGTCCAGATTTTAGAGTTGAAGTTCGCGATGCATCTTAACTAAACCCTTGACGGAAAGAAAAGAAAGAAGAGTAAACGGAAGACGGGAAAGTTTAAGGCTGATCTCATCTCATCATAATGTCCGAGTCCGGCTGGACTGGAGCTGAAGAAGAGTTGTCCTGGAAGTGAAGCAACTCAACTCCTCAACAGCTGCTGCTGCTGGTTGCTTCTGCTCGACTCTGTTGAGACTGGACTAGACTAGAGAGTTTTGGGGTGATGGGTTTTTAACCATCAATGTTTCCGGCCCCTAATAGAGCTGGATCAATAAGGCATTGTCCGTGGATCCACGTGACAGTCCCATGTTCGCACATGCAGCTTTGGCGTGACTCATTCACATGAGCCATGGTGCTTAGAAATATAGTTTTAAGCATACATTCATAATGTGAACATGATAGATTTTACATATCTATAATTAAAAAGAAATGAAAGAAAGGGAAAGGGTTTCACTCATTCATCTCAAATAACATACACATAATGGTACATTTGTGATAAATCAAAGTATAAAGGTTACACATGATTAATGCATTGTTAACATATAATAATAATAATAATAATAATTCCTTACATTTATATAGCGCTTTTCTAGACACTCAAAGCGCTTTGCACAATGGGGGGAATCTCCTCATCCACCACCAGTGTGCAGCATCCACCTGGATGACGCGACGGCAGCCATATTGCGCCAGACCGCACACCACACACCAGCTGATTGGTGGAGAGGAGACAGAGTGATGAAACCAATTATGATATGGGGATGGTTAGGAGGCCATGATGGACAGAGGCCAGTGGGCAAATTTGGCCAGGATGCCGGGGTTAAACCTCTACTCTTTTTCGAAGGACATCCTGGGATTTTTAACGACCACAGAGAGTCAGGACCTCGGTTTAACGTCTCATCCGAAAGACGGCGCTCACTGAGCAGTATAGAGTCCCCTTCATTATACTGGGGCGTTAGGACCCACACAGACCGCAGGTTGAGCACCCCCTGCTGGCCTCACTAACACCACTTCAGGCACAACCTAGCTTTCCCAAGTGGTCTCCCATCCAGGTACTGACCGGGCGCAGCCCTGCTTAGCTTCAGTGGGCGATACAGGATTCAGGTGTCATACAAGAGCCATAAAATGACATTTCATTCATTTTGAGGATGATCTGATGAACTTTAATGTTTGATGATGAGTTTATAAAATTCAGAGAGGATTTTGGTTCCGTTTTAGACCAAAGTCATGGGGATTTAGACCATACCTATTCGTCTTGAGTTAACTTGGTCAGGATAGTGGGTCCGATGACACTTAACTGATGATGAACCAGTCACGAGGGCTATAGCCTCAAGGCATCCGCTTCCTGTTCTGTACTGCAACAAAAGTGGTCTGACCTTCTGATTTTGGTCAGGTTTGTACTGACTGTATACACTCACCAACCACTTTATTAGGTACACCTGTCCAACTGCTCGTTAATGCTTATTTCTAATCAGCCAATCACATGGCAGCAACTCAATGCATTTAGGCATGTAGACATGTTCAAAACGCTCTGCTGCAGTTCAAAGCGAGCATCAGAATGGGAAAGAAAGGTGATTTAAGTGACTTTGAACGTGGCATGGTTGTTGGTGCCAGACGGGCTGGTCTGAGTATTTCAGAAACTGCTGATCTACTGGAATTATCACGCACAACCATTTCTAGGGTTTACAGAGAATGGTCAGAAAAAGAGAAAACATCCAGTGAGCGGCAGGTCTGTGGGTGAAAATGTCTTGTTGATGTCAGAGGAGAATGGCCAGACTGGTTCGAGCTGGTAGAAAGGCAACAGTAACTCAAATAACCACTCGTTACAACCAAGTTATGCAGAAGTGCATCTCTGAACGCACAACACGTCGAGTCTTGAGGCAGATGGGCTACAGCAGCAGAAAACCACACCGGGTGCCACTCCTGTCAGCTAAGAACAGGACACTGAATTCGCACAGGCTCACCAAAATTGGACAATAGAAGATTGGAAAAATGTTGCCTGGTCTCGATTCCTGCTGCAACATTCCGATGGTAGGGTCAGAATTTGGCATCAACAACATGAAAGCATGGATCTATCCTGCCTTGTATCAATGGTTCAGGCTGGTGGAGGTGGTGTAATGGTGTGACACTAACACTTTGGGCCCATTAGTATCAGATGAGCATCGTGTCAATGCCACAACCTACCTGATTGTTGACCATGTCCATCCTTTTATGACCACAGTGTACCCATCTTCTGATGGTTACTTCCAGCAGGATAATGCACCATGTCATAAAGCGTGAATCATCTCAGACTGGTTTCTTGAACAATGAGTTCATTGTACTTAGATGGCCTCCACAGTCACCAGATCTCAATCCAATAGAGCACCTTTAGGATGGGGTGGCACAGGAAATTTGCATAATAGATGTGCAGCTGACAAATCTGCAGCAACTCCGTGATGCTATCATGTCAATATGGACCAAAATCTCTGAGGAATATTTCCAGTACCTTGTTAAATCTATGCCACAAAGGATTAAGGCAGTTCTGAAGGCAAAAGGGGGTCCAACCGGTACTAGTAAGGTGTACCTAACAAAGTGGCCGGTGAGTGTATGTTTCGTATCGTTTATGAACCCAAATAAGGCCTAAATGTATGTTTTGGGTATTTTTTGTAATTGGTAACATTTCAGAGACTGTGAGGCTCTGTATGTGTTCATATATGTTTTATTTATTTTTTATTTCATACAATCGAAGACGTTACAGTATGCCATTTTGCATTCTCATTGATCTGCAGCTATAATCAAATCCTGTTCATAGAAAGGTTTGTTATTAACATTTATACATAAATATTTATGTATCCAAAGCATTTGTTTAGTAAGTAGTGCTTCTCATACTTCAAGTGAGAATGACGCCCATGCACTGCAACATTCTGTCGTACACCATGCCTATCAAAAGGGTACCATTGGTACCATTTGGCAGTGGAGACACAAGCCTGATAAAGGTGACCCATACCGAACTGTACCACTGAATTCAATCCATGTTTATGTTCTCTTCTTCATTAATGCCCTTTCACTCTTTAGCAGTGTTACTGCCCACTACCATCCAGTTTACTCAAGTCCCTATTCACTTACATGGGTGACAAATCAGTGTTGATGTACTCACGTGACCTGCAACCTTATACCAAGCGCAACAATTTAAAAGTTATGACTGACAGGTGCTGTAACACCTGATTTCATCAGTAGAACAACAAATATACCATCTGATTTTTTTGAGAACTATCATCAGCATGTATGCTATCAATTCTATACAGAGACGCCGGACAGCAGCTCAAAGAATACATCTTTGGTGAAGACTGTTGATTTTTTTTCACACAGAAATGTAAGTATCAATTACCCCATAATTAGTTGCATTATTATTTAATCCTAACACTTACATATTAATGAAAAATACTATGCAATGTATATTGCATATTTTCTTACTAAACATTTATATTTAGTTTACTAAAAAGCAAAAATAGTTTATATAACTATATATAATTAATATAATATTAATATAGTAAATATTAATATAAGTATGACAAACATGCATGAGCACTAGAAAAATGCAGGCAATGTTCATATTTTTTTTCATTAATGTTTTACATTTTTACTTAACTGAAGGAAGTAAAATACATTTCATTTACTGTCAAAAATATGAAACATTAACAAAAATGAGTAAATGATTGAATGAAAGACACCAAAACATTAAAGAAATGTCAACACTTGAAACAATACTTTATTTGTTTTGACAAATGATCATATCTTTACAGGTTGTGAATCCACATCATACTGCCATCGTAACAACAGTGCCAATTCTGCGGCTTTATTTAGATGAATTTCCCCAAAACCTCTGTGCACGACCCATGTATAATGGTGGAAAAGAGATGACAGCAGGATTAGTTTACAGTGAGGAAAAAGTAGCATTTTAGAAGAGCTTTTTTTGATTATAAGCTGGTTATATTAAGCTTTATAAACTATAAAGAATGAATATGCATTATTTGTTTTACCATTTAGTCTTTAAACTATGATCTAAAAGGATTTGTTATACTTCTGCTCTCTCTTGTGGACAACATTAGTATTACAGCCTTCATCTCTGAATCTGATTAAAATAAATGACTGGTGTTTTAAAAATTGATGTCAAAAGTTCATAAAGCTTGACATGTTTACTAAGAATACGTTTATGAAGTATTGAGAAATTATGGATTCAAACCCTAAAACTGGTCTCCCTTTATAACTCATTTTAAATGTAGCAGTTGAAATTGACACTTTGTCATAACTACATATTCTTTGTTTTTATCTTTTAGCTCTGTGATCCCATACATAGACACACATTGGGAAGGTTCTCCTTCACAGACCAGCTCGTTAGTGCCACCTTGCAGCAAGCAGACAGGTTTGATTAATTCATTCATTTTCTTTTCGGCTTAGTCCCTTTATTAATCAGGGGTCACCACAGCGGAATGAACCGCCAACTTATCCAGTATATGTTTTACGCAGCCAGGGCCGGAGCAAGATGAACTATGCAAGCACTAAAAAAGGTATGGCATCACAATGAAAATAATCAAATCAAGTTTATTTTATCCAAACCAACTGGTATGACAAGATACATGATACAAACACTTACATAAAAGTAAGAAAACAATTGACTACCACATTAACCATTTGTATGTGAAAAGTGATCATAAAGAAAGTTGCATTATTAATCATTTCAAGGGTTTACACTTAGCTGATGATTGATAATAGGTGTGCCTGTCCAGGAAGAGAGCCCTAAGCTCAGAAGATCCTCGAGCCCGGGGCTCCCTCCCGTTTCATAGGGGAGTCTGAGCTCAGGTAGGTCTCGAGAGCTTCCCTGAGTTAGTTCTTTGGGCCTATTATAGATTATTGGAAGTTGCCCCAGTGTGATATACACCGGCATATGAACGGCATATGTTTGTGCATTAGAAGCCTAGAACTAAATGCTCATATACTGTGCCAATTTGGTTTAATTATTTATGCCATCACAGTCTTTGGATTGTGGGAGGAAACCGGGGAACCCCACTCGAGCACAGGGAGAACATGTAAACTCCGCACAGAAAAGCCAACTGGCTCGGCCGGGACTTGAACCAGTGACCTTCTCGCTGTGAGGCAACAGTGCTAACCACTGAGCCGCTCTGTCCTGGATTAATATAGGAAAGAGGGGGAGGAGTAGGGGTGGATGGGGGACTCTTCAAGACAATGATAACTAAGGTAAGAAAATCTGGTTATGTATAGTGTTTGGATTCATCTGATTGGTAGATCATGTGATATCTAAGACAGGACCAGCCGTGGTCAATCATAAGCATGTGATCCTCTTGAAATTAGTTTCTAAATAAACTTCACTTAAAACCTTTGAGAGCTGTTGGGGCTTGATGATCCATAGATTCTTTATGACTATGTACACATGACTTTTCAGTGTCCTCCTCACTGTCATCATCACTCAGGGGGAATTCTCTGTACCCACTTGTATTGTAGCTCTTCATATGCAATGGACACTCCTGATTTATAATCGCCTTGAAGAAAGAAACATGTCAGAACATTTGCTAATATATTGAAAACTTGTAACGCTAAAATAAAGACATGCAGGAACAATCACGTGTGAGTCTCACCATCTTCTCCTCCCAATTTGCAGGATTTTTGAGAAAGAAGCAAAGGGGTGCATACAAGATATTGATTATGCCGATGATCACCATGAGATTTGGGAAGCCAATAGTTCTTACTAATGCCCCGCCAGTAGATGGACCTGCAGCAGGAATGCAACAGGAAGCAAGAGTAAGTTTAATGCCTATGCCTATATTGCTACAAATGTATACAAGTACTTGATTCAGGTATTCAAGTAATGACAATAATGTGCAATTACCAACAGCAAATCCAACGCAGAGGGCCACATCAGCAATAGCATACACACTTCCATAAACAGAGACATGTCGGATATCTACTAGGTAACCCATTATAGCAAACATAGAAGTATCCACCATTCCTACAAGGACAAATTGTTAAAAGAGGTTTATTTCCATTTGACAAAAACATGCAATAGAGCTATGTAATTAAAAGGCATCCCAAAATAAAAATTATTTTATCTGTGTAACACAAAAGAAGATATTTCAAAAAGTGTGCTGTTTACTATGTAGAGTAAGTTGTAATAATATTCACCAACTGCAAATCCCAAACCACCATTGGGACCAATGAGGCCATAGAGGTTTTTGGCAAAAGGAACCTACAACAAATTTACAAATAGTTATAATCACCTTATAACAGTTCCTTTATATGCACTACTTCTTTAAGTATGGTATACTCACACAGAGTAGACTGATGCCGACTATAAGCATTCCCACCATGGAACACAACCACCTAAATCAGACATGCATTTCTACATGATGCAGATCTTGTGCCTATACACAGCCCCCAACTTACCCCCATCCCTTCCCTAGGGCTTTTCAACTTTATATGGCTTTTCAAATCATGTATTTTCTCAGGAATAACACCGGAACATACAACATATATATTACCTTCCCATTTTATTGGCCAGTATGCCAAAAAGATTGGTTCCAATGAGGTATGACACACTGGCTGGTAGGAAAGCCACACCTGCAATATCAGCAGCCAAAAAAAATTATAAATAAAGAAAGAAAATACAATATATTAAAAAATACAGGTCAGAACCAGCAAGAACCTCTGAGCTGGCTTCATATAACGTAGGTGTTCTCAACTAGTGGTCCTCAGTGATCCTCCAGGTATGTCACGAGATGGCTTAAAAATATTTAAATGTTATCTTATAAGCGTGGCCTTTCTTGTATTCTTTGATTGATTGCTTTGGACTGACGAGTTGCAAAAAGCCTCGTTCCACTGTAAAACCCAGACTTATCAGCAACTCAAAACTCCTAACCGCTGCACACCGACTAAGCCTACATCTCTTGGATGGATAAAGCAAACTGCCATGCTAATGTAAAGACAAAGCCAAATCACACATATACAATGCATGACTCCTGTCAGAGTCCTACATAAGTCTGTTATTGATTCAATAGCATACACGATAGCATTAGTCTGTTATTGATTCACAAACTCTGTATATTTTTGCATGAACACTTCATTATGTTTGCATAGTTGTCCAAATTACTGTCCTGCGAGTCATTTATAATGGACTCTCACGCGTAGAGAGTGTTCCCAGTCTGCTTATGCACATGAGCATCAAAATCTGACTGAGGAACCATGTCTTCAGATCAATGGGTTTCAAAAGAATTAGAAGTTATTTATGGTATTTTACATTTCTATGTAATGGAAACGAATTTCAGTCAGTCCAGTTAAAAACGGCAGGTTCTGTGGTCTTTTGGCATGTCCCAGTTGTCCTGTTTGGTATGGCAGGTTCACTTATTTAAGAATAAGTGCTCTTAAGTTGTAAAATATATCCAACCTAGGCTCATTCTGAAAACGTACCTCTATATACATTTCTGGAGACCGCCAAATACGTCCCAGGAGCTACGTTATTTTTTTGCAGTTTTTGTTTTCACGAATCCACCAGAGGCCGCTGTGTATGCTTTTTGAGATCTCAATTTTCTCTCACGAGTGCCATTCGCACCTGCTGTTCTCACTTAAATCCACCAGAGGCCACTGTCGACTGACTGTTTGACTGGCTGAAGGACTGAAACCCAACCTAAACCCAACCAATAGTATTTTCAAAAGCACAGATTGACCCGCCCACCCACTTCCCTAAATGCAAGCGACAATTTTAAAAGGCAATCCAGAAAATGAAAAGACCTCGCCTGATTTTTACCACGTTTTCAGATTTTACCACATTCTCACCGTTATTCATTCATTCATTCATTTTCTTTTCGGCTTAGTCCCTTTATTAATCTTGGGTCGCCACAGCGGGATGAACCGCCAACTTATCCAGCATATGTTTTTACGCAGTGGATGCCCTTCCAGCTGCAACCCATCACTGGGAAACATTCATACACACTCATTCACACACATACACTACGGACAATTTTAGCTTACCCAATTCACCTATAGTGCATGTCTTTGGACTTGTGGGGGAAACCGGAGCACCCGGAGGAAACCCACGCGAACACGGGGAGAACATGCAAACTCCACACAGAAATGCCAACTGACCCAGCCGAGGCTCGAACCAGCGACCTTCTTGCTGTGAGGCGAACGTGCTACCCACTGCGCCACCGCGTCGCCCCACCCTGTTATTTACTTGTTTATTTTATTTTTTGGATTCTGTTTTTGTCTCACACGCTTTCTGGAACCATTCCTCATCGCCCCGTCGTCGTGGTCAACTCCTCTCTGCGTCTCAAGTTCACCGACGTACATGGCGAGCTAACTCATATGGAGGTAAGCGGTCAGCTGGTAAGCGTGAAAAGGAATGGCATCAAACCCTCCCTTAGCGTTCGTTTTAAAAATGAAATGCAGCCATACGTACATCTGGCTACATAATTCACGATCTCCAAAAACGTATATAGGGCTACGTTTTCAGAATGAGCCTATGTTGAATATATCTGAAGTAAAGAATTCAGAAGGTTAAAATCTGCATGCCATTTGTTTCACTTAGCTCTCACGGAGGAGGTTCCTAATTACAAAATGTTCTGATTTTCTTCAATTGAACTATTATACAATTATGCCATTTAAAGAGGAAACAAACAGTATTTAAATAAAATTAGCTATAAAAGGCAGGAAATGAAGTTGTCTCAGTCAAATTTTATTGACAAAAAAAAAAAAGAGTTTCTTACCAAGCTGCCACTTTGGTGCGCACATTGTTTGCATCATCCAGATAGGAAGAGTGGGCTCTAAAATGGCAACCCCCATGTTTGCAAAGCACAGTGACCCTGTAATTATATACAGGAACCATAATCTTACTCATTCATTTAACAAGCTCCTCGTCCTTCATTTACAAATTGTTTTTGCTGTTCACCTCAAAACATATGGTCACAATTTTATGGAGGCATACATGTAATTACAAAAACCGCTACAACACCTCCATGACAATCTTTTAAATGGGTTTAACTGGGGGCTGTATATGAATATGTAATTAATTTAGTTTAAACACACACCTGCACTAATGAGTATGTAGGGATCTTTTAAGAGGATAAATAATGGGGTTCCTTCCATGCTCTGAACAGAAAACACATAGAATAATGTATTAACATTTCTCCTCTACCAAATTGAATAACTCAGATTTTAATAAATGAACGTTACTCACCGTTGGAGATATTTTTGAGGGCTGAAGTATGCAGAGCTGAAGTGCTGGTGTTTTGGGTATTGAAAACCACTTAAATAAATGTAACAAGCCGAAAGGGTGTATTCATTATTAGTTTTATTAATATCTTACCTCCATCAAACATAGCCAGGAAGGCAAGGACAAGGAATGGAGAACTCTTACTAACAAATTCATACATAATGCTGCCAAATGGTGCTCCAACTGAAACGAACACATTTTTTTTTTTTTATTATTCTCAAATGAAAAAGTTTCTTGCTAATAAATAAATAAATAAATACTATATTAGTACTATATTAACTTACTGAGCACTCCCATGGCAAGTCCTCCCAGTGCAATCCCCATGGCAATTCCTCTCTCACTGTCATCTGTGTAAACACTTGCTAACATTCCCAGACCTAGAAAAGTGTACATTTTTAAAATGTTTTTTTTTTTAAAACATTGATAATAATAAGATATATTTTTGAACACTAAATCAGCATATTAGAAATAAAAGTCTGTGTGAAATCAAAATGTACAATGTTTATATTGTTAGCGCACACTGTTATACTTTAGGTGAAAAATAATCCATGGAAGTTTATTCACTGGAGAAAAAAAAGATTTGTTTTGGTAATCTTCAATCAAAATCTGACCATTTGCTTCTGCATTTGGAGTAGCTGGCCTTCTCTGTTGAAACAAAGACTATGAAATACAAAGATTCACTTATGAATAGGGAAAAGTGCACTGCTCAGTATGGCCAACACAGCGAAGGAAGTCCCGCTTTCTAGTTGAAATAGCCAATCATCAGTCTTTATAGCCTTTATATGCACTTCTGTGAAGGAAGGGGTCTGTACAGATTTGCTTGTCTGTTATGGCAAACCCTGGCGTTTGATGACTACTGTGTGCCTGCATTGATTTTGACAGGAAAAAGACATCACAGCACATCCCATCACATATTGTGTCCTTCCAATGTCGGCCTCCAGTCTTTGCTCAAGTTTTGTCTCTGTCCTTATAGTGTTTCTAGCCTTGTCCTCTGGTAACCGCTGAAACAGCCATAAAGCAGATTGGTGTAGTGCCAACCGTTGCACATGCACAGTAGCTGAAGCAAACTGAGAGATCAGAAAGCAGTTTTTGAGATTTCAGGATTCCCACATTCATTTAGATAGGACTTTGGTCTTGGAGGTTCTTCCCGAGCACATTGCAAATGGCAGCTGAGTGAACTGACTTTCCATGAAAGGGACTTTGGTTGAAATCAGTTTGATGTCTTAACCATGTCCCTCTTATCATTATTTTGCTATGAGGGAATGATGCACAAAAACAAAGCCCTGCCCCCTACTCAATATTTCTTTTCAGTTGGAAGTACATCAACATACTGAAAAAAGTCTTTCATTCACGTGGACTTTAAGATTGGAGAAATGGCTGCTAAAAATTCAGTATTACCATCAAAAGAATAAATGACTTTTTTTGTGTCTGTCTGCAAATTTAGACATTTCATACATTAAATCAAGCATAATGAATAACACATATATCATTATACCTGCCACAGTGGAAAATGATGATCCAATTCCCTGCAATGAGCGGGCAAAAAACAGCATTGTATATGTCCCCGAGAAGGCAAACACTGCAGAGAAAGCAATCAAAATCAGAATCTCATTTTATTTGAGGTTAACACTAACCATATACAGTCAACAAAAACAAATGGAAAATCTCAACCAGTGGCTCACAGTGTACTTTAAACATCTTCGGGAGCAATAATTTCCATATTGTTGATCCTACATAGTTTACAATAATATTCAAATTAAAATGTACTGTACAGTAAGTGTATTATTAAAAATGTTTAGTGAAGTTTTTGTTTTTTATTTATCATTTAAAAAATTATACACTTTGAGTTACCATTAGATATCCATATCTTTAAGGAAGATAACCACCATGTCCATGAATTATATCTGGATATGTGGCAGTGACATGGCCTTTTGTGAGAGTTCTTACATGAGACGCAGAAAATAATAATAATAATTCCTTACATTTATATAGCGCTTTTCTAGACACTCAAAGCGCTTTACACAATGGGGGTGATCTTCTCATCCACCACCAGTGTGCAGCATCCACCTGGATGACGCGACGGCAGCCATATTGCGCCAGACCGCACACCACACACCAGCTGATTGGTGGAGAGGAGACAGAGTGATGAAGCTAATTGTCATATGGGGATGGTTAGTGGGCAGATTTGGCCAGGATGCCGGGGTTAAACCCCTACTCTTTTTCGAAGGACATCCTGGGATTTTTAACGACCACAGAGAGTTAAGACCTCGGTGTAACATCTCATTCTAAAGACGGCACTCAATGAGCAGTATAGAGTCCCCATCAATATACTGGGGCGTTAGGACCCACACAGACCGCAGGTTGAGTGACCCCTGTTGGCCTCACTAACACCACTTCTGGCAGCAACAGAAAACAGTTCTGTTCTCTTATAACGGTTGGGTATGATGACCACAGACCATGGTCCACACAGACCAAAAACCATGACCACAGAACCGTGATATGAACCGAACTGACAATTTTGTGACCCACTGTCACAAATCAGGAAGGGAAAGGAGCGAGGACTCAAATGCAGGAAAATAGATGGGTATTTATTAATAATAAAATAAAATAAACAGCAAAAACAAAAAAACTCTCCAAGGGGGGAAAAACATTAACAAAAGGCAAAAACTTGACTGGGCTGGCAAGACAGGACACAACAGTACTGGAGCAGGAACACAGGGGAAGCATTGATGACGAACTGGCACAGGACAGCAGACATGAGGAGAATATAAAGGAGAAATAATTGACAAACAAAGAGGTGAACATAATAAACTAATAATGGGTTAACAAGGAGGGTGGGACTAGACAATAGACAGGAGAGCACATAACAAAGAAACAACACAAGCCATGTGCTCACATAAAAACAGGACTAGAACACGCAGCCAATGAGAGAATTCATTAACCGCGTGTTCACATGAAACACAACACTAAAGCACGCGGCGCATGTAAACATGAACCACGTGCTAAACACAACACCAACGCAAACAGAACGCAAGACACGAGCACACGATAAATGAAAACACTAACCGTGCACTCACATGCAGCATGCATGTTTCCGATCCCAGCGCCAACCGAAACCAAAACCAAGTAGACTGGAGCGCTGAGAATGAAAACACCATGGCGCGAAAAAACAACAACAAACACACCAGGACAAGAGCGCGCATCCCGAGCACGCCCGGACCTTGTGCATCCGCATTAAGACAGCACTCATACAATGACAGAAAATGAGTGCTCGACCCGAGAATACTCGAACCGAGCACATCATACTAGGCAAGACAGGACTAGTGTCTGAACTCTGCCACCAAAACAACCGAAGTGGCAGAATCCTGACACCCACCCCATTAGATCCTGTAGAGGTAATGAACTGACCATTCTATTCTATGACCACCTATTGCATGAATTCAAGGATGTGCATCACAAAGCTGGTGTGATATTAGAATTTGTCTTTTTTTTTTTTTGTTGAAAAATAAACTGATCATTTGTTGCTAATACAGAGGGTGGAACAAGGCACTACAAACAGTCAGTCATTATCTAAAAAAATATATATTTTTGAAAGTTTGGGGTTCCCAAAATACTGAACATGAATAATGTTTAAAAATTCTTAAGAAAACAATAGAGCCCTGTGTCCTCTATAGGTCTTAGGCCCTTTTAATCCTGAAGAAACAATAGGACCCTTGTAAATGTACACATAAAAGAAACGTCTTAAATAAGATAAATTGCTTGCATTTAGCAAACAGATGGTGAATTTTCATTTCTTTTCAACACATCAAAAGCCAATTAGATTGATATGATTCAGTGTTGGCTGTAATTAGTTACAAAGTAACTATTAAATATAATTACTTTTCTCATAAAAAGTAAAGTAAGGGATTACTTTTAATGTTCAGGCAATTAAATTAGTTACTTATAATGTACTTCCCTTAAATCTTTTTATTTAATTTTAAAAGAATTCAGAGACGCACATACATTTTTTGTATTACAAATATATTTAGCAAAATAATTGTATTCTTCAACTATAGCTCACATTTATCTGGATGATTGCACATGCTTAAGAAAATTAAGAGTTTAATTGAGTGAGTGACTAGTTCATGAAAATATAAAGTATACATTCAGAGAAGCAGATCAATTGTGTACATATATACTGTATATGTATTTTTTAATATTCATATATTTTGCATAATAACCTAATTTTGTGCAAGTACAGAGTGTTCGATTTGTCCAAAAATTGCACATGCATAAGAAACAATGAAATAAGAAATTTGTCAATATACTGTATGGAATGAAATATGGTGTTATTAATTTGAAATGTTTTGAAGTGTTTAAGTGTTTTTAAATTAAAGTTTAATTTCTACTGTCCATAGAGATGGATTTTAAGGAGTTTTTAAGGAGATTTTAAGTAATTTTATGGATTTTAAGCAGTGTTAAGTCAAGTAATTAAACTACCTATTGAGTCAAAGTAATTTAAATGCCGTTTTAATTATGTAATTAGTAATTAATTACATTTTTAAAGCAACTTCCCCAACACTGGTAGGATTTAAAGGGCACCTATTTTACCCCGTTTTCAAGATTTAAGATAAGTCTTTTGTGTCTCCAGAATGTGTCTGTAAAGTTTCAGCTTAAAATACCTATTAGATCATTTATTATACCTTTCTGAACATGGGGGTTTTCAACTCTGAGCACATTGTAGCTGTTGTTGTTGCCTGTGCCTTTAATACAAAAGAGCTGGTTCTCCCCGCCCACCGTTCCCACGTGCATGTCAGAGCCATAGAAATCGCTCTCTCTATGGCTCTGACCCATGTCTCCATTTCCTGCTGCGTCTCATGTCAGATAAACAGCACAGTGACAGATAAGAATAAGAAATACTACAGTAAGAACTTATTGTCATTTGATGTATTTGTTGTGGAGTTAATTAAAGCCTTTCTGAAATAATGAGTCACACACAATGTCGTTGCAAAGTTCTGCAAACACGCACATATGCGTGCACATACACACACGTTTAACTTTGCACTGTTCGCACGGCTAATATGACAGAATACACGTTAATATACACTGCTATATGGATATCCATTTTGTTAATGTACAAAATAAACCTGATTTAACGTCCACAAACCGTGATTGAAGCGTCTTTTTTTATAATTGTACTCATATGTGGCTGTGGTGATGAATTACGTAGTGATTTTACTGACTTTATTACAAACATGCACTGTTTCAAAAACGTTTTAAACTTGTAAAACTCATTCTTGATGTGCAGCTGATCACAGAGAGCTGAACAGATCTTTTAATCCCAGTTGCTTTGCGCCAGTCCTGTCTTGTGGATATGTTTATACGTGTTACTACGGAGACATGGTCATACACGGCTGTCAATCAATTCGGTGGGTGGGGAAAACCACACTCCTACATCATGTTGTGGTGGGCCTCAGAATTGCAGGGATTTTAATCCTATTTTGTCAGGAAATGTAAAAAAAGAGACTTATTGTGTTTATATCACTTCAGTATGACTGTGGACACACTATACCTACACACTAGTGATGCGCAGATGGCGGTTATATCCACGGGCACTGCGGATAATCCGCAGGTCAGGTAATAAAAAAATACATTATGATTAATTGCGGGTGGATCGCGGGTGGATCATAATTATTAATGATTTTTGCATTGTATTTTTTAAACACATTTGTTAAAGCAGAAATGGAGGCGAAACCGATCCGAGAGAAACTTAAAAAGGGAGAATTAAAAATAAAACAAAAGGAAGGAAAGAAAAGTGCCGCGTGGGAGCGTTTTAGCAAAGGTTAACGAGGTTGAATCAAGTGCTGGGTATGTAATAGGCTATGCAACGGCTGTAAAGCGCTTTATATGAAAGCCACAACACTGGTACCTCAAATATGAAACATCATGTGTGTGCTAAATCGAAAGGCCGGTCAAGTCAAAGTCAGACAAGCATTTTAAGTTCTTACATTCGTCAGGACAGCAAAAAATACCACAGGAAGTTACGTGGATGCATGTGTGGACCTGTGCTGCCTTGATATACAGTACGCCCCTTCCATGTTGTCTCTAGAAAGGGATGCGCAGATTAGCTCACTGAATCTGCTGTTAATAACGAACGATCCACGCTGACCTATCATCATGCTTAAAACAAAGAATTCAAATTATTAAAGGGACGATCAGGTGCGGATATATATATCACATAAAATTATATGTGGTGGCGGGTGGATGATTAGTATGAAGCTGCGGATTCGGGTGACATTTCAGCTGATCCGCGCATCTCTACTACACACAGTTCTGTCCAAACAGCTTCCAAAAGTTGATTTTCATCATAGGTGCCCTTTAACATAAATAAGCCCTTATGAAGAAGCAATTAAAGTTTTTGGCAGCTGGTGGAATCACTTTGGCTGGAATCATTGAATGAATGAACCATTCATGATCTTGGCCTGAACAATCACTGCAGTTCTTATTACTTGCATCCTAAACAGTAATATAACTTACTTATTGTGGAGACAAACATAATGACGAACCCAGCAAACATTGGTATGTGGTATCCAATCCTTTAAAAGAGGCAGGTATCAGACAGTTGAATACATCAATGCAGTCCTCTGCTATTGTTCTATACTAACTAAATAGCAATATATTTCAACTGATCAAAGCATGACCGTTTGTACAGTACCTGTTAGTCAGCGGGCCCACAAATGGGTTGACCAAGAGCTGCACCAGGGCTTTGGAGGCAAACAATAGTCCAACCTTCACATTTTCCCCTTCCAAAAAATCACTGTCCTCTTTACACCCATAGTCAGCAGAACTACTATTGACTCCTGAACTTTCATTAGTGCTAGGTGCACTGGAGAAGGTTGTGAAGTTGACAGTGACACTGGTGTTGTAAGGGGTGGCGCTGTAGAGAGAAAGTAGGAAAGTGTTTGTGGGCTGAGCTTCAAAGGGGGTGGTAGGTGGGGGTTCTTGTGCCTGGTGCTCTGCGGCATACAGGAAGGCTGGGATGATAGGAACTGGGAGAATAAAAGTTGACATGAGAATCAGAAGAGTTTGAGCCAGTAATGGCAAAAATAATGGCATCATCAACTATACAAAGTGGTACACAAGTAAATAGGCTAAATGTAGTATATGGTTTTCATGTTCCAACATTTATAATTTGTGGAACTTTACCTACCAACAACTGTTAGCAGCATGTTATCCAGTAGCAGGGCCACACACACAACTGCAAGCACCAGGCGAGGAGAGCCCCTGGTTTTTGTCAGCCAGTCCAAAGGGTTCTGCATTAGAAATATTCTTAAAATTACCCTCAAGTATACTTGCTTTATAGTGACAGTAATGTATATTTTGTCTATGCTGTATATTTTGTCTATGCTTGTACTTTGTCTTTTGATTACCAACTACAGTACTTGAAATTATTCTGATCATACATGTACTTTTGTTCACTCTCTTGGGGAGCCTAAAGTACTTTTTTCACACACTTTTTTACATCGTCTTATTATTCATGTTTAGAATGTAACAATTCAGCTTTATGGAAATAGGAGTAAATAAAACATGCAGGGATGTTTTTTCGAATATTACCTTCCATGAATTTGGTTACGTAGCTTTTTGTGAATGTAAAAGGTCTGCAAAGTTTTAAAGCTCAAAGTGGATGATAAAGTCCTTAGGTATTCCAGTTTTAGTTCTGTAACATCTACATAGAACCATAATATATTTGCATAATGGCAGCTAATTATTGACTGCCTCTGAAAAATGTCTACTCTGACCGCCGAACACTGTAGCTGGTTATTGTAAACATCTTGTTCTGAAGAAGCATTTATTTTCAAGACACAAAACCAAAAAAAAACAGTTATAATCACCAAAGCTGTTAAATGAATCTTCTACTTGCATCCTATTTGCACTTTGTTGTTAAAAAAACCTTAATTGAAACTTCACTCCTATACTGTATATCTGAAGCACTTCAATATATACGTAAAGTAGACATATGTTTAATACTAAGTGCCATGAAAAAAATGCATGTGAAAAGCTTTCACAAAAATTCAAAGGAGATTTGGTAAATTATACTATGGTATAAATACAGCACTACAACATACAAAAGAGAGAGATGACTTAGAAAGTACTTTACCTGTTTAATAATGATTTGATCAGCTGTAGTTTGAAATTACGATGTTTTTCTCTTAGAGCTTATTATGCGGTCTCTGTCGCCATCTTGTGGATGAACATCGTCAACCGTCTTTGCTCAAAGACAGGCTAATGTCTGCCGACGCGCTGTCTCTCAAAAATTATATTTTAAAATAGGCACTATCCTTATAAATAAACTGCATAGTTGCAATCTAAACAACTACGTTCTACTAAAAAAGCCTCAAAAGTACATTATGTTGTCCAACAGCAGCAATATTTGTCCAACTGTAGAGTGTCCTCAGCTTGTCGCTGTATGTGGGCGGAGTAATATACAAGGGTGAAGGGTTAAGAGGTTGGACAAGTGCTGTTATTTGCAGAATATTGCACGGCTATCAGCCAATCAGATTCAAGAACCAGACAGAACTGTTGTATAAATATATATATATATATATATATATATATATATATATATATATATGACAAATATAGCTACTTTTGGGCAACATAATGTACTTTTGAGGCTTTTTTAGTCGAGAATGTAGTTGTTTAGATTGCAACTACAGCTGATCAAATCATTATGAAACAGGTAAATGACTTTCTAAGTCGATCTCTCTCTTTTGTATGTTGTAGTGCTGTATTTATACCATAGTAATATTGCGATCTCCCGATTACAACAGAGAAATACTGAAAGATATCTCTGTAGACTGATGGCATTTCAGCAGTTCAGCCTTATAATCTTAAAATGTGAGCAAAATCACCTGTTTTGTCATCACTTTAGACATTACACTAGAGAATCATTCAAATACTAGCTCTAAAATGACATTGGTGAATTAGTAAGGGCTTCTGCTGTGCCGACGTCAGCTGCAGATGTGAATGAATGGCGGAAGAAGGTAGTTCCTCTCACAAAAGTGTTTTGAGACTCTCTGTGTTTGATTTTTATTTTTATACACATGATTATGCCGTCGAACTGTTGTATAAATGCAATATCACACACGCAGCAGTGCGATGTGGCTGTATATCGTCACTGGTGGAACACTAAGGCAATGCACGCCTCCCACCAGTGCCGATATACAGCCGCATCGCACTGCTACTCGTATGATAGTTCTTTGAATTTGTATGTAGCCATTTTTTTTCCTAAGCATAGCACATACCGTACCGAAACCGTGACCCTAAAACAGTGATACATACTGAACTGTGAGTAGTTTGAACCCCTAGTTGCACCCCTAGTGTAGTAAATGCTGCATATGAAAATGCCACATATAATAAAGTTTTTACTCCAAACTCACCTCCTAAAAACAGGCGAGTGTTTGAAAAAAATCCTTCTATGAGATGTCTCCTTAGTCATATATTTATTAGTCACACTAAATTAACTAAAGCATTTAAATCTGTTTATTCAGCAACTGCTTTTTCCCCAGGGGATTTCCTGGGTTCCTTCATGCTTATTTAGAGGGGTTTGTGGGTTTGTGTAGGTGTGGCCGTTTGGGTAATGACTTAATCAAATATGAGGACAGACACCATCATCATCCTTGTCTGGTGCTTATCCAGGGAAGGGTCGTGGGGGCAGCTGTCTTAGGAGGGAATTCTAGACTTCCCTCTTCCCAGACACTTTGTCCAACTCCTTCGGGGGATCCTGTTCCCGGGTAAGCCGAGACACATAGTCCCTCCAGCGTGACCTGGGTCTTACCTGGGGCCTCCACACAGTGGAACAAGCCTGGAAATCCATAAGTTCACATCCAAGAGGCATCCAAAAGAGATGAGAGCCACCTCAACTGGCATCCCTCAATGTGTTCCTCCCAGGTGACAGAATCCCTGAGTTTTCGCCCTGCCACCCTGTGAAGGAAACTCATTTTGGCCACTTCTATTCATGATCTTGTTCTTTTGGTCATGGCCCAAAGCTCATGACCATAGGTGAGAGTAGGAACAGATTGACCGGTAAATAAAGAGTTTTGCCTTTCGGGCTCAGCTCCTTCTTTACCATAATGGATTGGTACATCAACTTCATTGCTGCTGTCGCTGCACTAATCTGCCTGCGAAGTTCCATCCTTCCCTCACTCATGAACAAAACCCCAAGAATTCCTCCACCTGGGGTAAGGACTCTCCTCCAACCTGGTGAAGGCAAGCCACCTTTTTCCAGTCAAGCACCATGGCCTCAAACTTTAAAACACTGACTCTCACGTCACACTCTGCAGCAAACTATCCCAGTGCATGCTGAAGGACCATGTCAGATGAAACCAACAGGACAACCTCATTTGCAAATAGCAGAGATTAAATCCTGTGATCGCCGAACCAGACCCAGGATGATGATGATCCACTGACAGTTGGAGGTGAGCAGCGACAACTGGCTTAGTTTGGTCAGGAGGAGGGCTGGGATGATGTTAAATGCAGAATCAAACTCCACAAACATATTGCCTGCATCATCTATGGACCTGTTTGCTTTATAAGCAAACTGAAGGGGGTCTATTAAGGACCCAGCAATGTCCTTCAGGTGGGTCAGCATCAGTCTCCCAAAGGACATTCATGACTTGTAAATTGTAAAACACATAATATGTGACCATTCAAGTTCAACGGCCATGCACATATTATGCTAGCATTCATACTTGCCATCTAACAGATGCATAATGGTCATATGAGAGGGGCTTGATGGATCGGGGAACAATGCTCAATAGTCCAGACAACCAGTCAGAGAATGATAATGTATAGCCATGCCTCCATTTTCAAAGTCTGAATTTCAGTCTCTCTAACAGAACACCAGCATTTCCTAATGGCAGTATAAAGCTTGGGTGGAAAGGAAACAAAAAAATTATTTAAATCAGATCTGTATTTCGCAAATATATTAACAAAATATCATATGCATTTAATTGTTTCTGTGAATTCTGAAATATATTATTTTATGTTACACCATCACACCCCCTTGAAATTGGAGGGGAGAGTGTCTGTTTCTTTTTTTATCAGAAAATCAACCAACCATCTGATTGTCGATTGGGAGAGGTTAAGGCAGAGCTTGTATGCAATTTCTTTTCTTCTGGGAGAAGTCATGTGGTAACTGGTGATGCTCGTATACTTGTGGCTCACCATGTGAGAGGAACTTATGAGCTGAGTGGCTTATGAGCTCCCAATCATTTTTAGACATGTCAAAAAGTTTGAAAGCTGAATGCTGTTGGCGTGCATACAGTTGAACGAGTAGACCTGCCATTTTACCTAAAGTTGACCAATCAGGAGGACAAACTCACTGAACAACAAGTGTGGTATGATGTGTCATGCATTACCGAGTCGTCAAAGATGATAGTTTCACATTGGACAAGTTTATAATTCACTTCATAATAAACACATTACATCTGCTGCGTAAAACATATGCTGGATAAGTTGGCGGTTCATTCCGCTGTGGCGACCCCAGATTAATAAAGGGACTAAGCCGAAAAGAAAATGAATGAATGAATGAATAAACACATTAATGATGCACGTCAATGCTGAAATTCAGCCCTAATCAAAGAATAGTTGCACAAGTCAGAATTTG
The DNA here is from genome assembly GCA_903798115.1 of Danio jaintianensis. Taxonomy (NCBI): domain Eukaryota; kingdom Metazoa; phylum Chordata; class Actinopteri; order Cypriniformes; family Danionidae; genus Danio; species Danio jaintianensis. Next base: position 27,735 of record CAIGQV010019087.1, read on the forward strand.
GCTCAATATCAGACCAGTGTATGCCTGGCTTAAGTTTCAGAGGGTAAGTTGGTCTTGATTGTGTATATGAGCATTGAACTGACACACTAGAAGTCTACAAAATCAGAGTAGCAAATTTTTACAAAACAAAAGTGCTATCCTTTTAAATAAAACCCATATTTGAAGTCTAAGCAACTACGTTATTGTCCATAAAATATATATATATATATATCAGGGTTTCTGCAGATTTCATAATGTCAAATTTAAGACTTTTTAAGACCTTTTTAAGACCATTAAGTATTAAATTTAAGACCTATATCACAACATCAAAAACACACATACACATATGCAAAATCACAAAATGCAAATGCAAAACCACAAAATTAGTGGCAAAATAAATTTATTCAGATTAAACAATACTGAAGACAGGTTAGATCATTGAACTACAGAGGAAAAAAAACATCTTAGCACAAGTCTCCAGATGCCATTATGAGTGTGTGCACGCTACATCATTCTGAGCTCTTCTCCCTTGGCCAGAATCTCCTCCTCAATTTTCTTGAGCTCATGTGATTTCTCCTTGCTGGCCAATTCATTGCTAAGGAAGGGCGTCGCTGGCTCGTCTGTTTGATACTCCTTTAAAAAGTGACTGAAAAGCCTGGCAACAGTCAAGGAGAAGTGTAACCTGGCCACAATGAGTGTGTCTTTCATGGCATCCTCCACTGTGTCAAAAGATGCTGTCCCAGGGTTTTGGAGTTGTTTTCTTCTCACCGCATCTATATACTGTGTAAGTGATGGCCAAACTTCAAGAGCCCTCTCTATTACAGGCTGGTTTCAAGCAATCGATGACCACAGAAAGATAAAGGGAAGATAGTGGACTTGGTCAAAGCAGTGTAGTCCTCTCTCCTTGCGGGCACATTATGAAATAATGTGTGCATGGCCCTCAGTAGTTTTTCCACTTGCGATATGGAAAAGCCACTTTTGACTGCATTATGTATTGTGTGGAGTCCACAGCTCCCCACAGCAACAAGTTGAGAACCTCCATACCTTTCTGCATGCTCTTGTTGGAAGAGTTCGAAACATTTAAAATTGACATTGGGCCCATCCATTGAAATTGTCTCCTTAAGTCAAGGGGATCCACACATTTCTGAGATAAAGAAAAACTTAAACACCAGAAATAACAGAATTTGTCTAAATGAATATGATTAAAAATGTGTTGTTTAAAATGAATCAAGAAATTAGTAAGCATGCATTATACTGCAAATGCAGCCACACTTTTCTATTAATTGTGTATATATTCAATGCCCATACTTTTTTTACAATGCCCATTGAAACATGTATATAGCCCTATATTTTACAACACTATTGTCCTAGTACTTAACTATTCAAACCTTGGCACAAAGGCCTTTTGCTTTTTGCCATGGATCTGCTCAAGTTTTTTTCTTTCATACCGTTATTGATGTTATACATGTTAAGTATGATTAAATACAATTGAATTATTTCTTAAATAGTTGTAGCTAATGGAGGTAGACACATTACTGTTCAACTGGTAGTATAAACAATATAAAAAATGGATAACAATCCACATAATAAAACAGAAAATGTAACCATAATCACTCTTCTGCAAATACAACACTATACGTGAAATTAAAAATGGTAAAATAAAACATTAACGTTACTTACTTTCACATGCTTCATTAAGTCCTCGGCTGTAGCATGCCCCATGAACTGGGATTTCAGGTATTTGGACTGTACCTGCCTGCTTTCCCAAAAACGTACGTGCATGTCCAGCTGTTTCATTTTGGAGGTGCGATTCAGACTTTCATCAAACATAAGCACAAATAATCTCGTCACTTTCAAAATGAGGTCTCTCTTGATAAAAATCTGCTAGTCCAAAGCGCTCAATGTAAGCTGTTTTATCTTTCCCATATCGAAATGATTCAGCGTTCTGGAAACATCGTCTGAAACAATTCACAGATTTCCTCATTCACGCTATAGGACTGGTGTCTAGTCACAGTGTGGAGGACCCAGAGCACCTCTGAAAGTAGTGCTGGCTCTGATCCAAAAGCGACACTGAGGTCGCTCGTGGAGTTTGCAGAGCTGCAGTGTGGGCCTTGCCTAGGCAGTGAGGAGCTAGCAGATGCTTGGCAAAATTGGCTGATGGCTGTCATTTGCTGGAGACCCTTCAAGGCAGTTAGATGTTTCTCACTTTTTGCATGAGACTCCAGTGCCCATACACGTTCCCAGTTTAATCGCTTTCTTGTATAATGAGTAGGCTTCAAATATGTTGTTAGCAACTGGCCTTAGCCAAGCCCTATATTCAGATTTTTCAAGCCAAGTATCGCTAAACTTGCACTTCCCCATAGCTAAAAAGTTAAATCAATTTTACGTCTGTGACACAATCCCAGAGAGACTCAGGTCAATAACAGAAAGCTGATTCACTAGTCTAATTATATTTAGACTAGTGAAATAAAGAACTACAACACCATGGAAACAAAGCAACACCAACCAAAAATTTAAATGAGCATTAGAGGTAGCGTTACATGGACATCAGAAAAATAAGACCTCTAAAATAATTTAAGAACTATAACCGCGAATTTAAGACTTTTTAAGGCCTAAAATTTAGATTTTTACATTTTAAGACCCCGCAGAAACCCTGATATATATACACACACACACACACACATCACACACACTACACAACATTTGAAAATTGTCCTAAAACAAGAATAGGTGTTGTAAATAGTTTTAGGACAACTTTAATGAAAGGTGATGATCCACTTCAAATGAGGACTTCTGTATACACACATCATAACATCAATCCACCAAGGCATGTATGAAAGCAGTAAATGAATCACTGCCTTATATACAGATGAAATATCTTTAAAAAGATTGCTTTTAAAATTAGTCTTACCTTTAGATGCATTTTCTTCAGTGAATGAGCATCAGTCCAGGTCAGGTGTGGGTGATTCTGGAGCTACTTGTTGGATTGTGTTTTGCCGGAAGGGAGGTCTCTGTGTCCACTGCTGCCAGACTGTGATATATTGAGGGGTTTTAGATAACACTACATCATAGCAAAAGCAATTAAGTGCATCTGCTGCCCTTTATTGGGTAGGTGAGTGGCCTGAAGGTTTCATGACAGTGAAAAAAATATGCTCTTCCATCCAGCCTCTGTCATTCATCAGCCTGAGGGTTTAATGGTGATCTTCCATCAGTAAGTTCAGTTCAGTAGAGGCCAGAATATAAGGCAGAGGAAACAGGTTCATCAACAAATGAATTACCAGCCAAATAAGTAGGTAAATAAATTAAAAAGACACTAATGAAACCTCGCTCTCCTGTTGTTGTTCTCATGTTTTTATATTTGATTATAACTATTTGGCTGTGATTACTATTTCCCCATTCCTTATTGTTATAATCTCATGACTGTCTCTATTTCAAGGTCTGCAATTTCACTGGACAATGTTGTGAAGGAGTAATTTACCATTTGCTGTTGCTTGTGGTATATCAACACTTGTTTGAATCGTCCTGTTCAGATGAAGTCTGAGCAGTGAAACATACACAACTAAGATTATTCAATAAACTCTGCTCTTTCTTTATCATCATTACTTTATCAACTCTTATATTGATAGGAGACTGTTAATTCAGTCATGTACTGGTTAACGGGTTTAGGTATTGGGTGGCTCTGCTAGCTTGCTGCCTGTATACCCAGAGAAACAGACATTTGCTAATAGGATCTGGCTTCAGGGGCTAGATCTTATTTAACACTGTTATAAAGGATGTCCCCTGATTTTCATGCTTGAGTGCTATTGTAATAGTTATGGTTAAATGAATCAGGCTTTAGTATTCTAAGTTGTTTTCCCTGATGCATATGCAAAGCTTAATGCAATGTTTCGTACCATTCTCATGGAACCAAGGTTACATTCTGTAATCTCTGAAAACGAATCTGTCAAGAGGTTTGTTGAAAATGAATGTTGTTTATAATTATTTGTTTTTGTAATAAATTTTGTTGTAGTTGTATTTTGTATAACAGTTCTATTTTATTTTAAGTCACCCTTAAAAGTGTTAGTGCTTAGTTAGTTCAGGATCCTCTTAAATGCTATATTTATATTTTGCTGCACAGAGTTAGAGCTTTTGAATATGTAATTCCCCACACAACTAATTACACAAGTTATACAAACCTATATTTTTAAAGTAAAAGACCTTCCTAAACTCATGATCTGTCTAATATGAGCCATTCATTTAACCTTGAAGCAACTTTTTTTATCCAGTGTGTGTGTGTGTCTGTGTTTTAAGGTGAACTACTCCCACACACCAGTTCAGATGGCAAAGGACTGACTGCATGCCTTTATTCATCATATTTTTTGTCTTCATATTTAAACAGGTATGTTGGTTTCCTTAATTATTAGTATATTAGCATATTTCTACTGCCTCAATATTCATTCATTTTCTTTTCGGCTTAGTCCCTTTATTAATCTGGGGTCGCCACAGCGGAATGAACCGCCAACTTATCCAGCATATGTTTTACGCAGCGGATGCCCTTCCAGCTGCAACCCATCACTGGGAAACATCCATACACACTCATTCACACACATTTTAGGACAATTTAGCTTACCCAATTCACCTATAGCGCATGTCTTTGGACTTGTGGGGGAAACCGGAGTACCCGGAGGAAACCCACGCGAACATGCAAACTCCACACAGAAACTGCCAACTGACCCAGCCGAGGCTCAAACCAGCGACCTTCTTGCTGTGAGGCGAACGTGCTACCCACTGCGCCACCGTGTAGCCCTACTGCCTCAATATTCAAGCTTATTTTCATTCCATGTGTTATATTTTGGTTCATCTCTTTTAAAAATGTGTGTTACTGTCACGGAAGGATTCTGACAACGGAGTTGGGGATCCATTGCAGTTTTATTAAAGAGTAGTCGTACAGGCAATGGTCAAAAACAGGAACAAACGAAAACATGTAGGTAATCCACAGTGTATTTAAAATAGGCGAATGGTCAAAACAGGCGGCGAGACAACAGAAACAATAAGGGGACTCAGCAATGTGTGTTGCAAAGAGAAGTGTCTTTATAATCCAGTTAATGATTCAATGATGAGCTTTAGCTGTGTGTCTGTGTGTGTGTGTCATCATCGGTGATCCGGAACTGGTGTGTGTGACGGGAGTTGTAGTTCATATCAGTGGCCGAATTGTAGTTCTCCAGCGATCTGCAACTGCTCGATCGCTGGTGATCATAACAGTTACGTGTCAGAATGACTGTCTTTATTTTGGTCTGAGTAACTCTGCCCAGTGCCAGTTTACCCAAATATATTTCAGCACCCCAGTTGTAAACTTGCATATACATGTATGATCAACAACAGTATAATAAAAGCTATATAACTACTGGAGATGTGTTTGAGAGATCAAAATGGAGACAAGAGAAGCAAACAAATTACATATTACTGTACAGGATTAAATTGTATGTCTATATGCACCCCTATGTATTTTTATTCATTATATTAGTTTACTTGCTGACTGACTGTTGGCTCTGTGAATCAAGTGGTCTCGCCGCTAATAGAGGGACGATGTCCCAGCGCATCACCCATAATATACACTACCTGACAAAAGTCTTGTCGCCTATCCAACAAATAATAACTTGACTTCTAGTTGATCATTTGGTATCAGAAGTGGCTTATATGAAAGGTAAAGGCCTCTAGATTAGGCTTATCATACCAAAATAAAATATGATCATGCCTTGATTTTTAATTATTTAATTAGGACAGTAAGGTCTGACTTTGCTTAGACAAAAGTCTTGTCACTTAACAGAAATAATGTACAGTATAAAATATAAAGTCATGGTGTAGTGGAAAAAGAATTAATGTTGTGTATTTCTCCCAAGATCTTGGACGACTGCATCCATACATCTCTGCAATGACTCAAATCACTTATTAATAAAGTCATCTGGAATGGCAAAGAAAGCGTTCTTGCAGGACTCCCAGAGTTCATCAAGATCCTTTCGATTCATATTCAATGCCTCCTCCTTCATGTAACCCACAACACACAAATGTATTGTAAGGTTTTGTCTTTTTTCAATGGACCAGTAAGTTCAGAAGTCTAAATTCCTCCAAAGAGAGAGATGACACGACAACAGTGAAGGACTCGGACACAGAGGTAAGGTAAGAATAATAAAAGATTGTATTGTAACAATTCCACAGAAATATAAAATAAAATAAATAAATAAATAAAACAAGTTCTATTTTTTCCACACTTATATAATGACCTCAATCTTATTTACACTCTCTAATAACACTTCTCTTTCCTCACAGGGTTTTATGGCAGTATCACTACTAAGGTAAGTTAATATTGTGTTATTTTGAGGTTATTCTATTTGTTAAGAGCTAATATTGTGTTTTGGTTACTATTATAAACAATACTATAATACGAATATACTACTAATAATATTATACTAAAGGTTTTTGAGTGCTAGCTAATAATGTAATATTAAAACTGTTTTATCATTCAACATATAATCAAATTTTCCCTTCTTAAACTAATTCGCTTTTTTCCATAAAACTTCAAAAATGGCAGAGAATGAACACCAATGAAAACAATGTACAATAAAAATGAAAATATACACATTCACTCAAAACATTTCAAAATGCCCCAAGAAGTCCAGCGCAGGTGATGAACATTCAAAATGATTCTTTTGCAAAACAACTAGATTGTAAATTTAATTACAGAAATCCAGGATGCTGAACTTGTGAGTGTGATGTAAATTTACACTCCTACCATGACGCTGAATAAGTTTTACTGTGTATTTTTCAGACAGGAGTATCCCAAGGATCCACTTAACGGGAGGCTCGCCAGTCCAACTCCTCAATTAGACATGCACGGATGGAAGTTGAGACAATCCACAATCCAGGAAAAGAGTTCACACTTCACTCGATTTGAATCCAGAGCAGATCACATTCAGCAACCGACGTCAATAGAACATCTCACAGATGAAAAACCAGAAGAAGATAAAAATAAAAAACCTGGCCTTGAAAACACAAGGCCAAAGGAATCATTAGCATTTTACAGTGTATGCATTTTCTCAGCTTAACACACTTATAATTAAACAGCAACAATAAATAACCATTTATATACTTCTGTATGCTGAATTTATGTGTGTTTTTTCTATTTCTCTCTATTTGGCATTCACTTTTTACAAATGACAGCATTTCACTTAAATTCTCCCACTTAAACTTTACACAATCACTTGTATAATACTGTTTAACACACGAACATTGTATTTCACAGGAATTACTATTGTTTTTCAATTCTATTTCACTCCTTATATACACGTTGTTGTGATTTTTACTAGACCAAACAAATGGTTAATTAATAAAACACATTTTTGACACGTTTAAATCCTGTTGTAATGAAAACAAATAACTCACCAAGGAAACTCATTCAAATTCAAAGCAAAAACCAGGAAAAACTCCAGGTGGCACTCGTGTGCAGATTTCACTCTCGGATACGAATCTTGTTTTTTCTCTCAATCCTTCATTAAAATATATATATATATATATGACAAATCATTTCAGCATCTTGTTAACGGTAAAAATTCACAGTTAAAACGCATTCAAAACATTAAAAGATATAAATCTAATAGTTTTCTACTGTTAAAAATAATATAACAACTTACATCTATTGCATTCCCTTGCGAACACTGAATCTCTATAGCAGCGGTAAACACAAGCTAACGGACAAGAGAGATCTTTGCATAGCAGAACTGCCGCTTTAGCGGAAGGCGCAATGACGTCATTCCAAAGCGCTATTTCCTTGGATGCTGTTATAATGTATATAAATATATAATTTTAAATATATTATTTAATCAAGTATTCTAGCAGTGTTTTTTTCATATTTATAATCGTATTGGGTTTTTTTGCTCTATTACTGTGTACTACCCACTAGTAACCTGGGTTACATTCATCTTACCCCAGACATGCTCAATAATGTTCATGTCTGGCTGGCCAATCCTGGAGCACCTTGACCTTCTTTGCTTTCAGGAATTTGATGTGGAGGCTGAAGTATGAGAAGGAGTGCTATCCTGCTGAAGAATTTGCCCTCTCCTGTAGTTTGTAATGTAATGGGCAGCACAAATGTCTTGATACCTCAGGCTGTTGATGTTGCCATCCACTCTGCAGATCTCTCGCATGCCCCCATACTGAATGTAACCCCAAACCATGATTTTTCTATCACCAAACTTGACTGATTTCTGTGAGAATCTTGGGTCCATGCGGGTTCCAATTGGTCTTCTGCAGTATTTGTGATGATTGGGATGCAACTCAACAAATGATTCATTGGAAAAATCTACCTTCTGCCACTTTTCCAAATGATCAACTAGAAATCAAGTTATTATTTGTTGCTCTTACAACTGGGATCGACGACAAGACTTTTGTCAGGTAGTGTAAATCCACAGGATTTCCCCCATAATAACATAAGTATAAAACCTAATTTATAACATTCTCATTTCAGTAGACACTGTCAAACATTCAGCCCAAATGCTCTGAAGAGCCCTAAAACATCTAAAGTTTTTTTTTCCCTAGGCTACATGACACTTTAGTAAATTCCCATTTATTTAAGAGAATTTAAGGATGTTGCATATTATTCTGAAGTAAGAGAAACCGTAAAGTGTTTCAGGACATAAAAGCAGGTTTATCTTTATAAAATAGGCTATAGAGCTCGGGATTCTACCTCACAGCAAGTTGCGGTTGGCCATGTTTGTGGACAAACGCAGGAGCGCTCAAAGATGCGAATGACAATAGAAAAAGCCAACCGTTTTTTAGTATATCTTTTGAAAAAACATCTCACAAACACTCAGAATAATGGATTAACGTGTTTATTCCTTTATAAATGGTCTTTGTGTGTCCGAGTAGCTGTTAATATGCATTCCATAACATTTTGTGTCCAGTGGTGTGTAACTGGTGAAGCCGAGCACAGATGCAGAGGGGGCGGATCCGGAACGCATCAAATAATGGAATGAGTTTATTCATAACTGACAGGGCATCAACGAGCTGCCACAAGAAAACATTTACATATACAGTATGATTTTCTTCTTTACTTGTAGTACGAGTGCTTACAGTTTATTGCTGATGAGTGACACATTCCTGTTCTCTATCGTTGCGCCGGCATCACTGCAGCTATCCACAATAAACACATCAGTTTTAAACAAAAATGTATCATACATTTGATTAAAACAGTGTTAAATATTTCAGAAGCAAAATAATTACAATTTAAAATATTAAATGATAGTTGGCTAACCTAATAAATTTCTACATTTAAATTTTCTTTTGTCAATTTTACCACATCATAAACATTTGTTTGAGGACATTTGTTTGACAACAGTTTTTCCCAATCAATTGAAAGCAGTGCAGGACTGGATGACAGAAAATATTGTAGTTGCTGATGGTTTCACGCTTACAAGATATACGCTCGCATTCTTTATGGAATTACCAAAGAATGCTCTGTTTTGCATGATTTGCAAACACAAATCTCTCACACACACACACACACACACGAATGCATCTAAACGCACACATTAATGTGGTATATAGGGCCAAGATATTTGGTGGGCTGAAAAAGGCAGGCCACTGGCCCTTAGGAACCCTGAAGAGGCCCCAGAAGTGATTGTGTAAACGCGACCAGCCCTGGCTCGCACTGGCACACTTGCTTTAGGCACGACAGTAGAAACGTGGCTAATGAAACTGAAACACTGGCCAATTTAATGTTGGAGGTGGCTAAAATTTGACCAGCCTGGTCTTTATTGATTGCACATTCCACCAGTAAGAGCAGAGTGTGAAGGTTTAACCCTTTCACGCGTCCGATCACACCTGTGTGATTATAACGTTAGAGCGCACATCATCAGCTGCGGCTCGCGCTGAGGGATCGAAAGAGGAGTGCTTGTCATAAATCACAATTGATAAGTGTTATAAAACAAAAAGGTTATTTTAGCTTTTCGGACATTTAAATACACATAACTACTAGCAAAACATAACATTGAAGATTTGCGAAATACACACAGATGTCTATGGAGATGGCAATTACTCTACTCCTCTCCCAGTTAAATAGCCCCTTACTTTCATGTATTTCGAAAGAAAATTATGAATAAACATGTAAATCCAGCAGCTCTGTCTGATCTCTCATGCAGCATAGACTAAACATGGCCCATCAGCCATCATATATCAAAGAATATGATCATTTTTAAACAGTTTTAACAATGAAATACATGTTATTACACATTTTTGACAATTGCAATATTAGATATTTCACAATATAATTTTGATGTTTGTCAATATTTGCAGAAAAGGGAAAAAATAAACAAAAACGATATATGCATGAATCACTGTGGCTGCGCTATGTCACGTAACAATCTTGATGCATCGCTATGGGAACTTAAAAGAGAAACTCACGCAGAGGATCAGCTGGAGTATTTAGAACTTACGTGTGAAAGGGTTAATTAGCAGAGTAATAGCACAGTTTTGCTTAAAATATTGCAATGCACACAACATTATGGGTTGCATATCAGAGTTCAAAAGAGGACAAATAGTTGGTGTGTGTCTCGCTGGCGCATCTGTGAGTAATGTCAGCATACCACCAAGAAGGACGAAGCACATCCAACAAGAGTAACTGTGGATGCAAAAGGATGCTGTCTTAAAGTGATATCCGGGTGCTAACTCGGATTGTATCCAAAAAAACATAAAACCACAGCTGCCCAACTCACTGCAGAATTAAATGTGCACCTCAACTCTCTGGTTTCCACCAAAACTGTACGTCGGGAGCTCCACAGGTTCAATTTACATGGCTGGGCTGCTATAGTCAAATCTTGGGCTGTGGACAATGTGAAACATGTATTGTTCTCTGATGAGTCCACCGTCACAGTCTTTCCCACAGTGTTACGGTGTGGAGAAGCCCCAAAGAAGTGTACCACTCAGACTGTTGCATGCCCAGAGTGAAACATGGGGGTGGATCAGTGATGGTTTAGGCTGCAATATCATGGCATTCCCTAGGCCTACCAAGGACTACCGAACCATTCTGAAGGATCATGTGCACCCAATGGTTAAAACATTGTATCCTTAAGGTGGTGCCGTTTATCAGGATAATAATGCAGAAATACACACAAGACTGGTGACAGAGGGGTTTGATAAACATGAAAGTGAAGTTGAACATCTCCCATGGCCTGCCCAGTCACCAGATCTAAATATTATTAAGCCACTTTGGGGTGTTTCGGAGGAGCGAGTCAAGAAACATTTTCCTCCACCAGCATCACATAGTGACCTGGCCACTATTCTGCAAGAAGAAAGGCTAATGCCGCCGTCACACTAGAGTTTGTGCTTGCAAAATTCTGACGTACAGTGCTGCGAAAAGTGCCGGGATTAAACAAGATGATTAGACATTAAAGGCCACCTATGATGAAAATCATCTTTTGTAAGCTGTTTGGACAGAACTGTGTGTAGGTATAGTGTGTCCACATTCATATTGGGGTGATATAAAGACAATAAGTCTCTTTTTTTAAATTTCCTGACGTTAAAATAAGATCCAAATCCCTCCCATTTTGAGGCCCACTGAATTGATTGACAGCCGCGTATTAACATGTATCTGTAGTAATGCATATAATCACATCAGCAAGACAGGACGTGTGCAAAGCAACAGGGATTAAAAGATCTGTTTGGCTCGCTGTGATCATTAATCATCATCAAATGTGATCAAGAATGAGTTTTACAAGTTTAAAACAGTGCATGTTTGTAATGAATTACAGCGATTTTACCGTCTTTATCACCACAGCCGCGTGTCAGTACAATTATAAAAGAAGATGCTTCAATCCCGGTTTGTGGACGTTAAATCAGGTTTATTTTGTACATTAACATTACGGATATCCATACAGCAGTGGATATTAATGTGTATCCTGTCACATTTGCCATGCAAAAACAGTGCAAAGTTAAACGTGCGCACTGTATGTGTGTGTGTCCGCTGTGTGTGTGTGCGTGAACTTTGTAACGACTTTGCAGAAAGGCTTGAACTACCTCCACAACATTGGGAAATCATTGGGAAAGTTCTTACTGTAGTATTTCTCACAAACGTTATGTGAGATCTGCTTCCTTCATGTCTGTCACTGTGCTGTTGACACAACCGAGGCAGAGATTGAGACACACTCTGACAGGCACGTGGGAACGGTGGGCGGGGAAAACTAGCATTAATGGCACAGGCAACAAAAACAGCTACATTGTCTTTAGAGCAGAAAATTTCAACATTCTAAAAGGTATAATAAATAATCTGATGGGTCTTTTGAGCTGAAACTTCACAAACACATTCTGGAGACACAAAAGACTTATCTTAAATCTTGAAAAAGTGGTAAAATAGGTGCCCTTTAAAAAAAGGAAGCGATTGGCCTATATTTAAAATTTTGGTAAAGAGGGGTCATGTTTTGATATTTGATTGGTCTCACGCAGTCACGTAATGCGATTTCGCAGGTCAGAGTTCACCAAGCGAACTGCGAAACTTGTTGCACAAGCTTCCGGTCTGCCGCATTTGCATGAGTATGAATGGAAGTCTATGGGGCAAAAAGTGCAGTGTGACCGTCGCTTTAGGCTGGGGCAGTGCAAAATTATTAAAGGCTTTTCCCTCTCTTCCCTTTTCAATCTCCCCAATTTCCCTAATATCTTTCTGCCTCTCTCTTTCCTAAGTCTCAAACACTTAGGGTGTACTCACACTAGGCTATCCGAACCGTGCCCGGGCGTGTTCGAACCCCATATCCCGGTTCGTTTGACAAGTGTGAGTGCCGCAGTTCGGTTGGGCTCGAACGCGAAACTGAAGATGCATTGTCACTTTTAAGGGACTGTTTCATATGGATTTATTAATCATTCTTAATCATCATTTTCAATGAACGCAAACTGTCATAATGTTTATCAAGATAACAAACCCTCCTAATATGTGCAGCACGATGACTTTTATCAAAATTTATGAGTGTCAAAAGCGGTGGATCTGTTCAGTGAAAGATTTGACTGTGTGTCACTGCATCGCAAACGACTCAAAAAAATAAAACAATATAAACTAAAACTACTAAAGCAATCTCTATTGTACTGAGCGAGAGCGCTTCTCTTCTTGTTAAACTAAAAAGTTGCTTGATTGTCATTAATGACGTAAGCGAGCTCAGAAGGTAAAAATGCAGTGTGAGTGCAGGCCTTTAGGGAAAAGGGGACAATCGTGCCCGGGCATGGTTCAAGGCAAGAGTACACCCTTGGTAAAGAAGAAAACTAGCTTTCATGGAAACTTAAACCAGTCATCTCAATGGCAAAAATCAATCACTCAATCATTCTTCATGCCCTGTTAAAAACATAACTGTCTACAACCTTTAAATGTACATTGATGTACATTATTATCAATATGATTATATTATAGTTATCACATTTATTTGTACACTTCTTGATCTTTCAACCTCATTATTATTATTATTATTATTAAATCCTTGTTTTTATTATTATTATTATAATATTGTTGTATTATAATAAGACCTCCCCTCACCTCCTCATTATTATCATTAATATTATTACTTCTATTTTTGTTATTATTACTATTCTGACTTGTCCTTTTCCTGTTATCTCCCCATTATTATTATTCTACCATTGTCATTATTTAGGTTGTTGAAGTAGTTGTAGTAGTAGTGGCAGTAGTAATAGTTGTAGTCATATTAGTAGTAGTTGTAGTAGCCATAGTGGTTGTATCAATAGTTGTAGTTGTGGTAGTAGTAATAGTAACAGTAGTAGTCGTTGTAGTTGTGGTAGTAGTAGTTGTAGTTGTTCTTGTATAGTAACACTAGTTGCTGTAATAGTAGCAGTGGTAGTTGCTGTAGTAGTAGTAGTTGGTGTAGTAGTAGTTGTTGTTATTGTTATTATTACTATTGTTGTTGTCATTTTACTGTCATTATTACTATGATCACATTACTATCATTGTAGTCATTCCCTACCACTGATTGGTTTTGGTCTATCTATGCTTTATTTATATCTATATTATTTGCTTCATTTTTTGAAATTTATGACATAATAATATGCTTTCTACTGTTATGCATGCTGTATATATATATATTTTTATGTTTTCTTATTTATGTACTTTGACCTGTCCACCCAGTACCTTTACATGCACACACACACACACACACACCTGCCTGTACCTGTTTTTCCATCTGTTATTTGTTTTTCTCTCTCCATTTGTATGATTCAATGTAATTTGTGTACCTCTTTGCAAAATATTAATAAAACATGTACATTACATATATTCTTTTAGTAGATGGTTTTATCCAAAGCAACTTACAAACTATAATTAGATGCATATTAGATATTTAATATCTATTTACTTATTAATCTTAAAATAACTTAAACCCTACATTTAGCAAAACAAGACATTTCATTCAATATCTTGGGGTAGGGGTAGATGTTAAAAAATAAAATTGGGTAATTTAATAAATAACATAAATAATACTTTGTACAACTACTGTTTTTACATAACTGTGAGGGTTGGGGTAGGGGTAGACGTTAATAAAATACAATTAATTGGAAATTTAATAAATAATATAAATAATTCTCGTTAACTTCCGGCCGCAACCATATCTGATCTAGCAACAACCCAGAACTGCCCACTGAGAACTCACCCAGTCAGCTGTATATTTACTACAGATACGGTTAGATAATGACTACGGCTGTTTTCTGTTGTCTGCATTCAAGGTGAGATGTCTGACTTTTTTTTTTTTTAATTTACAGATCAGCCAGATTTCCACTTGAACTAAGAAAATGTGACTTTAAACATAGTCTATTGCTTTGTGTTGGGAGACACCCATATACTCCCATTCACACACATACACTAAGGACAATTTAGCTTACCTAATTCACCTATAGCGCATGTCATTGGACTTGTGGGGGAAACCGGAGCACCTGGAGGAAGCCCACACCAACACGGGGAGAACATGCAAATTCCACACAGAAATACCAACTGACCCAGCCGAGGCTCGAACCAGCGAACTTCTTGCTGTGAGGCAACAGTGCTACCCACTGCGCCACCACGCTGCCCTTCATATATATATATATATATATATAACAGATAATATAAATTTATATTCATAGCAGCATCAAAGAAAAAATAAATCCATTATTGAGGAAATAAACTGAATTAATAAGTAAAAAGGTTGCAAAAATATACTTTCCTTGATAAGCAATAGCTTATTCCTATTCTTAATAACTTAAAGAATCATTTTCAAACTCAGAAAGCAGTTCAGTATTGAAACATTTGGACACATGCCCAATACTGTAATAGTCTTACATCAGAACATGAAATTTTTATATTTTCATTTGTAAATTTTCCAGAGAAGTCTCCCATTCATTCAGAGGTAAACCAGAACTAAAAATACACTGCGTTGCCGATGGGGGGAAGTGAAGTGACGTCATTGTGAAAAGGGTCTATTGGTACTGGGCTGCACAAGAAATCATCAATTATTTTCATTTCATGTATTATCTGAGTCTGAACAACCTTTTATTTTGAAAATGTACAATATTCTCTCGGTTACATCTCGGTCGCTTGAGCGCCAATTTTAACCCACAAGCTAGCAAAATGAGTAAGAAACAGACGTCTTTGGAAAGAATCTTTGCTAAGGGGAAAAGGCCCAGTGAACGACCCATGAACAGCCAAAGGAATATATGATAAAAAAGGTTGGGGACCACTGATGTATCCAATCCTGACATAATCGATACTAACTTTTATACATATTTTTTATTACTATAGTCTGGCTGCAGAAGGCCAAATCAGTCGCCAGGCCACAGAAATCCTCCCGGTGCTCACTATGGCCAGTGGCGGACTGAGGGCCTGTAAATAATACCAGGATTTTCATTTTTGGATGAACTATCTCTTTAAGAATTTCCTAGTTTGAATATTCAGCATGAATAAATGATGCACCGACTATTACAAGATTATTGTTTTGCTGTTCGCAGACAAATTGTTCACTGTCAACATTATCATGGTCAATGTACATCAATAATCCTACTGCTTTTTCTTTGCTGTTTGTATAATGTTTAACTGGTCAGGTAAAGCAGTATATACCAATTCAGTTCTAACAAATGAGCAAATTTGCTGCTAACTGATAATTTGTCGAGCAACAAATCTGTAGCCGACATGACAGAGAATGTTTTGGGTGAAAAACACATTTACAACGAAGTGAACAAACACATCCAGATTGGTGTCACTCTTATTATGCTTCCTAGCCTGGTGAGAATAGTGGATTTTGAGTTTCCCCCCTCCTAAGCCAGCATTTAAGGTGTAGATAATCACCCGTTCCATTTCAGGAAGCACCTCACATCCGAGTCTACTGATGCGGTTAACTGATGGCTGTCATTTAAAGGATGTCATATTTTTCATCATAACAAGTTTCAAAGGTGCTACATGTGTAGAGGGTCAATGTGGATTTATGTGCCATGAAAGGTACATCCAAGCTTTCATGTTTATTATGTATATAGGCCATAATTTGCCTTAATTACCATTGCAGTGCACTACACACTTCCTACATGAGCTGAGACTGTAAACATTGAAGCTCTCAGAAAGTAACCACTAATGAAAGACCCATTCTTCCTTTTCTTCTTTCCCCGCCCGCATGTTTCATTTGGATAATTGCCACGGGTCCATTAAAACACGGGGCAGGTTGCTCTTCCACACTAAACCTCACCATCTCGCTCTTGCTTGCAGTCTCGTTGTGGTTTGGACAGTTTGCATGCAAAAATGCAGATAGTTATTGTTTTGATTTGGTTGTTTGTTATTTCTGTGGTCCGGTGCCTGGATTCAAACATTATCCGCTCCTCCAGGGAAATGACCATCTCTCAAGAGGTAAGAATATATATCGTAGTTTTTATGCTGGACTAATGGACATGCAAAGAATACACAAATACGTTATTCTGACAACGATTGATTTTTTTGACATGGTTTTATCTCTAAAAACTAAATAAATTGTTGTTATGGCTGCTTTTAAAACACATCTGTTTGACATGAGTTCAACAATCTTTTCCAGTCAGTGTTGAATTTACGGAGTGACACAGTTGCAAATTCTCATAATTATGTTAGAAGAAACTCGGCTCTCCAGGAAATTAGAGAAGCTTTGCCTCCTGGGCAAGACTGCACCACTGGACAAGTAAGAATTTTCTTCAGATGTATTCAAGTTTTGCATCGCTGGGTAGCTATATCCTTAAAATCATACAAGATTACAATTTTTCTGTATCACTAATGGATCAAATTAATAAAAAAATGTCTTCCAAAAGACAGCTGGATGCAAAGGCTCCAAGAAACCACATAATTCTATGAAGGCAAAGATTCAGCTGGATGGAAATAAAAAAGGTGAGGAAAGTATTTCATGTACTTTTTTTATTTGTGTATTTTAATTTTATGTCATGTTTTGGTCATACATGTAGTCAAGTAGTAATATATGATAAACTGTTCATAATTGTTCCTGTGCTGGCAAGTCCAGGACAGATATTATTGAAAACATTAACAGAACTTTGTATCGTCTCAAAAGCAAGATATCAATTACGGTATAGTTTGAAGAAATGATCAAACTGTTGAATTGAATGCTACTTCCTAAATGTTTGTTTATAAACAAGGACAACGTTGAGGAATCAGGAATTTGATTTTTTTTACATGTGTATGAAATATGTAATAGTTCCTAAATATTTATATAGGACAAAGAAAGCTAGAATGTCTTAAATCTATGTAAATAATATAGTTGTCAAGGCGTTAATACAAGGTGGCATTTGCATTTCTAAACATGTAAATAATTAAAAAGGCTAAAACCTTTTTCATCTCCAAACTATTTTATTACACTTTTAGTCAGAGACAATCTTACAGTCCTGACACCATTATAACTTCAGATAGAAAGCATCTTCATTGGAATGTGAATATTTGTAGAAATGTCACTCATATTAATTAGCGGGGCTTGAAATGTCAAATAAAAAAAAATAAAAATCTGTCAACTTCCCGAGGGCATGATTACATCTTAACATATTAAAATGTATGTGAAATTGGAATAGCAATTTTAGGCATATATTTGTTAAAAGGTGCTGTATGTACGTTTTTGACGCCTTAAAGCATAAAAATACCATTATATGTTTGCAGATATTTAAGAAACATGCTAAGTGAACATTCATGTTTATCTGAAAAACAATGCTGAAGTCAGATATTCTGCTTTAAAAATGTCTGTTACATGCCGGTGTCTTGACATTTTATTCTACCCATCAGATTAGATCAGATGGTACCAACACTGTATTTGAATGGTTCTGAGGTTGGGGTTAGGGATTAGGTAGGTTAGGGTGATATTACAGCTTCATATCACACTACTCCACATTAAAATTTACACTGGTAGCAAAACCTGATGGGTAGCATATTGCGTCATCAAAATGTGCTACCTACTTTTTGAATGGGAGGTAGGACAATCTGACAAGGTAGGACAAATCGACATAACACCGGAACCCTGTCTTTGTTTTGGTTCTTTTAACCCGCCCACTGCCACTTTAGCCAATCATATTTCTGCAACGGGTTGCCTTGTTGAAAAACCATGTATTTCATTCATTCATTCACAAAGACTCTCAAAGCATGCGTCCGGTGGACAGTAGTAGAATCTGAAATGATTTTTTTGTTCAGCTGCAAGAAATAGAAGCTGTTTCTAATATATCAATTCGAGGTGTTGGTTAGAACAAAAACCCCTTTTAATATGGAGAATATTCCTTCTATCGCGTGCCGTTGCTATTTATATACTCGCTCCCGTTGGTCCTCAATCTGGCAACCTGTGCTTGCGTTTGTTTTGATCCAGGAATGCAATACCTAGTTCAACCACTGGGTGTCAAACTTACATACTGCACTTTTAATAAAATGTTAAATGGTCCAAAAGACATGCAGAGCTTCCTCCCAGCTTTATGTTTGACCGGACTGTCACATCATTAATTATTTGAAGAATAAACAGTTCATCTAGTTTTAGAACCAGAATACAGCCCATAATGAAACAAAGTAGGTTTCAGGTTAGGGGTTGGTTAGAAGAATGTAGCAGTGTCAAATTTAAATAACTGAAACAGTAAAATATTCTTGAAAAATAATAATACAAAAGCAAAACTGAATAGTAAGTGCTATAAAACTACATAAACTGCTAGTACGTCCAAAAACAACAACAGCAAAGACTAGGGCTGCATCCGAAATCGCCCACTTCCCTACAATATAGTACGTTAAAAAACAAGTAGTATGTCCAAATTCATAGTATTTGGAAAACAGTATCCGAGAAGATGACCTACTACTTCCGACGAGTTTCTGAAGTGTCCATCTGAAGGACACTACGCTATCCCACAATGCCACGCTAGAGAATTCATGAATGGGAGTGAAGCGACGCAACTGACGCGGGGAGGTCACGTGATAATGGCAAATGGCGGATGTAGTACATTCGAGTAACATTCATACTACTCACATTCATACTATATAGAACGTACTTTTCTAATGGTCGTGTAGTAAATTCAGATGTAGTACCTACTCGAGTAGTAGGCGATTTCGGATGCAGCCTAGTATACTAGAAGTTCATGTCCCCATATGCCCAGCTAGTGTTTTTTCCCCTACCGATAAACTTCAGGTGAAAATGTGACTATTTTATAGGGTTCCTTTTAGAGCATGGATGTTGTAATGTAATTAAAATATAATCAGTTAAATTGACTTAATTATTCATTTAGTTGTTCAAGCGTAAAACGAGATGAAAAGCTGTTTAAACGCAAGCGTGTCAGGAGCAGCAGGCGAGCGCAGAAACTCCATTGAAAAAATTATGGTAAAATAAATTTTCATATCTTAAAGACATGGCGCAGAGCAATGGAATGTACTGCAGTGCTTCTTGTAAATTCTGAGACCCAACTTTAGTGATGTGACGTTGCGCACAGAGGCTTCGAAGCATGTTAAAAAAAAAAGATACATCTTGCAGTGTACAGGAGCTTGATTCGTTTTGCCATAATCACATGATCAGTGATGTCAGAATGTGCCTATACCCAGATGTGCCTATACCCATGTGACTGCTTTGAATTTTGATTCAAAGGTTTAAAGTCCCAATGAATCGGAAGCTGCGATGTTTTCCGTATTGTGACGCAGTTCCTAGAGAAATGGAATTTTACATGAGCATTTCAATTAACGATTAGGGCTAACTATTTTTTTTTCTTAATGACATGCACAGATGAATTGTTCACCACAAAACTGGCAATGTGAGCTAATAAAATTACACGGTTAGTTTTGATTTCTTAGGGACTTTAAACACCCTTGTGGGTTAGTAAAGTGTATAGCGAGAGATTAGGTGTCGATTACATACATTTCTACTGTTTCAAAGCACTGCACCAGTCCCACGCACCAGTAATTCAACTAAAATACAATAATAATTTGTAGTAAAAAGCTTTTGGACCATTCATTCATTTTCTTTTCGGCTTAGTCCCTTTATTAATCTGGGGTCGCCACAGCGGAATGAACCGCCAACTTATCCAGCATATGTTTTACGCAGCGGATGCCCTTCCAGCTGCAACCCATCACTGGGAAAGCTTTTGGACCATACTAAAGTGTATTAGTGTATTATTTACAACTATTTTTAAAGAAGGCCACTGCATATTGTAGTATGGTGTGTAACGGAGGCCACCTGACGAGTGCAGCCCATAAGCCTTACTCCGATAGCCTTAGAGCATTCACCTCCCATGCAGGAATCGCCGGTTCGTTCCCCGCTCGGCAGAGTGGGTGGGTGTAGGACCGGTTGGAATATGATAAATATAAATACTTTTGAATACCTTGGATTTTACTACAGTCATCTTAGGTGTAATGTAACATACATTATATGTAAAAACTACAGTAATTGCGTAATTTGTTTATATTGCTATTGTTGTATTATTACTACATGAATGAGTTGGTCAGTTGTGAATGTTTGACAACACAGTGCTTTCCCACATTTTAACCAGCAGAGGTCCTCGTCGAGCTCTGATTTGGAAAGCTTCGAGTAACGAACCCTTTTCCGATGCAATTGAGTCGAACGGTTCACTGGTTCAGAAAGCTTCATTTCACCATCACTATGCAACTTTATATAGTATATCAATCAGGCAGTGAATATCATTGGTTTTTAAAGAAGACAGCCCTTAAACGCGGCGATTTTGTAACGGCACAACAGTTCACCGAATGCGCTTGAACTGGGTCACTGAAAATTAAAAGTCCTTCTGCATATACCTATTTTCATTTTGGGTGGGTGAACTATCCCTTTAAGTTACTGACCCTCATGACAAATGTCCGCCTGCAGTGCCGGAGATGTCCCCCTGTCTGCGCTCGCGGGACTGTGAAGAGGGTCTGTGCTGCGCGCTCTACTTGACCGGAAGAAGATGTCAGCGCGTTCCCGCCCTCGGTGAGGTCTGCCTGCTGCGGGGACGCGCCAAATTCCGCCGGAGACTGGACCGATGCGACTGCGAGAAGAGCATGCAGTGCCGCGCGCGACCCGACAGCCCTCGCGGACAGGGCGTTTGTCTCCATGATCCGAGGATCTAGCAGAACTGTTTAACCACTGTCAGTTGCCTAGGAGGAACATGACATATGAGTTCTGAAATTTAAAAAAAAAAGCGTTTTCTATCATTGTTTTGCTTATAAAGTGAGTAGATGTCAATACAATATAGGCTATATAATGGACAAAAGCAAACGCACTAACGACAGCGGCGGTGTTTTGATGTCTTTCCCCCCTGCACCCTTAAAACTACAAACGTCTGAGTCGAGAGCTCTCTGACGGGTAATTCAGTGAATAAATATTTGATGTGTTATGTCATGGACTGGTGTTTCCGAACACACTTCCTGGAAGGCGTTGGTTGAGCTTTCTGTCTTACAGTGTGAAGAGGAATTTGGCAACTACAATATAGACCATTTCAATGTGGCGGTGTCATTGGCCCATGAACATTTCCTGCTTGCTACCAAACTTTCATAACAGTAACAAAAGGTAATTTAATCATATCTTAATGTTAAAGCAGCTGCCATGACATTATTTACCAATTTATGGACCTTTTTGGAGTCTTGGAAACTATGGACATTCAAAATATAATACAGGAAATACATTAGGACCATTGTTATTGTTTACATCCCTCAAAATGGTCTATATATCAATATAATATATGGCCAATATATCAATTTTCTGTCATTTCTGTCTACATTCTTCGTTCATGAAGGCTATCTTTTATTTCTGCTTCCATTTCATGCCATTTGTGTTTGTTTTCATGATTTTTAAGCCGAATGCATCCAAACAATAAATGCTCTACATTTACATCTTGTGTATTCGTTTACTCTTTCAGTCTGCAGGCCCGTAGCCAGCCTAGTGAAAGGGGCAAGAAGGGGTGGTTCTTTTTTTTTTCTCAAAAAGTGGACCTTTTTGCAGTTATTCATTCATTTTTTTATTTAAATATGAGGTTTAAATACTGCATTTTAGTGACATTTTAAGCAAATTCTTGCTTGATTAGCTTGTCAGATGGTCACACTTTTTGATGTACCAAAAACATTTTCTAAAGGTTGAGAATAAAGAAATATGAAGAGGCTACTTTATGATATATCACTAGGGGGAAAATGGCAATCTGTTAAAGTTTTAAATGTAAAACTGTGGCCTATTGTCATTTATTAGGCAAATAATAAACTGGCCAGCACATTCAGCTTTCCGCAGTCTCAGAATTTGGCCATTTGAATAATAAAAAATAAATAAATATAATAATAATAATGTAGAGCTTCACGATTTTTCTAGCTTCTCGTAAAAAAAGTACATTTGAAAATTGGATAACAACAATAGCCTAATAAGTATTAATATGGGCCACGTGTGGTGCTTCACAACTTTTTATTGGTCATTTTTTCTTTCAAGAATAAGGTCCACGATTTAAAATAAAAGCTACTTATAAGATGTTTTCTCTATAATAACAATACAGTGAAAATTGACTTTACTTGCATCAGATTCCGCTTGGTCTTAAAGCCTTTTTTCGATGGGTTATTTTAATAACTTATGATGGCATAACAGACATAGTAGGACAAATGAGCTCATGTATGGGACAAATACTGGACCTTTGTCAGTGGGGGGGTGGGTCTTTCGAACCAACCGAACCCCCTCTGGCTACGGGCCTGGTCTGTAATATCATTCAATCTTTTATGACTTAGTCTTAATCTTGAATATAGTGTTTAGCTTTAGACTCAGTCCTCCATTATTTCACATTTGACAATAACTTTAGCCTTTCTTTCCCCAATTGAAATATAAATTATTACTCGCTCTTATTCCAATGCTTCTCTTGCTATCTTATCCACATTTCACCCTTGAGGCCAGTATGAGTTAGAACAAAACGGAAGTTCTTCTCCAAAGATTCATAATGTTAAGCTAGAATTAATTACATTCGCTTATTTAAACTCAGTCATTCAAAATGACTAACTGCAATCAGTACTTAAAAAATGAAGTAGATTTTAAACACAAACATTGAGTTCATCGGACAAAACATTCCCACAGTGTTAATGAAAACTGCTTAATGTTTATATTTTGATTTAGCAAATTTGTGGAGCCACAAGAAAATTATGGCAAGGGATTAAAAGTAATATTACTAATTAAATCCAACAATATGGATTGAGTTAGAATGAATTAAATAACCTCATTTAAAATGAATCATTTGAAATAAGTAACTGCCAACAGCACTTACAATTTAAAAATAAATCTAAACAAAACATGACAAGAAAACCACCATGTTACTGACAACTACTTAATGTATTTAATTAGATTTTACATGAATTTGTAGTCAGTTCAGCAACATGGAACCACAGAAAGAATTATATGAACAATTTCATATTAGACAATATGCTGATATTACATATTTAGTCTACATTCTAACTGGACTTAGGTCATCTCATTTTAAAACATTGTCTCTTGAAACTGCAATTTGTTTATCTTAGGAAGTACATTAAAATGTAGGCGAGAGCAGGGACAAAAGTAACATTTTTAATAAAAAACTCATTTGAAAAGATAATGCTTTTAGCAGAAATATATTTTGGTTATTAACTCACAAGAGTGGTCAATCAAAATCAGGTGTTATTTTGTATCAATGTAGAACAACTCCGATATAACTTCACTGTAAGCAGAAGTTGCACATTGTTACTTTTGACCCCATTGGCAGGGACGAAAGTGACACATAATTGGGTCAAAGATAACACAACAATATTTGCTAGATTTACTGGCTGAATGTTGTTTATTATAAATATATCTGACTATGACCTTGTTAATGTTCACTGCAAACATGTTTTGTCCTTTTTTTTTTTTTTTGCAAAATTGTTTTTTAGCTCCATCAAATGTTTCAAAAGCGACCCAACAATGCAAGATTTTCTATACTTTTTGAATATATATTTTTTTATTATTGGCAATATGCATTAATCTTATAAAACATATGAGTCAAAACACTAAAAACTAATGTGCAAGTGCATGGCTGTTAGCAGTGGGACATAAATAACAGTGTTACTTTCGTCCCCACAGGAACTCTTGCCATTTAAATCTGATTTACTTTTAAACTGAAAAACTCCGAAATTTCAAACTCAAGGATGTGTTACTGTACTAAATAACCAGTAGACTGATCATTAGTGTGACGCATGAAAAGAGAAACACAACTTGTAATAAAAAAAAAAGAACCACTACAATAATTTACTTTTTGCACTTAAAAACGGTGCCAAAATCACATGGTATTTGGCAGCTCCATTAAGGGTTGCATGCTGAATGTGCTGTTAAAGCCTGGAAATCAAATGTGAAAATCGCTTCGTTCCCGCTCTCCTATACATTCGAATAAATGTAATATTATAACTGCATAATCTACAAACAACTACAAACGTATCTACAAACGTACCTTTAAACAACTGGAATTTGTTCATCTCATTTTAAAACATTGTACCTTCAAACAACTGGAATGTTAAACCATGTACCTTCAAAACAACTGGAATTTATCACATTTTAAAACATACATTCATACAACTGGTATATATATTAAACTGCACACCTTCAGACAACTGGAATTTGTTAATCTCTTTTAAAAACAGCATATATTCAAACAACTGGACTTTTACGTTGTTTTTTTAATGCATAGTCCACACAAAGTGGACATAATACAATGTCGTTTTAAAACAGTAGCCTGGAACAACAGAACATAAAGCTCAAATCTAAACCTCATGGGGAAAAAACTCAAATTTATGCTATGATTGAACTCTTTCTGACAGATTTAAAGCATTCAGCTCAAAGTGGAATGTTAATACATCAAATGTATTTTAATAAATGTACAGTATAATTTTTAAGACAGTATTATGACGATTCTGTAAACCAAGGAGGACACAGAGTCCTGTTCATTTTTTTTTTTTGGTGTCATGGAACAGTTTTAGACTGCAGGCCAGCTTTCTTTCTAGGCACTAAGATTGTCAATTCCTTTGACAGTTTATTTGAACAATGTCAGTTTAAGACAATGGTTTAGATTTGAGTGTCTGGATTCTGTTGGACAGCTTCGACACATCCAGTTCCAAAAAGTTTTTGAAATACATCAAAAGGTATACTTTAGATGGCTGAGATACTGGAGATTTAGTACACAAGTCAAACCGAGGAGAACAAAAAAAGCAATACTGTCAAGGCCTCAATGACAATTCCAATGTCCTCTGGGTTGTCAATTGTAGAAGCTCTTATTGTATTGTCCAATTATTAAGGGCAGCCGTGGTCTAATGCTTAGAGAGTTGGACCTGTGTAATCCGGCAGGGATTGTAGGTGTTGGGAGTGTATAACCAGTGCTCTCAATACCATGACTGAGGTGAGTCCTTTGAGCAAGGCACCGATCCCCCAGCTGCTCTCTGGGTGCCGCAGCAATGGCTGCCCACTGCTCCAGGCTTGTGTTCACTTTGGATGGGTTAGATGCAAAGCAGAAAAAGTAAAAAAATAAATAAATAAATCAGCACACTGCCACTTTAGCTCTCAAAAAACAGATTTATTATGACAACATTTCAACCTACATGGTCTTCATCAGGTCACACAGGAGAACTCAAGATAAAGTCAAACTCTACACATCACACCTGGCAACAATAATCACCCCAATCAACCAATGAGCAAGTAAACAAAAATCAAAAAACTCCAACAGAATATATAATACACATACATAAACACACATACAACTACAAAAAAGATTTCACATCAACGTCCAAGTTCAAACACCTAGGAGACAGAGTATTTAATGTATGAATATAAAAACCTCCCTCTGCATTAAAAGTTTATCTATATCACCACCCCTTCTCTGTATTTTAACTTGTTCAATGCCTAAATAGCGTAGTGTCGACAGGTTATGTTTTAATTCATTCAAGTGAACAGCAATGGGATTTCGTTGGTCATTTAATCATATATTACTTCTGTGTTCAGAAATACGCGTTTTTTAAACCACAAGGACATTTAATCATATAGATCACATTTTTAGTATTGCAGGAAATAACACCTTTTATCTTCAACTGCTTACCTGAATGGGGATGACTAAAGGACTGACATTTCGTTGTAAAATTACACTGCGCGCATTGACCACATCTATAATTTCCTTCAGGAACTGAGAAAGGATTATCAGAACCTTGATTCGCTCTCACTAACATTTGTCGCAAGTTAGGGGGCTTGTTTGAAAACAATACGTGGAGGATCTTTACAACAATATCTCGTATTTTGGGATCTGAGTTTAAAATATGCCACGGTTTTCGTACTATATTTGCAAACTCATTGCTTAAAGCCAAATATTGTATAATACAGGAAACCCTTGCATTTGGGTGGTTTAGGTGATTTTCGAGCCAAGGATTCTTCATTCATTTTCTTTTCGGCTTAGTCCCTTTATTAATCTGGGGTCACCACAGCAGAATGAACCGCCAACTTATCCAGCATATGTTTTACACAGCAGATGCCCTTCCAGCTGCAACCCATCACTGGGGATCACCCATACACTCCCATTCACACACATACACTACGGACAATTCAGCCTACCCAATTCACCTATAGCGCATGTCATTTGACTTGTGGGGGAAACCGGAGCTCCCAGAGGAAACCCACGCCAACACGGGGAGAACATGCAAACTCCACATAGAAATGCCGACTGACCCAGCCGAGGCTCGAACCAGCGACCTTCTTGCTGTGAGGCGATTGTGCTACCCACTGCGCCACCGTGAGGCCCGCTGTGATCATCAATCATCGTCAAATGTGATTAAGAATGAGTTTTACAAGTTTAAAACTCTTTTAAACAGTGCATAATTGTAATGAATTACAGCGATTTTACCGTCTTTACTTTATCACCACAGCCACACCACAGTACAATTATAAAAGAAGACGCTTCAATCCCGGTTTGTGGGCGTTAAATCAGGTTTATTTTGTACATTAACATAACGGATATCCATACAGCAGTGGATATTAACATGTATCTTGTCATATTTGCCATGCAAAATTAAACGCGTGCACTGTGTGTGTGTGTGTGTGTGTGTGTGTGCGTGAACTTTGTAACAACATTGTGTCTGACTCATCATTGCAACTCATTGGTAAAGTTCTTACTGTAGTATTTCTCACAAACGTTACATGAGATCTGCTTCCTTTATGTCTGTCACTGTGCTGTTTATCTGACGCAGCCGAGGCGGAGATTGAGGCACACTCTGACAGGCACGTGGGAACGGTGGCATTACCAGCATTAAAGGCACAGGCAACAAAAACAGATGCAAAGTAGACATTTAGTAGACAGTAGTTTTAGCCTTAGTAATTCACATTAACGTCAGGATATTTATATGACAATTTGTAGCAAATTACTTACATTTTAATATATGGGCTGACAGTGACTGTTTTTCTCTTTTTATGAGTAAATATAAGCAAACCACAAACTGTCTCTTTGCATTTCTTTTACGTTATGGTCAGAATTGGAAATGCAGATTACATAGTTTTTCGTTTTCTTCTACTGTGTGTGTGGATGAGTGTTAGCAACCACCAGAAACATTTTTATTGCCTTCATCGCATTGTAAAGTTCAAAGTATAAAGTCCAGACAATATTAGTGGGTCTCGGCCATGATTTGCAAAAATAATGCAATGTATTTGAAAACTTAATATGCAAAAACGCCTGACGAGGATTATAAATCAATATTGTTTTGTTTCAGGTTAAGTCATTTCACTTAATTTTCACTTTAAAAGGAGGATTCAGTATGTAAAATAACAATAATCCACACACACACACACTACATTTCACCATAAAAAGTGATTGTATACCATTGATGTGTTTATGTGAGTACACCACTGATCTACAGGGGTTGAACAATGAAACTGAAACACCTGGTTTTAGACCACAATAATTCATTAGTATGGTGTAGGGCCTATTTTTGCAGCCAATGCAGCATCAGTTTGTCTTGGGTATGACAGATACAAGCCCTGCACAGTGGCCAAAGGGATTTTGAGCCATTCTTCTTGCAGGACAGTGGCCAGGTCACTAATTGATGCTGATGGAGGAAAACATTTCCTGACTCGCTCCTCCAAAACACCAAAGAGTGGCTTAATAATATCTAGGTCTGGTGACTGTGCAGGCCATGGTAGATGTTTAACTTCACTTTCATGTTCATCAAACCACTCTGTCAGCACTCTGTCTTGCTGTGTATATTGGTGCATTATCATCCTGACACATGGCACTGCCTTCAGGATACAATGTTTGCACCCACATTGTACTGCAGAATGGTTCGGTAGTTCTTGGAGGTGACGCGCCCATCTAGCACAAGTATTGGGCCTAGTGAATGCCATGATATTGCAGCCCAAACCATCACTGATCCACCCCCATGCTTCACTGTGGGCATGCAACAGTCTGGATGGTATGATTCTTTGAGGCTTCTCCACACCACAACTCTCCTGGATGTGGGAAAGACAGTAAAGGTGGACTCATCAGAGAACAATACATGTTTCACATTGTCCACAGCCAGGCATGTACTGGCCATCGGGCCTACTGGGAGATTCCCAGGAGCGTTTGACAAGTGTGAGTGCGGTTCGGTTGGGCTTTGGCGCGGTACGCTTGTAGTGTGAGTGCAAAGCGCACCTGAGCCCGAAACTGAAGACGCAACGTCACTTTTAAGGGACTGTTTCATATGGATTTATTAATCATTCTTACTTTTCAATGAACACAAACTGTCATAGTTTATTAAAGACACAAACCCCTCACTGCACGTCAGTTGCACCTTCAGTAAACCTCCTAATACCTGCAGCACGAGGACTTTATGATAATTTATGAGCGTCAAAAGTGGTGGATCTGTTCGGCAAAATGTTTGACTGCGTGTCACTGCATCCCAAACGACTAAAAATAACACAAAACGATATAACTAAAGCAATGTCCACCGTGCTGAGCGAGAGCACTTCTCTTCCTGTTAAACTGAACAGTTGCATCATCGATGACGTAAGCATGCTCAGGTTCGGAATGCAAACGGCAGTGTTAGTGCAGGCCGTCGGGAGAGAGGGGACAATCGCGCTTCGGCATAGTTCAGGCAACTGTACCTAGTGTGAACACACCCTTAAGTAAAGATGTTAGCTGATGGCTAGGGTGAGATGGACATTTAATAAGATAAATGTTAATCAGAATCCATTCTTTCATCAATTTTCCTTCGGCAAATGCCCTTCCAGCTGCAACCCAGTACTGGGAAACACCCATACTCTCTCACATTCTCACAGACACACACTATGGCCAATTTTGTCTACCCAATTTACTTATACTGCATGTCTTTGGACTGTGGGGGAAACCTAAGCACCCAGAGGAAACTGACATGAACACGGGGAGAACATGCAAACTCCACACAGAAATGCCAACTGGCCCACTGGGACTCGAACCAGCAACCTTCTTGCTGTAAGGCGACAGTGAGCCACCGTGCTGCTCCAATCAGAATCCACTCTCTTTTGATTATTAAGATTATTTGATTATTATTTTGATTTTCAAAGTTACAGCTGATCTGCTGCGCAGTTCCATGTAAACACAGCAATGTTTCATTTTTGAATGAACCTGAATTTATGAATGAATGTTTATGAATGAATCTAGCGAGTCTGTGATTCAACTACCCATTCATAAAGACAGTCAATCTGGGGTATCGTACAGGACATATTGTGTCCATTTTAATGCATTTGTAACATCATCTTTGGACATTCTTAGGCTAGGCCCAGTGGGTCCACATTAGAGGATAGTGGAGAGGAGAGAGGGCATGAGGCAGGAGAGGAATGTGAAGAAGAGAGAGGAGACAAGAGTGGACGGGTGAGAAGAGAGAGAAAAAGACAGAAGAAAAGAAAGAACAAATTATGGTGTAGAGGATAAAGTACATAGAAGAATAGAAGAGAATGGAGATCTAAAAACATATACAGTAGAGGAAAATGAAGACATTAAGGAAAAAAATAACTACTACATCCGTCCCCATCATGAAAGACCTTTTTTGAGCATCATCCTCAACAAATATCAAACAATCCAGTAGTGCAAAAAGTATTCTGGTGCAAGGATGGCACTAATAGAAGGTGGCTTACTTACTACCAAGAACGTCATGCTTTGCATTGCTCTGTCTGGATAGCATTTGCCAAGAAAAAGGACAAGTCTCCCTTCATTAGTGGTATGACAGACTGGAAACATGAAAAGGTCATGGCTCACAACACTTATGCTGATGGATACTTTTTAAATGCCTCTAAATCTGATGTTAAACACTTACTTAGTGGAAGTCAGTTGTCCTCACACAGCCAACAAATGCTGAATGGTTCACTGAATGGTTAAGGCAACACAGGAAATCCTGAATAGCATGTCAAGTGACTTTGCATCAGTGAGTGCCACTGCAGGGAAATTCGTGTTGTGGGCAAAGGAATAATTGCAGGAGATAGATAGAGATGGAAGTTGAGTCTGTTTCGCCATCAAGAAGAAGGAGGAAGAAGACAACCAGGCCTGGAGACATTCCTCATGCAGAAACGATCACAAGTCCAGAACATCTTTATGAAGTCCCAGTCCACAATCAGAACATGGACACAGCTACCGAGACATTGGGCAGGAGGTTTCTGGGTCACAGAACACTATGCTGACCTTGCATTTCTAGACCCTAGAAACTTCACTCAGTTAAAGTCATCCTCTTTTCCACCAATGACGTTCCAGGAGCTCAGCAAATGCCTGTTGAGGTTTGACGGTAAAGCAACTGCTGAGAACTTACAATGTGAATTCAGCAATTTTGCTCTACAGTGGGAAAAATTTAAAATGTATCCACTAGACAAGTACAAGGTCAAAACACTGGAAGACAAGACTGAAGATAAGGGGGTTGAAATACGGTATGAGTGCCCCTCGTGTAATGAATGCCCACCGTGTTGCTACCAGATTCTCAGGAGGTTTAATCTGATGTCAAATGCTTACCATTGCTGACACAGGAGCGTTTGGAAGCCTTTATGTTGATGGTGAAAGAGAGGGAGATCATCTTTTCTCTTCACTCTAATGTGATCATCGACAAAGTTGCAAAGAAAAATGAACTGTTTATTAAGCTTCTTCTGTAGACTTTTGCCTAGCAGTGATGTTGAAATATAGTTGCCTCTTGAGCACTTCTTGAACTATAGTTACAGCAGGAGTCTTTTACTGTAAGCATTAATACGTTTCATTAGAATAAAACAGTACAGAAATGAAACCTTTAGTTATTTACAATAAAGCCTGATAAAACATTTTGCATTATATTTAGATTTTTTGGTTGAATACTTGGTTTTGATATTAAGTAAACTGTATTTAGATTCTAATCAGCCATTTTACATGGAGTATAATGAAAACTCAATTAATACATACAGATGCGTATAGTCCCACTGTGTGTGTGTCTGTTTTTATTTCGGTGAGGCCTAAAACCTGAATACACACCAATTCATGGGGGCCTGTCACTGTGGGGACCTAAATTGAAGTCACGGCATCATGGGGGGGTGGGGGTGCATTTTAATGCCATCTAGATCTGGTCACTGATTTGGCCCCTCGTTCATTTTCCTTTGGTGACCTCTGGTAAATCAGAGACTAAGCCTCAGCGGAATGAACCTCAAGTATTCCAGCATGTTTTATGCAGCGGATGCCCCTCCAGCCGCAACCCAGTAATGGGAAACACCCATACACTCTCATTTACACACACACACACACTAATACACTACGGCCAATATAGGCTATTCAATTCACTTATAGCGCATGTCTTTGGACTGTGCGGGAAACCGGAGGACCTGAAGGAAACCCACGCCAACACGGAGAACATGCAAACTCCACACAGAAACGCCAACTGACCCAGCCAGGACTCGAACCAGCAACCTTCTTGCTGTAAGGTGACAGTGCTTACAACTCTTGTTCAGTTTGGTATTGATTTTATTATAGAATAACAAAATCATTGATTTAATATAGAGCATGGTTTAAAGTCATTTGTAGAAGTTCATGATAAACGACACAATTTTAACCTTTATATATGGCTGGGTATATATATTATCCCTAGCTGGGCCGTTTCCAGGCTTTTTGTTGGCACCCAAAGTGAGATAACACCCCTACCCCCATAAAAAAAAATAATTCAGTAAAATCACAAAGGCAAGTATAACTGAAAACATTCCAGTCTGCCCTCTACATCTCCATATTCTAACAACAGCATTATGTGTAAAAAAAAAAACCTGAATATTGTCAATAACATGTTTTATACTTTTAATAATTGTGTATGTAATAAAATGTAAATGGGTTTAATGATTAGAAATATCAAGAGACTTCCCCTCCAAAAATGTTGCTCAATGTTTGCATGGGATTAGATGGTGATTTTCTCTTTCACTCAGATGATGCCAAAATCTGCTACGTTACCTGCTTGATAGATAATAATGTCTACAACAGACTCCAGTTAGTCTATATAGGGTTCTCGTTAATGCGCCTGTCTTCCAAGTGCCAAAAACACACCCCTGTCAGATTAATCCTTCCTCATTCTCCAGTATAGGGCAGGGTTAGGAGGTGTGGTTGGATTAGGCAGTGAATTCAGCAGGGAGGGGAGCGTTTGTTTGGCATAGTACCAGTTCAAGCCTCACTCTGGCATATACAGTTGAAGTCAGAATTATTAGACCTCCATAATTCTTTTTCAAATATTTCCCACGTTTAACAGAGCAAGGATTTTTTTTCTCTGCAGAAAGTCATTTTATTTTGGCTAGAATAAAAACCATTTTTAAAAACTATTTTAAGGTCAATATTAGCCCTCCTAAACAATATATATATTTTTTCAATTGCCTACAGAACAAACCACTTATACAATGATTTGCCTAATTAAGCCTTTAAATAGCACTTTAAGCTGAATACTAGTATCTTGAAAAATATCTAGTAAAATATTATGTACTGCCGTGTTGAAAGAAAATAAATCTTTTCATTAATCTGAAATAAGGGAAAAATATGCAAAGGGGGGGGGGGGGGGCTAATAATTCTGACTTTCACTATAAGTGTTGAACCAGAGGGACAACAAAAGTAGAATTTTAGCTGAATTATGTGCCCACTTCAAAAACTGCACTTTGGGGAAAGTGTTTATGGTCAGTCCCCACAACTTTTCAATGAAATTTACAGCCCTGAGCAGCAGCCGCTATAACCACGAATTATGACTCCTGGGGCCACTCATAAGCATCCCTGTAGCTGGTGGTGCCCTGTAGCAGAGGTTCCCAGGATAATCTGCCACAATTCCAGTTTGAAAGTGTTCAATTCAATGACTACCATAAGCAAGATGTAACTTCTTATCACATGCTCACAGTTAAATATCCATTTACCCTTCAATCTGTAGAAAATACTACAAACAGTGTAATACAAATCTTTGCTCTGTATCTATATATTACCTCATATATATATATATATATATATGAGTAAACTTCAAGTTCAGTCAACATTCCACATGCAGAGGGACAGCGCAGTGAACACCATGTAGGGAACATGATCTCAACAGTTAATCCTTATAGCTGGCTATCTAAATCATCCGTTTTAAACAAATGAGGAACGCAAAACAAGCAGTGAGAAGGGCTGCAAGGACCAGGATTGAGAACCACTGCATTAGATGACTGCCTAGTTCACTTTTGCCTAGTAGTAACAATACTGCTCCCTAGACCCAACTAAAGGCAATACAAGTCATATTTTAGATAAAATTAAATGACAAGGATGCGTCTCTATCTTTTAGTCTGATAAATTACTGTCATTTTTACCCAGCAGTATAAATTACTGAACGCCAATTGATCATTTACACATACCATCTCAAAAAACAAAACAAAAAATACAGTTTAATCAATTGATTCAGATTCAGTTAAGTATCTTCAAGCAAATGCTCTGGGGAAAAAAAAAAAAAATCTAAGCTTTTTGGAAGCAACTAGCATTCTCTAAACCAGTAGTTCCCAATTCCAGTCCTTGAGACCCCCGCCCTAAAACACCCGATTCAGATGATCAGCTTAACAGATCTATGAACTGATCCCTGTCAAATAAGAGACATACAATATGCAGGGCAGGGAGTCCTGAGGACTGGAATTGGGGACCAGTGTTCCCCAACCCTGTTCCTGGAGGCACACCAACAGTACATATTATGGATGTCTCCCTTATCTGAGCCATTATCTTCAGCTTTTGAAGTCTTTTCTTATGTTCTGATGAATTTATGTCGGTGTTTGATTAGGGAGAGGTTGAAAATGTGTGCTGTTGGTGTGCCTTCGGGAACAGAGTTGAAATGCACTGCTCTAAACCACCAAAATTTTTTTTTTTTTTATAAATAAAGTAAACAAAAGGTTTACTCATTGTTCCCCTTTATTTTCAGACTTTTACACAAATGACAGGCCTACAGGACTTCATTTGCAAAAAAAAAACAAAAACAAAACAGCAAAGGCAACAAATATGGACAACTGAAGGATTAATGTCCAGATGTAAAACTTGGATAGGAATGTTGCAGGTAGCGGCAGGATTTGGAAAGGGACACTGAGGAGTACTATATTGGGGTATGTGTGAAGGTAAGTGGTCGAGGTTTACAGCTGGCCACAGTCAGCGATGACTATCTTGGCACTGGTCTTGCCGCCGCTGGAACCATAGCCCTCCACTTTCTTGATGACATCGATGCCCTCCACAACCTGCCCAAAGACAACGTGCTTGCCGTCCAGCCTGGATGAAGACAATGATGGATGAGAAAAAGGTGTCAGGAAAACAATGGATACAGGATTCACAGCCACTCACAAAGTAACACTCACCATGATGTAAGGGCTGTGCAGACGAAGAACTGGGAACCGTTGGTGTTGGGGCCAGCAT
This sequence comes from Danio jaintianensis, assembly GCA_903798115.1. Classification (NCBI taxonomy): domain Eukaryota; kingdom Metazoa; phylum Chordata; class Actinopteri; order Cypriniformes; family Danionidae; genus Danio; species Danio jaintianensis. The sequence goes on from CAIGQV010019087.1 coordinate 63,054, forward strand.
TGGCCATTGACAGGCAGCCAGCGCCAGTGTGTTTCAGGTTGAAGTTCTCATCCTCAAACTTGTTGCCATAAATGGACTTGCCACCAGTTCCATTGTGGTTCGTGAAGTCACCTCCCTGTATCCATAAAGGCTCAAGATTAACAAAAAGGAGGCAAAATCCAGCAAAAACTGGGAGTGAATCGTTCATACCTGGCACATGAAACCAGGAATTACACGATGGAAGGAGGATCCTTTGTAGCCAAAGCCAGGCTGACCTGTGCACAACTGCCTGAAATTCTCTGCAAAACCATAGACCGATAATGAGCACTTTGAAGCCTTACCAACTGAAATGGACAAGTGTCCAAAAGGTTGAATGAGGGTTAATTTGATATTTTCCCATTTTTTAACTAGATGGTGCCATTTTTCCCCATATTTTCTCATTTGGTAATTATGATTAGAAGTGATGCTGGTGAAATATGTCAGCTATATAAAAAATAAAATATATATTATATATATATATATATTTTTTAAATAAGACTTTTTTTTTGGACATTAACACTTGGGTCCAGAATGGTCAAATGTTCGTTTAAAACATACAAATCTTAAACTACATAAATAGGATTGCCTCAAAATGAAAGGTATAGATTATTGAGATCTATGAATTTACTTAGCTTTTTTTGAAACTGAAAATATATTGGATTTGTATGTTTTAAACTACTACTTGGGTCAAATGTTCATGTCAAAAAAAAGAACACCCCCCAGCATCACTTCTAATCTTACCAAATGATAAAATTTGGGGGGGGGGGGAGGAATAATAAAAAGGCTAAATCTAGTTGTGTTCATAATTACCAAGCATTCATTATTTTTCTGAATTAACATTTTACAAATGACAGCATGTAGTACATAGAAAACAAACTACATAAACAGGATTGCCTACGAATGGGTACAAATTATTGAAATCTATAAACTTTTTTTTTTTTTTTTACTTCGCTTTTTATGAAACTGAAAATATATTGGGTTTCCACATACTACAAAGTGTGATATTGTAAACTAACCAGTTTAAAATGTTAATTCAGAAAAATTAATGCTTGGTAATTATTTTTTTTCACCAGCGTTCAGTTGTATTCATAAAGTAGAAAAACCATATTATATTTCTGTGACATTTTGGACATTTGTCCATTTCAGTTGGTAAGGCTTCAATTAGAAGTGATGCTGGTAAAAAAAACGTCAGTTATAGTAAAAAAAAAAAGTAACTTTTTTTTGGGGGGGGGGAATAAACATTTGTCTATTTTGGACTCAAGTGGTAGTTTTCAAACATACAATTGTTAAACTACATAAATAGGACTGCCTCACAATGAATGGTAAAGTTTATTATTGATTTTTTTTTTAGCCTTAGATTTTTATTAACCTGAAAATATATTGGTTTTCTATATACTACATACATGCTGTCCTTTCGTAAACTACCCAGTTTAAAATGTTAATTCAGAAAAATAATGAAGGCTTGGTAATTATGAACAACTGAATGCTGGTGAAATAAAATGGAGTAGAAAAAACATTTGTGAAGTTTCGGACATTTGTCCATTTGAGCGGAAAAGCCCTTTAAAAGAATAAAGAAGATTACACAAGTTAAGCATAAATACCTGCCGTTTTGGGGACAACGTCGGCTCTCAGCTGTTAAAAAGACAATAAAACATCACATTAAAATCGCTGCAGTTGCATCAGAGCATTCATGTTCATGATCACGCCACACCGCCAATGCTACAAGTTCATCTCGTTCATGTGACGCACAGCAGCCGCATTCCGGTCTAACGTGACAGACTCTACTGTACAGCGCTGCACGAGGAAAAAAACCGCCACAAGCAACATAAATGAGTCCAGCAGCGGCTAGTCCACTGCTTCTCGCTGCACAATGCAGTAAAGCCGTGCAATGGCTACAACGTGAGGTATTTTTAGGACTAGGAGCGCAACCCTCAACACACCCTGCAAACAGAATGGCAGAAACAGCTAGAACTATTTGCGCCACAAACCAGCGGGTTCATGAATACGGTAATACATTAACGTGACACGAAATACGAGTATGCAATATCACGCAGGACTTTTTTCTCAACGGCTAAAAATAACCGGAAACTAATGATGCCGGTAGCCGCGTTACAATTAAAAACGTGTCTAAAAAACGTTGAGGATTCTGAGGAAACGACGGTGATTGGGCGTCTACACAAATGGAGCGCCATTTAAAGTCTGCTGAGCAACTTCTTAGCTTAAAAATCACAGGCGTATACACTTAAATATCACAATTCAGTGACCTAGGGTGAAATACGCGCTTGCGAGTAATTATGAATAGTCTAGTGTGAAGGCCAAGCGGTATCGGTGCAGTGATGATATTCATTCAGAGGTAACGCTAGCCTAGCGCACGCTGCAATACGGCAGATCAGCTTCCTCAGAGAAAGCCATTTACCGGTGGGCGAAAATGTTGAGTTATAACAAAAGCGTGCGCGCACAAAATCTAATTTATTTCTAGGAATAAGTCTTAAGTATTTTTTTTTTTTTTACCTCCATGATCACCCTTCCAACAGGATTGCCGCCGGCGGTCAGATCGAAAAACACTCTGGGCCTTGCCATGGCTTTAGATTCTTTTCCGTCTGCAGGATGCTGTGCTAAAGCGCGTGAACCGAGTCTCACTGGTTGCCTTCGAATGGAGAAAAGACCGGATGAAGGCCGCTAAACTATATAATAACCAGAGAGGGACGTCACGAAGGCGCATTGGACCAATAAGAGAAACGATACTTTGAGTGACGGGTAGATGAACCAATGAAATGTCTCGTTTTTTGAGACTTTGCCTCGGGCAAGCGCTTTCAGGAAACGCGATATGAAGGCGTGTTTGGAACCGCATGTTAGCTAACTGCTGATACTGTTTAATAGTCATATTTGTGTACGTCAGGAATAATGAGCAGGAGCTAATACACGATATTTAGCTAATGTTTATATATTTTTATTCAATGGCTTTCCAAGGTTTTAAATTTTTTTTACCAAACAGTAAAACTGTGATATATTATTACGGTCTGAATGCGTTTTAATACATAAATGTTATTTATTCAAGGCCGTTTCTCCTTGTTAAATGATCTAAGATCTAAAATGCACAAATTCAATTTTTAGAGTAACATGTTTCTGTATTTTCAGAGCTGCATGTGCTTTTATTAATGAAATATGACCATTCAAAGGTTTTTTTTTTTTTTGATCAAATAAAGTATATATCTGTGCATTTTAATCAAGATAGATTATTTGATATAATCTACAGATTAGTCATCATAGCTAGAGCCCGCTTGTCATTTTGTGGGTTCCACTGTTCTAGAATGTAGAAGCACAGATTGCATACTCCTGCTTCACAAATACATAAACGAAAATAGAATATGATAAAAAAAAAAAAAATCAAATGCAACTATCATCATTCATTAATTTTTCTTAGGGCTTAGTCCCTTTATTCATCAGGGGTCGCCACAGTGGAATAAACCGCCAACTTATCCAGCATATGTTTTACGCAGCGGATGCCCTTCCAGTTGCAACCCAGTACTGGGAAACATCCATACACAATTGAATAGTTTATTCAATTCACCTATACTGCATGTCTTTGGACTGTGGGGGAAACTGAAGCACCCGGAGGAAACCCATGCCAACACAGGGAGATCATGCAAAATCCACACAGAAACACCAACTGACCCAGCCTGGGCTCGAACCAGCGACCTTCTTGCTGTGAGGCGATAGTGCTAACCACTGAGCCACCGCGCCAACCCAACTATCAAAATGACAAAAGCAATTCAGTTTCTTTAATAAATGAACAACTTCAAATGTCTCAGAAGATTATGAGTTTATTGTATGAATCTGAATCCTCCAAAAAACATTTGCTTTTTCATCAGTTTCTATAAAATAACACCCACAGACAGGTGTGTTTGTGTCTGTCTTGCCATATTAAATGTTTCTGCTGCTGGGCCGGGCTCTATGGCACAAGTTATCATGGATATTTATCAGCCACATGTGCAGGGTATACAATGCAATCTATAAACAATGATCCTGGGTCAGAACTGAGGAGCATGCATGTAAAGGTGCCACAAAGAATTTGCCACACTGGCCTGATTTTAACATCAAACCTCTCATCTCTGAATACAAAGTTATTATTTTTTTTTACATAAATACAATAATACGTCTGCAACATCCAACTTCAGTGAACCAACTGTTCTTTCTATTTTCTTTTTTACCAGAAAACAGCGCAAAGGTAGAGATAAAGTGTAATTTTCGCCGCTTATTTGACAATCTTTCCCACTAATCAGACACTGCAAATGTATGTGCCAAAATCATCCATTCATCTGAATTTAATCCACAATTATTGATGCAAAAAAAAACAACAACAACAACAACCATAAAATTAAAGCCATACAGCAAAAGTAGCAAACAGAAATCATGACAACCCTACATGAAAGCTTAGGGAAATGTCTCTTAATGAGTTCAATGAGAAGCAACAGTTATTGATTACTGCAAAAGTACGTCCTTTAAAGGATTGTAACTGTGCTTTGGTTGAAAATACATTAGGTCCATTCAAATATGTGCTGTTACTCATGTGTAATGCCGATCCTGTGGTTTGCAATCTTTCGGTATTGTTGAACTGGGCAAGTCTAAAAGGGATAGTTCATCCAGAAATGACAATTCTGCCTTAATTTACTCACCCTATGAGTTTCTTTCTACGGTTTATCACTAAAAAGATATTTTGAAAAATGCTGAAAACCGGTAACCATTCACATCCATAGTAGAAAAAAAAAAAAAAAATCAATGGTTACCGGTTAACTCAGAGTGGTCTGAAACAAGTCAAGTGTGAGTAAATTAAGACATTTAAGAGTGAACTATCCCTTTAAAATGAACAGCATGAATTGAAAGCTGCTGATACTTGCAGAAGAGAGTGATTTTTTGGACGGAGAGTGACTGTTGCGAAGCTGAACGCAAAGAATCAATTTTATCACAATTGTTTTTTTGTTTTTTTTGGGATGAATAAAATAGTTTGGCGTGGTTCATTTTGGTTGGTGGGATGAATGATGAATGTTTTTTGTTTTCTTTGTAGCAGAGACAGATTTAGATGTGGTCTTTGAAGGCATCCAGATTGAAGGCAGTGTCAAGGAAACGCTTCAGCTCCAGAAGATGGGTGTTCTTGTTTCCAGTGGCCGGGGCGGCGGCAGGTTCACGGCCAGCGTACCTGTACACAGAGAGACAGAGGAGTGAGGATCGGTGCAGCTGGAGCCTCACAGATTTATACCAGAATATGACAGCTTACCAAACAGGCTTGGTACGATTGATGGTAGTGCGCATCCGGGGCTTGACGTAGTCGTAGTATCCTTGGTTCTTATGTTCCTCTTGACACCAGACCAGGTCGGCGTTGGGAAATTTCTCACTCTCAGCTCTCACCAGGTCAAAAGGGAAAGGAGAGAGCTGAGGAGGAGCGAGAGGGTCAGTCAGACCACAGTATAGTAGATATTTATAAATGAAGTAGATATATACAGTTGAATTATTAGCCCTTCTGAATTATTAACCCCCTGTATATTTTTTTTCCACAGATTTTTTTCAACACATTTCTTAACAATAGTTCTAATAACTAATTTCTAATAACTGATTTCTTTTATCTTTGTCATGATGACAGTGCATAATATTATACTAGATGTTTTTCAAGATACTAGCATTCAGCTTAAAGTGACATTTAAAGGCTTAACTAGGTTAATTAGGCAAGTTAGGGTAATTAGGCAAGTCATTGTGTAATAATGGTTTGTTCTGTAGGCACCCGAAAAAAAATATTGTTTAAGGGGTTAATAATATTGACCCTAAATGGTTTTACAAAAATTAAAAACTGCTTTTAGTCTAGCCGAAATAAAACAAGACTTTCTGAAGAAGAAAAAATATTATAGGAAATACTGTGGAAAAATTTCTTTCTCGTTTGGGAAATATTTGAAAAAGAAAAAAGAAACAATTCACAGGAGGGCTAATCATTTTGAAACCAACTGTATATATCGGCCTTAATTGAAAGATACTACAGATGTACCTGCTCTATGCGAGTGATGGCCACAGAGTTCTCCATATTGCGTGCTTTGCGTTCACGTGTGAGCTCGTAATAGATTTTTCCTGTACAGAAGACAATCCGCTTCACCTCTGAGGGGTTCTGAGCTGGGGGTCCATCGTCTGTGATCACGCGCTGGAAATGAGTGCCTAAAGAGACATGATAGTTAGAGACACAAAGGTAATTTTCTTGATTACTTCAGCCTAAAACATGAGGTTATATAAGATTTACTTCTTCAAGCAAGAGTCAATACTTAGTGTGACCTCCTCTGGCACTAAACATAACTTCAACTCTTTTAAGGAGACTGTCTTGACGTTTTCTAAAACAACATGGCGTGTAATACCAGGCTTCATTCTCCAAATATGATTTAATTTAGCAATGTGCTTAGGATCGCCATGCTGAAAAATAAAACTATGTGCTTTCAAGAAAGTAACGGAATGATGGATTAAAACCCACCAGTACTTTTCAGCATTCATGATTCCACCAATTCGATGAAAACATCAGAGGCAAAAATGTGGCCCCAAACCAGGACAGACCATCCACCATGTTTCGTGGAAAAAATCTTACAGTTGGAAGTTTGGATTAAAGATGGTACTTTATACTTGTTGTGCTTTGGTGGAAGTTTGGATTAAACAAGTATAAAGTACCATCTTCGGCCCAAACATATTTTTGTGTTATGTTAGCAAAGATGCCAGTGCAGAGACAGCATCAACCTGCTGTGCATGTCAAAGGACTGCAGAGTGCAGACCAATCAACCTTGTTCAGGAGCATACCAGTTACCATCGAGGAGAACTATTGATGTGAGAACACATGAACTGTACGACACTGAAAAAGCTAAAAAAGTGAGTCAGTTTGCAGAAGGCACTTCCATTGCACTTACTGGAGACCACTGGACATTAGTAAGTGACCAAAACTATACCGATGTAACAGCACAGCTTATCAATGACAACTGACATCTGCACTTTAGGCAAGTAGAAGATAATGCATTATAAGAAGAATTAGATAATAAAACTAGAGGATCGGTTTCCTTAAACTAGATTGTAATGGATTTCTTTAGTTAATTTTACTGTAAATATGCAATGTTAATCTAAATTAATCAGAAACCATGACTGCGATAACTGCACTTTTTTTTTTAACTCAATCAACAGAAAGAAACAGTTTCTGACCTGGTAGCATCTGGTCAAAATTAGACTTGGCCTCTGGATGACGAAGCAGAGATTTCGGGGTGAAGACGATCAGCTAAAAGAAAAGGGAAATTAATAAATCAGTTTTAAACTTCTGAATAATCATTGAATGTTCTAGAGCTTTCAAACAGCTCAACTCACAGGCTTCCTGAAGGGAAGGAGGATCTGCCTCCTTATCACATGAAAATAGTTGGCGGGATTTGAGCAGTTTACCACAATCCAGTTGCAGTCATAAAGCTGACGCACATCAAAGTCATCAGTGATTTTCTGCAGTCAAAACAAAAGGTCATTCAGGGTGAAAACAGCTATGAAATCTTTGCTTATTCCAGCACAATATTGATGTTTAGAGACATGTCAGACGGTCTTACAGGGTTGAAGTCAGGGTCATCATTGCACATCTGCAGAAAGCGCTCTGGACGGGCAGATGAGTGCTCTGGACCCTATGAAGGAACAAAAATCAACTCATTTACCGCCAGCTCACACAAATGAGCGAGAGTCAGAAGTAGATCATACCATTCCCTCCATGCCATGTGGCAGCAGCAAGACAATGCCATTTTGGCGGACCCATTTGGCTTGTCCAGGACTAATGAACTGATCAATTATACACTGAGCGGTGTTATGGAAGTCTCCAAACTGGGCCTCCCAAAGAACCAGAGCATTGGGGCTGGCCATGGCAAAGCCTAACTCGAAACCTAAGCAAAGAAGCCACACAGAATAAAAGCAAACACAAGTTTTTATAAGTTTTCTCGACTGTTCATTTAATTGCAGAGATAATCTGAGATGTACTGCGAGAGACTGAATACCTAGCACTCCATACTCCGACAGGGAGCTGTTGCACACAGTGTACGGGGCTTGGTTAGGGGACATGTGGTTCATGGGTATGCAGATCCTTTTGTCTACATTCTGATCGTGAAGAACATGGTGACGGTGACTGCAACAAACAAAAAGATCAGATCAGAAACACTGGGCTCCAAAGTAATACTGCATTTAAAATGGTCTATTATAACAGAAATATGTACAAGTTACAAGCAAACTACACTTAAAGGTGCCATAGAAGGAAAATCTGGATATACCTAGGCATAGCTGTATAATTGGAGTTCGGTACATGGAAATGACATAACATAACAATGACACCATTGTTTCTTGTTCTCGTTTAAATCCTGTGAGTGGAAAATCCCAGTGGCAAATTGGAACAGAACACTGATTGTGGCGATCCACATGGGGTCATTACTTGGTACGGCTCAGGCAGCGTTTGATTAGCCACAATGCTTCCTAATGATCATTTCCCATTTACCTATACTTACTATGTATGTGTCTAATTTTGAAAACAAGACCAGCATTATAGAGGTAATGCAACCCTGGAGTATCTCATCTCATAATGCAAAATTCAGGAAAGTAATTTATTCAGCATCCCCTGAAGAGGCATAAGGTCTGTTCAAACGTGAAAATTTGCTCCATATGTTTGTAATGAAGTACCAAACACATGTAGACTGTGGTGTAGAAGTGTTTAATGCACGTTTATGCACTGTGTCATGTCACTCAGCTCTCACTGGGATTTTTCTGGGGTGAAAGGACGCCAATAAACTTCAAAATCTCACCTGTTTATGCAAAGGTTGATATTAATTCCTGCCTGTGTTTTCATATAGGTTAAAACCACAAAGTACAACTCTAAATACATCTCTGTTGACTCCTTTTGCGGAGTATAATTATAATTTAGCCTATATATCAACTCAGTAGTAAACTTTTGTTTCAATCCATTTCGTTTACTCACTCCTTCTAGCTAAATTAAACCTCTCCACTACTTTGTTTAACAAAGAATCTACTCAATTTGTTCAAATATGTTTTGACACCTGAAGTATGATTATTTTGCATGTCTGTATTTCAGAGTACATCAGAACAAAGCTCATTAATATTCATGACCGTTCCAAATATGGTCAAAACCGAGCTTTTAATTCTAGGGGTAATTCCTTTGTTTATAAAGAAGCATATAAAACCATATCTATAGAGAAGTTTGAACTAACCTAAGCCACATACCTACTATGTAGGTATAAGATTACAATTTAACATCAAATCAGACTTAGACTTCAGACTTAACTTTATTATCCCGTTTAGGGAAACTAAAATTGCAGCAAGGTGCCATAACACAGGCGAAGTTCCATGTACACGTTACCAAATTATTATCTCCCTTCCCACTGAACTCATTTAATAACCTAATGGCCACCATAATAAAATAATTTCTAATTCTGTTTGTCCTGCATATAGGAACTCTAAAATGACGTCCAGCTGAAACACAGAATACAATGGGTGATCAGGGATGCATAAGATACCCTGAGCTCTCTTTAAGACATAATTACGGTAAATTACCGTGGACCAGTTTGGTTAAAACCGATGATCTTGCCTGCCACCTTCACAAGGCTCCTCAACCTGTATTTACCGTACCAGATTACCGTACCAAGCTACAATGCACTCTATGGCACCTTTAAAGAAATCGTTATATTATTATTCAAGAGTTCACACTTAGATAATGCTTGACTATGTTAGCAGGTTTGGCATGCTGTCCCGGGAGAGAACCCTGAGCTCGGAGATAGATGAGCCCAAGGCTCCCGCCTGGTCAATGAGCATTAGGAGGGATATGAGATCAGGTAGTTCTCGAGAGCTCCCCTGATTCTTTTAGCCTATACCTTGATTAATAAGACAGCTCTATGGGAATAGACCACCAACCGCGCCAGTGTGTACGCATTTAGTGCTTGTGACTGTTACTATTATTTAATTCGCTTGTGTCACATGTCTTTAGACTGTGGGAGGAAACCGGAGTACCCGGGGAAAACCCACGCGAACACGGGGGGAAACAGGTAAACTCCGCACAGAAAGTGCCGACTGGCTCAGCTAGTACTTGAACCAGCGACCTTCTTGCTGTGAGGCAGCAGTGCTAGCCACTGAGCCGCCGTGTCGCCCGATCCTAGAATTGAGGAGAAGGGAGAAGGGATGGATGGGGGGAGGGTGTCTTCCAAAACAAAGATAGGGAATGAAGTTAGGCTGGATATTTATATTAAATTTGGAATAATTCGATTGACTAGCTAATGATTAGCGATAGGGACCAGCTGCGGTCAATCATATCACGTGCTCCTCTCGAAATTAGTTTGTGAAACTTCACATATGGTAATCATGATACATGTTCTTTTGAATGTTTATTGAATGTGATAGTTCATACCTGAAGGTTCCTCTCTCCACATCTTGGCCACTGAGACGCACATGGATGCCCTCCTTGAGCAAAGATCCAAAGGCCATATACTCCCCCAGAGCCCAGTCCACCGTCCTGTTCTTGATCATGTCACCACGGCCTTTCAGAATACGACTCAGACCTGCGTGTAAGAAGACAGGCATTATTGTAACATTGATGTGCAAATGTGTGCAATATTTACATACTACTACTTTGTATGTCTAGTGACTAGTGTACCTCCATGAATCGTGAAGTCCTCCACAGGTACAGATGATGCCACTTGTCCAATTTGGGAAAGTTCTTCCTCTGGCAGACCAGTGGATGGGCAGCTGATACTCTTGGGTTGTCCGTCAAGAGTGAAAAAACCTGCACATCAAACAAAATGAATATGCTGCAAGATCTACAAACACAAAGTTTATTTACATTAAGAGATTTTCAGCTTTAATACATTTTAATAAGATTTGTCATTTTACATGTGCACTGTAGATCTTATTATTAGAAATGTCCATATATTTATTCATTGGACTCATGTTAATAATGATAAGCATGAGCAAAATATCATAACTAAAAAGTCATCGGGTGATTTTTGCAGTACATCAGTGAATTCATGATAGCATCCATTAAATACAGCTCCCTGACACCTGCAGAACTAGTTTGGAATTCATTAGAGCCAAAATATTAACCTCCTTCACATCCCTTGAAAATATAGAGAGTGCCTGCCAGTGACCTTTACATTTGACAACATAAGCCCTCGCAAATTCTATATGAGCTTTTTTTGCCAATGGGCTTCAGCAGTGGCTTCCTTCATAAATGACAGACATGCTTACCACATACAATACCACTGTGCAGTGTGTTATATGGTGCAAAATGAAGCTTTAAATCAGCCAACTGTGCTGAATCTGTACGGTGATTACCTTCGTCACAAAATGCACAACAAGGTGTTGTTAAATGAACAACACCTTTTTTTTTGGATATAGGAGTTAAGTTAATAGAGTTTAGAAGTTGAGTTTTACCATTTTTTAATCCATTTAGCTGATCCGAGGACCAGCACTTTTAGCTTAGCTTAGCATAAATCATTGAATCGCATTAAACCATTAGCATCCCGTAAAAAAAAAAAGAAAAAAGGTTTTTGGATGTAGCCGGCGCAATGATTATTATGCAGCACCTGAAAATAGTCCCCGCTTTGTAACTAGGTAGCAGCTTCGCCTAATATCATTGCCCATCCTTCAGCCATGGTATGGCAGCAAAGTTCCTTGATTATTACGCCAGAATGAGAGTACAGTTCCTAGCCATATTGACCTAGAAAATAGCAACTTTTAATGTTCTGTCGGTCTTAGTACATGATGCAACTACAGAAGAGTCAAGCTTTAAATAGGAAAATCTTTTTGAAAATTTTGAGCGAGATGATAATGGTCTAATCTGATTCAATGATTTATGCTAAGCTAAGCTAATAGTGCTCCCGCCAGACCCTGAGATCAGCTATTTACCAGCTTAACTCTAGGAGACGTGTAAAATGAGCCTATTAAAAAAAAGTGGAATGTTCCTTTAACTTTGGTGGTCCCAGAGAGCATCCCAAAAGTCCATCCTTCAAGAATTCTTGGATAATTTTTGCAACAGTATTTAAACCTACTAACAACGCTTTGCTAATTTTCTTATAACTGTAACCTTTTGGGGCAGTCGTGAAGTTTCTTTTCCATTCAATGCTGTTTTGTCAGCTTTATATGAGAGTAGATTTTTCTTAATGACCACTTTTAATTGTCATATTATTCCTCTTCAGACTCATCTGCTTGTAAATTCAAATGACATTTTTGGTTTTCTCTTAACACACTCATTAGGGTGTTCTCATATTTCCACCATGATCTCAAATGAAATCGGTAGAATAGAAAGTAATCAAAAAAATATTAACAAAAGCATGCACATCAATCTCAAATAGGTGCTCAGCCAAACAAAAAAGTAGTACTAAAAAGGCGGCAACACCAAAGCTACAAAAATATCACATTTATTTACTTAAAAAGGCTATCACAGCATGTAACATTTTGAGAACACCGGCTCTTCATTAGACGTAGAACAGAAAGTAACCAAGGCAAAATTACAAGTCATTTAATTTAAAACCTGATCAAAACATATGCCTGAGTAATTTGCGATTCATTCTGCTGTGGCGACCCCTGATAAATCTTATTGTATAGGATGCCATAGAAAGTGTTCATTTTAAAGCAAGATTGATGTTTTTTTCTAAGAAACACTGATTTATGCTGGGCACTGTGCCACCTGGGGACCGGCTTTCAGACACTGTGTACACACCTGGCCAGGGAGAGTCCAGCCAGTGCTTGATGTGGAGGATCTTCTCATCCTTAGAGCGAGAATGAGCTTCCTCACAGATTTTATCATACTTTGCAATCTCTTCCTGTGTAAAGAGATGGAAAAACACATTTAGAAGATCAAGCAGAAGCATCTAAATTATCTCTGGGCAAGACTGACAGACCTCATACTCCTGGCGCGAGACGGCACCTTCAGCAATGAGCTTCTCAGCATATTTTTGCAGAACTCCTTTCTGTTTCTTGATCTGCTTGTACATCAGTGGCTGAGTGAACATCGGCTCATCCATCTCGTTGTGGCCATTACGCCGATAACATACCTAAATGTAAACAAGCCATATGCCTTAAAATAAGAAAATTAAACCAATTGTGATTGCAAAAAAGTCACAAATACACTAGAACTCACCAGATCCACCACCACATCTTTGTGGAAGGTGGCCCTCCATTCTGCGGCCACATTACACACGTACATCACAGCTTCAGGATCATCTGCATTGACGTGGAATATGGGGGCATTGACCACACGGGCAACATCGGTTGGATATGGAGATGAGCGTGCCATACGGGGATCTGTGGTGAAACCGATCTGAAACAAACGCAGACATTATGAGGACATCTGGGGTCTATATCTTGAAGCCAATTTAGCTGGTCGGCCAATTTAATTTGTGCCAAATCTGGGTTTTAGGCACCATGAAAGTGGCAGATCAAAATTCTAAATTAGCATGTGCACATATTAGATCAGATCTGTTGTTCAAGGAGAGAAAATTCAGAGTAACACATTAATAGAGAAGATCTTGCATCACGTTGCTGCCTCGTGTCACAAAAAAAATACAATTACAGCTCACAGAGATTCTGTTTCCTAGATATTATAATACAGAGACTGTGTCTGTTCCACAAACTAGTAAACAAAATAAAAAATGGTTATGAATAAATACGTAAAGAAACAATATATAAAAATGAAGACACGAAGAATAGCTTAATGAACATTATAATACTTTGTTTGTAAACAATATTATCATCAGAATATCAAAGTCAACTGTAGTACAAACTTCTAGCACAGTTTGGAAGGCAGACAAATCTCTTTGCACTACCATACACAAAATACAAAGGCATAAATTTGAAATCCAAATCCTCTAAAGGACTGTTAGGTTGCATTAAGCAGGTCAAACATGATACATTATACACTACCTGACAAAAGTCTTGTCGCCTATCCAAGTTTTAGGAATAACTTATAATAACTTGACTTCTAGTTGATCATTTGGTATCAGAAGTGGCTTATATGAAAGGCAAATTAGGACAGTAAGGTCTGACTTTGCTTAGACAAAAGTCTGGTCACTTAACAGAAATAATGTACAGTATAGAATATAAAGTCATGGTGCAGTGGAAAAAGAATTAATATCATGTATGACTCCTATGAGCTTGGAGGACTGCATCCATACATCTCTGCAATGACTCAAATCACTTATTAATAAAGTCATCTGGAATGGCAAAGAAAGTGTTCCTGCAGGACTCCTAGAGTTCATCAAGATTCTTTGAATTCATCTTCAATGCCTCCTTACATTGAATCTTACCCATCTTACCCCAGACATGCTCAATAATTTTCATGTGTGGTGACTGGGCTGGCCAATCCTGGAGAACTTTGACCTTTTTTGGTTTCAGGAATTTGATGTGGAGGCTGAAGTATGAGAAGGAGCGCTATCCTGCAGAAGAGTTTGCCTTCTCCTGTGGTTTGTAATGTAACGGGCAGCACAAATGTCTTGATACTGAATGTAACCCCAAACTATAGTTTTTCCTCCTCCAAACTTGACTGATTTCTGTGAGAATCTTGGGTCCATACGGGTTCCAATAGGTCTTCTGCAGTATTTGTGATGATTAGGATACAGTTCAACAGATAATTCATGGGAAAAATCTACCTTCTGCCACCTTTCCAAATGATCAACTAGAAGTCAAGTTATTATTTCTTGCTTTTACAACTGGGATCGACGACAAGACTTTTGTCAGATAGTGTACAGTGCTCAGCAACACCCCATTTTGAAAATGATTATTTTAATCCATTTCTCAATGAAATAGCATAAACATAGCATTAATATGAAGAATTTAAACACTTAAACACTGTTAGATAATTAGAACACTGATATTAGTGTTCAGCATATATGAGTACACCCCTCACAAATCTATCTTTTAAATTAATATTTTCTATAGGATGCTTTACAATATTATATTTGTGCATACACATTAGGTTAGTCAGTACTGAAGCCAAATCTGGAGCTAATCTAACAAAAAAACAAACAAACAAACAAACAAACAAACAAACCATTCAGCATCAAGACTTGAGTTGACAGAAAAAGTTCACTAATGATTGGTGTTCACTAATGATCAACAAAGCTTGTTTTGATTGATTCGATTAGCATGAAACTAATACAATAACTCCGAGAACACAAGTGGGTTTTTTTGTTTGTTACCTGGTTGTTGGCCACCACATGCACAGTGCCATGTGTGGTGTACGAGGGGAGATCGCTCAAATGAAAGGTTTCATAGACAATGCCCTGTCCAGCGAAAGCAGCATCACCATGAAGCAAAATTGACATCACCTGAAACAAAAACAGCGGCTGGTTCAACTGGGGGTGTACAACTGAAAACACTACATATGATCTCACTGAAGATTTACTAATTTTTTAAGACTTCTTGAAAGTATCATTGATGTTATTACAGATTAGCTCTAAGTATGTGTTAAATATGGACATATATGACACTAAAGATTAAACAATATCTATATATAAAAATATTAAATCATCATATTAGATGGATAGATAAAAAGATGTTGAAATTTTTTATTAAATCAATCATTAATACTGAATTAATACTGCTTTACTGTTGTTACAATACTTTGAAATCAAGTAAATGCAGGATTGGGGTGAAAATGAGGCTTTTTAAAGGTGCCATATACTGCATTTGTTTAATAAGTTAAATTGTTCTCAGATATCTACATAGTTGGTTTATGGCTTCGGTAAGCTCAAAAAATCTTCAGAAACGGGTTTATAAGCTCATTTATTACTCCATAAAATAACCATAGAATCAGGATGGTTGACCATATATGGCTCGTGTCGTGAATATTAATGAGCTCCACTCTGACGTGCTGCTCTTACAGACACACACACAGCAGGATGTAAGCTGAACACAGACAAATACAAACCCAATCAGAGTAACGTTAACCTATTTTGCTCACCAGATCTGTTGTGGATAAAGGCTAAATTATAAATAAACTTGACAAAAGAGAGTGACAGAGATGTATGGCGTTGTATTTTGAAGCTATAGTCAAAGAAAACACAGCCAGGAATTATTATCAACCATCAACCTCTGCACGAACAGATGATATTTGAGCAGAGTGTTTGTTGAAACATATGCATCACATTTGAAAATGAACATGATAAATAAAAAAAAAAAAAAGATGTAACTAAACATACCTTATGCCTCTTCAGAGTGGAGATGAATGAATGTATAATCTGTAAATCTTGCATTTTGCGTCCTGAGGCGATATTGAAACATGTCTTGTGCTGTCATTGCCCAGTAATGCACACAGATATTTACATTAGATGTCGCCTACCCTGTTGTTGTCTATTGGAAAGAATGCGTCAATAGAGCCGCCATTTTAGTACAGGGTAGCACTCCTTTGAAATGAATGCGGGACCAAGGTGCAGTGGAAGACTGTGGCCATCCAGAGCCAGAGATATACACATATATACATATATCTATGATCGGGAGTTTTCCCCGGTGGTCAGTACGCAAATATTTTTTTAAATTACGAAAATTATAATTTTACATCACTTTTCTACATCGATGGATAAGTGACCGCACGGGCATTGCCGATAAAGTGTGTGTTTGTGTGCATGAAAATGTATTATCCTCCCTCCCTGTTAAATTTGATCTAATCCGTGTCCTGAAACACACCCCCTCTCCTGCTTTCACTTCTCATTCTACGGAGGGAGCGATTCATTTGTGAATGAATCTCTGTTATGAACGACTCGTTCACTTAGCGGACAATAATACAAGTTTCTAGCACCGCAGCGGCTTGTTGTCATATTTCTTTTTCATTGTTTGCTGATTTTATTCAACAGAACTAGCATAAGCCTAGAATTCAGTGCAAGTTGATGCTACTTTGCCTTATGATCAGTGCAGTAAGAGACTGTATTATCATCAATAACGTTACTTGTTGAGCAAAAGTTTGTAACATACAAAAAACGAAATCTTCCCTATGAAATGTTCTGCCTTTGTGCTTTGTTTTCTTTGTTTGCTCATTACTACACCCGTAATCAGCGCTAAAGTCCAGCATCTTCACATTGGCACACTGTCTTGACTAGTGCGGTTGAATGACATTTGTACTGGGAGCACTGTACAAATGTGGCGGCGCTATTGACGCATGCTGAGGGTCCGTATGCGATATCTAGTGTATATATCTATGAGTAATGCATAGTAAACAATTTGGCGCTCACGTTTTCAAAATAAAAGTCCCACATACATAGCAAGTGAAATATATGCTAAAAAAAATAACTAAGGGAGGAAAATTATCACGGTTGTCTCACTAGAAAATGTTGTTGCTTATCAAACGCAGCATGAGGCGTGCTTAATAATGATCTCAGAGCTTTTTTTATGATCTCAGAGCTTGATGACATGGCTGCTTGTCAGGTCAGGATGAACGACCCAAATTAGGCATACATGCACATGGGGAGGGCATGGCCCCTGAGTCTCGTCACAGTTTGTTTTGTCCTCTGATTGGCCCGTTGTCCACCGGGGTTTTACACTCGTGTAATTTACATGAGAACGAGGAAACATTGGTGTCTGAGGCTCACAGTATGCCCATTTCCATATACTGATCTTTTATTATTCTACTATGCCTTGGTATACCCAGATTTTCATTATAGGGCACCTTTAAAATTATTCAAGCAGTGTACCTTTTATAAAATGTTTAAATGGTAATGTACATGACAGCACTTGAGCAGCCTTTGTCTGATGCCATTTTTCCATCTCACCCTTTTTCCATCAGTATCTCCACTGTAAAACTGCTCAGCCTTAGTCTTGCCCTGCACCACCGGGTTCACCGCTTCTAGATGGGAAGGGTTGGCCACCAATGACAAGGTAATATTCCTGTTAGTCACACGATTTATTCTCCTGTGGTACATGCCCAAGTGGTACTTGACATCTCCTGAACCCTGTTGGAGGTACAGAGACACAAACAAAACAAATCTTAGAACAACTGGGTTTGATTAAATAAATCAATGAGGATCCCAAAAAAAGTAACAAAGTGCCACTGACCTCATCAGCAGCTTCCAATTTAGAGTCAAACTGACAGAAAATCTGCTCTAATTCCTTACGGATCACATTGGCAAGCACGTTCAAACGTCCTCTACAGAACAATGCAGAAAAAGAAAGAATATTTTTAGAATAATTCATATTTTGAATATTATGAATTTGCTATAACAATTGTAAAACACTGTCATTTCAATTTTCTCTCCTTTATCTTTCCTTTCCCTCTCGATCTCTGCATCTCTTCCTGTACCTGTGAGGCATGCCCATGATAACATTGTCCACGCCGTGCTCACTGGATTTATCAATGATGGTTTTGAGTGCAGGGATCAGACTTTCACAGCCCTCCAGCCCAAAGCGCTTTTCAGATGACCATTTCCTCTGCAGGAACTCCTCAAACCTTCAGAAATCCACACACACATTTATAGTCACATTAAAATGTGAAATGGGACTCAACAACAAAATGAAAAATAAATACATACCATCCAGTGTTGGTTCATATGTTACAGTAGTCCAGTCAATGTTCATTTTGGTGTGGAAATTAACATTTAAATTTGAATGAATGGTGTGTGTTTTATTAGACTAAGATTATAACATAATCCTAAAATGTTTTTGGCATGATAAAACAGAGCTGCTTCTTCCTCACATGATTTCATTTTGGAAGGAGCAGAAGCGGTGGACTGTGGAATAATAAAAGCTCTGCTGTTTTTGTGCCGCGTCATGCTTGTCTCTCATTAGCAGCTGCTTCAGCACTCTTGTTTCACTTTCAGTCTTAGGGGTGGTTCACACAGAATGCGTTTTTCCTGTCCAACGTGCTACTTTTCTATTGTTTTTCAATGTAAACATGCACTTGACGGACTTGTGTGACTGTTACTCTTGTGTCTTGGGTCTTTTGAAGCGCTGTGCACGTGAACGGCATGTTTTTTTTCTATATGCTAGAACTTTCACATGCAGCGAAGCTCATTACTGTCAGTTCCATAGCAGTGGCCCAATCAGAAGAGTTTGGAGGCGGGGAAGCTTCTGTTTACAGGCGCTCTGTGGTTGGATACCCTCGTGATTTAGGCTGTGCTTTTTTTCAAACCATTCTGAACCATTGTCTCGCGTTTTTAGAAGCAAAGATGTGTTCAGTGTTAATGAGCCCTTACTCTGCTTCACACTTCAATGAGAAAACATTTTGAATACTTTAGCTCATTCACAAACATGATTTCTGCAGGAGTCTCATAGGATTTAATGAAGACGACAATTTCTATGATTCCACAATCAGTCACAGCATCATTTCGTAGTGGCAAAAATTACCTTCTGTGCCTTTTAATGCATGTATTTAACCTTACATTTCAATTTGATTGTGTGTGTGTTTACCGGGTGGAGCGGACCATGCGAGCAAGCAATGTTCTCTTCTCCTCCAGGCTGAACTGCATGACTCCAGGACGCTCAAACTTCTGCCTGATCCACTGACACTGGTCTAGGTCATTGATGAACATGAACTCGACCCCAATATGCTGGCAATACGCCATCTGGAAGAGCAAATGCAAAAAATAAACACTTGTTAAAAAAAAAAAGGTTGTAATTTCAAACTGAAACAAAACAGCATACTAAAACTTGTCAATTCAAATGATAAATCACAATAACAATTTTGGACGATCAAAAATATACAAATTAAAAAGTAACACTTTTTTTCACTGCTCTATTGATCTTACTTTAACGCTTATTACAGAAAATCATCCACACAGAGTTATTAACCCTTTGACTGCCCCTCTACCAAACGGTTGACCATGTTTTTACTGTTTTAAATAATGACAGAAATTCATTTAAAGAATGACTGTTTTAAATAATAGCTCACACACACACACACACAGCATTGTTGGTTTAAAAAAAACAAAAACAAACAAACATTGCACTACTGTTGCACTACTACACTTGATATTGGTTTTATTGTAAAAAAAAAAAGAAAAAAAGCATGTTAAATGAGAATCTGAAATATTTTATGTTTTATTTTTTAAAATAAATTGGTCTTACACTTCATATTTTCAGATTTGTCATAGTAGATGTATTACGTCCGGTACTTTTACCATAAACCGGCATATCAACCATTTGTTAGAGGCTGATATTTTCGAAATTAGGGGGATGTGTTGAAAAAAAAAATGCATTGAGTGTGTTAACTAGCGACATTAGGAGTTAAGAAATGCAATCCAAACATTTTTTTCTAGGTGGGGTAGTTAAAGAGTTAAAGGGCTAGTTCACCCAAAAATGAAAATTCTGTTATTAATTACCCACCTCTCGTTCTAATCCCCTGAGACATTAATTCATCTTTGGAACCCAAATAAAAATATTTTAGATGAAATTTAAGAGATCTCTCTCCCTCCATAAACAGCAACAGTCCAGAGACATTTAAAGTCCAGAAAAGGGACCAAAAACATTGTCAAGACATTCCATGTGACTTCAGTGGTTCTGAAATCAGTAAACACAGGAAGCTGCAAGAACACTTATGTACACCAAATTTTTTTTTAAAAAAGGACATCAGGGTGCACATTTACTACAGGCAATACAACATATTGCTATTACAGTCAGCAGCACATTATGCAAGCATCATATTGCCCTTATTAAACACTCACTTTGATCTGATACAGAAGAATGGCAAACAAATTAGTTTTTAATGTTTTTGTTGCTGCACAAAGCTTTTTAATTGGAGTTTTATCGAAGAATGTTTTGACAATGTTCTTGGTGTTGAACATTTTAGGATTATTGCTGTATCTGGAAGATGAGAGAGATCTTGGATTTCATCTATATTATCTTAATTTGTTGAGATGAATGAAAATCTCAGGGAAATGAAACAACACGAGGGTGAGTAATTAAAACAGAATTTTCATTTTTGGGTGAACTTAACCCATTT
This sequence comes from Danio jaintianensis, assembly GCA_903798115.1. NCBI lineage: Eukaryota > Metazoa > Chordata > Actinopteri > Cypriniformes > Danionidae > Danio > Danio jaintianensis. Next base: position 84,031 of record CAIGQV010019087.1, read on the forward strand.
AATCTACAATAGTTCTTGATGTCCTGACTTACCTCCAAGCGACGGATGATTTCCCTGAGGGGCAGAGCACTCTCGTCACCCCCGATAAAGGTGGTGGTGGGCAAGCGGAACACTTTATCCAGATCAGACTCTTCCAGCCCATAGAAACCTGACAGTCAAACATACAACAAAGTCCAGCCCAACCCAGAGAGAAGGGCAAGGTGGAGGGCGGAGGGAGGGTCAGGGTAAACAGAAAAGGACAAGAAACAGCATGGATGCCAATGAGTGTGAAGAAGGGATGCAGGGGAATAAAATTCAAATGATGTGACAAGGAGAGAGAGGGAAAAAAAAAAAAGCATGTTTGAGTTAGTGAGGGATGAGTAGAGTGATAACAATGATGGCATGCATAAACAGAGTGGATTGGAGTGTTATGGAAACACAATAAATACAAAAATAGCATGATGCATGTTATAACAGTGACACAACGAAGCAGACGATAAATAAAGACATCATCATGTATCAAGTAGTTAGTTATTTGATGGCAATTGAGAAAGAGAGAGAGAGAGAAAAATGAAGTTAGAGGTGAAAGAACGGTGGTTTGAAAATTGATGACAGAGGTGGAGAATTTGGGGGTTAAAAAAAAAGAAAAAAAAAAAAAGAGAGGGTTAACAGCCTTATTATTGTCAGTATAATACATGTGGTAATAATGCTAGAATCATTGTTGCCATAAACGTATCCAGAATAAAGTGGCTTGTTTCAATTGAGCGGTATGTTTTAGTACAATACAGCACAGCATGGTTTGGTATTGGGCTTGCGTTTCCACTGCCAACAGGTATGGTAGGCATGGTGTACGGCAGAAAGTTGCAATCAACATCACTCTCATCATTCAAGACACTTTGAGAACATGTGAATAGCCTTAAACAACAATGGAAGAAAATGCGAAACATTCTGTTTTTGCTTCTTGGCATGTGGCTGCTTGTCACAAGAAGATGGCAACAATTTAATTGCTGTGCCACGCCGTCATTGTAATATTATGGTATCATGTCTGTGCTGTCACTCCCTTGGCTTGTTGCTCACACAAGTGGCAATTCTCTGTAAACCAATAGTGTTCAGCAGAGCATCTAGCTCCACACTTTTGGTACCATACTGTTGTTCTAGGTACCCTTACTAAAGGGTCTCAAAAATGTGGTACGGTATGCTATTTTGGTACCTTTGACAGTGGAAATGGAAATAAATGTCAACTTTACTGTACTGTACGGAACTGTTCCGCTCGGTGGAAATGAGCCATAATATGTAAAAAAGTGCATATCCATATATTTGGAATGTGATCTAATGAATTGAACAGATTTTTTTTTTTTTTTTTTATAGTATTACATTATTTTATTATGTTTATTCAATCAGCATCTCGTGCTCTTTTGATGTCAAGACAAAAATCACATTTCATATTTCAGTTATATTTCATACATGTAAATATATACTTAAAGGTCCCGTGAAATTAAAATAAAGTCGTTTTTGTTAGTAAGAGTATTGTTAGTTTTAAGGATACCTATAAGCTAGTGTGCTCCAAAACCATGACAAAATTCGCATTTAGAAGATATAAAACCGAACTTTTGCCTAATTGGATCGATTTTCAGTTTCTCATCAAATCTTCTGGCCAATCAAGTGCTTTCTAGTATCTGACATGTCCCGCCCCCTTCAATATGCTTCTCATTTGCTTTTCATTAGATGCGCTCGAGCTCAACCACTCTCACTGGCAAAGCTGTGATAAAAAAACGCTATTGGCTGATTTTTTTTTTTAAGGGGAGGAGCTATTCTATGTCCAACTCTCTCCATGTTTCAGTTAAGATTACGTCAAACACTTAATCAATGACCTTCATGGGACCTTTAATAGTATAGCAAGAAGTGCAGTACTTAAATAGTTAGAATTGTATATAAACATGAACTAGTGTATTATGGTATAACTTCTACAGTAAGACTAATAAAAAATTCAATATCCTAACAAAAAAATGATATTTCAAAAATGGCTTGGAAACACTACATACATCAAGCACAAGTTTCAATAAACCTTTGAAGGTGGATCAGCAAAAACTCGTCACAAAACATGTCCAAGTCATATCAAGCCATCCAACTGATCATATATTTGTTCACCTTTTGAATTACACACCTTTAAATAAACACAAGGCAAATAAATTCTATATTAGATTCTACCATAACCCAAAATAGCGCCACTAATCCTAATATTACACCATAGCTTAGCAGAACATTTTAGTTTTACTCTTTGAATACATCTGCAGATGAATAGCTAGTTTATTTGGGTCATTTAACTAGAAAGGTAATTTCAAAAATGAACAGAGGGAAAATGAGGGTTTACTGATGCTCATACAATACCTACAACAGCTGTACAGAGGTACTGATAAATCGGTGCACATGCAAACTGACCTGACTGTGTTGATCATGTTGTTTAACAAGGAGTGAAAAAAGAGGCAGCCATGCACAAACACACTTGAACTGTCATGTTAAAGAGAGAGCTAAACAAACTAAAGTAGACCAGAGTGTTAGTACCAAACAAGCAAGATGAACAGGTAGAGGAAAAAGTAAGAGCAAAAGAAGAGAACGTGAAATTGTTTTGTTTGTGTGTTTGTGTGTGTACCTTACATTCCTTTGTGGGGACCAAACGTCCGCACAAGTTTTGCAATAGAAGTAAACTTTGACATTGCAGGAACATTTTGGTCCCCACAAGGCTCATAAAAACACACAGAATTAAGTATATTGAAAAATGCAGAAATGCTAAATGTTTCCTGTGAGGGTTAGGTTTAGGGGGATAAAATATACAGTCTGTACTGTATAAACATCTTTATATACATGAGAAGTCCCCATAGAGACAGCTGTACAAGTTTGAGTGTGTGTGGGAGAGAATAGAGAAGCTGATATAGAAAGTATTGTGTGATCTGGGGGACTTCAAAGAATATCTTCAGTAAACACATACAGTAGACTTCATTAATCGCCACATAAAGCTTCCCTTCACCACATCTGCAGCTAGAGGACAGCAAAGCCTCCAACGCACAACTCTCCAAAAAAAGCCAAACTTTCAGCAGAAGCACTCCTAACTAATGTCCACATACACATCTCATTTGAAACAAATAAATAATAATAATCACCTTTTTATTTATTTTTGTGTATTTTAATATATTTCAACAGCAAAACAAAGTTCTCATGTGCCAGACTGTCCATTTCCACAGACTCACTTTGTATCTTCTGTTTAATATATATGGAGAAAAAACTCAAATGAAAATGCAAAAAGCTTCATCCTGTTAGCATATAGTTATCAGTTAGCATATATAGCAGGGAAAATAAGTATTGAACACGTCACCATTTTTCTCAGATTTATCGATCTCTAAATATTTCTCATATTTCTAAAGGTGCTGTTGACTTGAAATTTTCCCCAGACGTTGGTAAGAACCAAAGAAATCCATATATGGAAAGAAAACAAATCGAATTAGTTTACAAATGAAGTCTGTGTAATAAAATTAAATGACGCAGGGAAAAAGTATTGAACACATGAAGAATTGGAGGTGTAGAAAGGCAGTGAAAGCCCAGACAGCAGCTGAAATCTCTCAGTAATTCTTCAGCAACCCTCTGCCATTCCTCAGTGTAAATGAATACTTGGTGCTTCAGTCCAACATCTACATTATAAGGATGATGAAGATGAAACCAGGGTGGACATTTCAGCAAGACAATGATCCAAAACACAGCCAAGGAAACTCTCAAATGCTTTCAGAGAAAGAAAACCAAGCTGTAGAATGGCCTATCCAATCACCTGACTTGAATCCAATATAAAATACAAAATAAAGCTCAGATTTGATCGACGAGACCCACAGAACAATCAAGATTTTTATACTCCGTTTAAGTCTGTGAAAAAAAAATCCCACCTGAACAATTCATGTGACTTCATTCTCCATATGAGTGTCGTCTTTAAGCTGCCATCACCAAAAAAGCCTTTTATATAAAGTATTAAATACATTTCAGTAGTTCAGTACTTTCTCCTTGTGTCATTTTATTGTTATTATACATAACTCATTTATCAGATTTTTTTTTGTATGTTTGTATTGTTTGGGTTTTTACCTAAATCTGGTTCAATTCCATGTCAACATCTCCTTTAGAAATATTATTCCCAGGAAAAAACATGATGTGTTCAATACTTATTTTCCCCGCTGTAGTTATCAATATGCTATATATCTGGACATTAAAAGAAGTCTAACAATATTCATGTAGACTGCTGAGCCATTCAACATCAGAGTAACAAAAAAGCAAAGACATATGTGCTATAGCACTCACATCACAGGCAACGGAAATCAGAATTGCTTAGGCTTTTAATTTAATTTAACCACTGCTAACACAATGCTGTGCAAAACGAGCATCATACACATCACACTTATCATATGGCCAGCTGTTTGGAGCACACAAATTACCCTTTTCCCAGTTACAGATTTGAGAATTTTCAGCAAAGTGAAATTCAGACTCTGTAAAGCAAAGTAAAGAATAGAGATGTACATTCATGTAAAAATGGTCAAGTTCTCCAGAGCATTTGAAGTATAAATTAGGGCTGCACGATATTGGAAACATATCAAATTTTGTTTCTCTGTCATATACAGTTGCAATCAGAATTATTAAACCCCTTTTGAATTTTTTTTTTCTTTTTTAAATATTTCCAAAATGATGTTTAACAGAGCAAGGAAATTTTCACAGTATGTCTGATAATATTTTTTTTTCTGGAGAAAGTCTTATTTGTTTTATTTCGGCTAGAATAAAAGCAGTTTTTAATTTTTTAAAAACCATTTTAAGGTCAAAATTATTAGCCCCTTTAAGCTATATATTTTTTCGATAGTCCACAGAACAAACCATCATTATACAATAACTTGCCTAATTACCCTATCCTGCCTAGTTAACCTAATTAACCTAGTTAAGCCTTTAAATGTCACTTTAAGCTGTATAGAAGTGTCTTGAAAAATATCTAGTCAAATATTATTTACTGTCATCATGGCAAAGATAAAATAAATCAGTTATTAGAAATGAGTTATTAAAACTATTATGTTTAGAAATGTGTGGAAAAAAAATCTTCTCTCCGTTAAACAGAAATTGGGGAAAAAAAATAAACGGGGTTTAAATTCAGGGGGTTTAATAATTCTGATTGCAACTGTATATATTGTGATATGCATCTGATTTCACAAGATGACTCCATTTTGGATAGAATTCCTAATTTTACATGAATTGATCTGCATAAAATATACAAAATTAAATAATCTATGAAAGAGTTTTCATCTATGCTTTAATTTGATTAATAAACATAGCTTTATGATTTTCAGTTGAGTCTAACAGTAGTGAGGTACAGAAATTCAATTATCAAATCTGAAATAACACAATAATGTTTATTAAAGTGAAATCTTTATAATTTTTTATTTGGATGTGTTTTAAAGACTTGTGGTTGTAAGATTTGAAGAAAATTAAAATTATTGGGCACAATAATTTTTTGAACTATTAGATTTAAGTTCAACTTTGCAGTGGCTCCACAAATCACATGTGGAACTGTGGTTCCTGGTTAATTGAGTGTGTGCGACGAACAACCGTATAGGTCCAAAAAAATCAATAAATAAATGAGATAACCATGTGACATTAATTGTATGTGTAAACATTGTATACAGAAACAGTTTGGGGATATTTTCGCGCGACCAAGAGTCTGCATTTTAAACATTAAAATAGCTTCACGTGGAAAAACGGTTTATGGTTTATGTAACAGAAGGGGTTTATGTCCACTAAGAGGAATGGAGATGCCGCTTGCTGTCATGTCCACTTCGGACATTAAAAGGCAAATCCTTGACAAAAAAAGGAGAGCCGAAATGAACAAATGGAAGGACAAATGGAAGTCTTTGAGGGATGTTGGGAAACCATATTTGAATCAAAGAGGATAACAAAAACCAGGGAAAAATCCACCGAAAGAGGTGAGTGGAAGAACCCTGTGTGATGTGTTCTCTCTCTGAACACGCTGAGAAACACTAAACATCACAAACAGTTAACCTATCAAAATAAACCACATACCATATATAATAAAGCTGTATCAATGCATATTTCCGCCAGTCCTGTGTAAACTACGGCAAGCACAGTTTATTTGTTTATATATTTATTTATATCGTGGGATGGCAAAGCGCGAGAACAGTTTAAAGTAGTAGTATATACACAGATGCGCTGCGCCAGCTTTTCTAAATAAATGACAATATTTAGCTATGATGCATGTCTGCATTGTATGTATTTATTGTTGGATTTATTTATTGTTAATAATTGATTGTTATTACATGTACTGGAAGAATGTCTATGTATTGTACATGGTTCATACTGCATTTTCTGTTTTTAAATAATAATAATAATAATAATAATAATAATAATAATAATAATAAACTTGAAAGAAATGCTTAATATTAACCTGAAGTTTCTGTTACTGTATTAAAACTAAGATAAAGGAATCAGATCTTTAGTGGTTTAAAGTGATATGATGAATTGGAGTTATACTGTTATTCCACACTAACTGGACATGTCCTGTTCTTCCGCATTTGAGAAATATAAATAACAATAACTATTGATTATTTTACTTATCTTAAAGTAAAATAAAAATATATAATTTAATGTTCCCAATCCAAATGAAAAAAAATCGTATTACTCAAAATTTGACAATATGGACTTATATGGTTCTTCGTCTCAAGGCCTCAATTTTTTAATCCCAATTTGACATAGCAGGTCCTGCGATGTGATTATTGCAGATTCGCATATTGAGATATTGATACTAAAAATGATATATTGTACAGCCCTAGTAGAAATTGTTATAATGGTCCAATAAAATCAACAAAAACAGCAGTATTTTGTCATTAAATTGTATCATATGTGTCATCATAACAATTGTATCACCATCATACGGTTTTTAATATTACCTTTCATTTAGCGCATAATCCAGCTGTTGACTTAGCTATGAACATCTGTTTTGCATCTTTTTTTTTTTAAACATGCTGATATATAAAGTTATTTTCTTACACACAGGTCTAGCTATTGCGACTGCTAGCTATTTTTTGAGCCAAGCAAAACTATTCTCTATTGAGTGGAAATGTTGGCTAACAGAGCTAGCTAAAGCATTATTTATACCAGACATGTGCATTCAAATGACTTATTATAAACAGCATAAAACTCTCTAAATTAAATATTTCCCCTGATTATCCCTCTGGTTCATTTGGCTCACACTATTCTCTTTTCATGAAACCCGTTAACTGCGTTTAGTGTTTCGAATTAATTATGTAACCCCACCCCTTTTTCAACTCAGCGCTCATTGGCTACTGTCTGCTGGTTTGCATTTATGAATGAACTGTCAACCGTTAAAAATATTACAATACAAAAAGATAATACGACAAATATTAATAAAATAAATTAAAATATGACATCCATTAAAAATATTATGTTCCACATGAACATTTTTATTAACTCTACAATTACTAATTACACTCGACCAGCTGATTACTTTTCAACAGCTTAGCTACAAAAAATACAAAGCGACAACAAGTTTATAGACAAAATTCTAAAGTTAGCTTTGTGCTCATTTACTTATTTATTTATTTTGGAATATAAGGTCTATAGCAAAAATAGGTGACCAGAGCACTGCAATTATTTATCATTGAGTACTCATTTCTATTTGAGTACAACCCAATGGCTTTTCGCACCCGTTCTATGGTCTAAATTTTATTGAATTTGAAGCACCTTAAGGCTGGTTTATACTTCTGCGTTGAGTGATCGGTGTGACCCATGGCGCCTGCCTTGCGTGTAGTCGTGCATTTATACTTCTGCATGCTGTTTGTCTTGCTTTGCAATAATTCTGAAACACTAGCTGACAGCGGCTTTTATGTTCCTCTGTGTCGAGTTTCTTCGTGGGCCTTTTGTTTTTTTCTGAATGCTACCTTAATATACAAGTAGCTAAAACTCGCTTATTCAGAGGCGGGAACCGGCGGACGTGCAACAACTTTAATCATAAGGTAAACACAAAACAGAAGTTTCCATCTGGAGCTCCTTCACGTGACTCGACACTTGTAAACAATAGCTCCATCGAGCTCGCGGCTCTCAGCACCGCCCACACCCATCACAGCTACTAAGCCGACCAATCACAGAGCTTGCGCTATGCGTCGTTGCGACGTGTAGTTACATTTTTTAAGAGGTGCGCGTCAGCGTCAGCTATGGCGAGGGCTATGTAAGTTTGATGTACTCTACTTCGATGTGAAACTACTCTACTAATACAACATGTTGAAGATAATATAAATAAGCTACTCCATTGACATTTGCTTTTCTGTTTGAATTAATGCATTTCCTTACATAAACTGACTAGGTTGTAAGTCAGTTTGGAGGACATGAAAATGTAAAAGAGTTAACAGCCTATATAAGAGTAATATTGGACAACGGCCTAAATTATATATATTTTTTTCAATATTTTTTATTAAACGTGGAACTTTCCTAAAAAAAAAACAACAACAACAACAACAACAACAACAACAACTTATTTCTGCTATAGTCTTACTTTGTGAATGTAAATGTAACCTATATATTTAAATTGTAGTGAAGGCAAACTGACTGCTTAATACAAATTTTATTGGCCACATATTGGTTTACAAAATAACGCAATTATGGTTACCCATAAATCTAAATATGTCTCTATCTCTATATTGACCTTATTCTGCGATGCGGAAGTGCGCTCGTTTTTGCGATTGTTTTAGAACTTCCGATTCAGTTTCCTATGGTAGAAATGTCTAGGAATAATAAACGGCAGAAAACGGTCAAACTACTTGCTCTACAAACAAGTGTGTTCATGACTGTACAGGCAAAGTAAAATAATATAAGAACAAAACATCAGTTTGTAACATCAAGCAGCAGAACGAGCCGTTTTTAACGTGTAAAAATGAATGGAAGTGAATGGGACCGGAAGTCTCGAGCCAAAAAGATTCGAATGGCTGCGCCCGCTCGTACGTGAAGAATAAGGTCAATAGAGAAAAAAGAACGATGTTAATGGCTGTCTTTCACAGTTTAAAATATGTTTAAAAAGTTTAAATCGTACACAACGCTCACCAATGAAATCATTTTTCCTTATGCACACATTTGCCCTTGTTTAGCGAGTAGGGATAAACAAGCTTTAGATAACCAAATAACACTTTTGTTTCTCAAAAATTCTAGAAAAGATTGTGGAAAAATATAATGCACAAATCAATGTGGCTACCACAAAACTAACTAGAAATGCACTCAAAAAGCAACTAAAACTATTTGCAGCTACTAACACATAGCTTTAAAGCAAGAGGCAAAGAGTTGTTTGCCATAAAAAGCCTACCTCCAATGGTTAGAGCACTTAGACGTTTCTTGACATGTGTAAGGTCTAGAGAGGCAGTTGTATGGGGAGAGAAAAAAATCCACTCGGAGTTAGTGAATCCCAGAGCCAGTGCCATGGAGAGAGTTCATTAAACATTAAGTTGCTGGACTAAGTTGCTGGATTATTGAAATGTTGACAGTTAACTCACGGATGTGATCCATAAAACACAGCTTTTCTTTACTTTATCACACCAGGCATCAAACCAAGCAGTTTCTTAATGCTGAAGCAATACAATCACAACTCCAAGGCCCATGATACATCACAGCCTCCAAGACTTTAAACAATGAAGCTTAAATTGTGTCCTATACACCGCAAAGCGGAACCAAGGCTGGCCACAGAGAGGCTAAACATTAGGGCGCATGTCCACTGAAGCGTTGTTTACACTGCAGAAACGCAAGTGCTGTTCTAAAAACGCTGAAAAAAAATAAATAATAAAAAGCTGCAAGCGCTTCTACAATTGTTGGAGCTTTTAAAAAAAGCACTGAGTGCTCAACACATGCTCCCCACATTGATACATTGTGGACGTTTTAAAAATGTGGCGCTTCCATTGACAACAACAGAAAACAACAGCTCTGCAGTGTAAAAACAATTCGGTGGACACACACCCTTACTATCAATTAATATTATCCCCCAAAAAATAATAAGAATAATTGACAGTGCATTTTGGAACGATAATAGAAATTGGTAGATGTACTCCTGGACTAGCTTGTGCATGGAATACAGAGAGTGGATTGAATCGACCATAGGGAATAACCAGATATTTATAGTCACTGTCCTGTCACTCATATACTTCACACATCCGGATGAGGTTATATGCATACTAGGGATGTTTGTCTCTGAATTGAGGCTGATGCGATATTAATCTCGATGGACAGCCAATGAAATATATATGAAGACTGATAAAATATGATATATATTCACCCCATCTTGATGCAGTACAATACGATTTCAATTAGATGCAATGGATTTTTATTTTTTTATTATCAGGCTAAACTGACTTGTTCCCAGTGCATGTTGGACTATGGCAGGGCTGCCTTTTGTCACTGGTTATGTCTATTATTTTTATGAATATAATTTCTAGGTGCAGCCTAGGCCTGGAAGGACTCTGGTTCAAGGACCACAGAATTTCATCTCTCCTATTTGCAGATGATGTGTTGGCTTCATCAGACCTGGACTTTCAGCATGCACTGGGACGATTTGCTGCAGAGTGTTGCGGCGGGATGAAAATCAGCACATCCAAGTCTAAGTCCAAGGCCATGGTTTTGAATTAGAAAACAAGCGGCTTGCCATCTCCAGGTTGGATGAGAGCCCTTTCCCCAGGTGGAGGAATTAAAGTATCTTGGGGTTTTGTTCATAAATGAGAAAAAGATGGAACATGAGACTGACAGGAAGATTGGTGCAGCAGCAGCAGCAATGTGGTCATTGTACCAGTACATTGTGATAAAGAAGGAACTGAGCCAAAAGGCAAACTGCAAGGACAAGCTCTTGGATGCAAGTGGCCTGAAATGAGCTTCCTTTGCAGGGTGGCAGGGAGCACCCTTAGAGATAAGGTGAGGAGCTCTGTCATGTGGGAGGAACCCAGAGTAGAGCCACTGATCCTCCACATTGAGAGAAGCCAGTTGATACTCAAGCATCTGTTTCGGATGCCTCCTGGACGCTTATCGCCCGGGGAGGAGGCCCTAGGGAACATTCTAGACACACTGGAGAGACTATGTCTCTTGGCTTTTCTGGGAGCTGGAGGAAAGGGGAGAGAGAATTCCCTCCAGTGACAGCTGCCCCTGCGACCCCACACAGATAAGTGTCGGACAATGGATGGATGGATGGCGGTTTATGTGGTCGAATCTATCCTAATATTTTGTGGAACATACCTTGAGGATTTACAGTGTGAAGATCAATGATTATGATGATCTATTTCTGATTATTTTAACCATTGTACTGTCCTTTATTATATATGTTCCAACTTAATTTGGATAGTAGATGTTGGCAATTGTTATTTATTAAACAGTTACATTTAAAAACTGAAAAATATGAGCTGCTCAGTAATTCATTTTACAGCCATGGGTATAGTATGCATAATGTATTTTAGTAAGAATCAAATTAATCAATGCATTGAAGAAGGCCTTAATCCAAAATGATTGTGTTTGTCCTTTTGGTGATTGATGTAAATTTTTTTGAAAAAGATTATTTTTAAAAGAGTGCAGATCATTAAATTGAAAATCTATGCTTGAACCCATGTGTCTAAAATTCAATGACTTCCAAGAAATATGGGGACCCTGCTTAAAAAACAACAAAAAAACAACAACACTTTAAATATGAAAGTAACACAAGAAGCCAGAAGTTCCCAGCAAATCTGTCTTAATGATTGATTGATTTATTCAGTCATTAATTCAACTGATTCGTTCAAATATCTGACTTGCTGAGAAACAAATTATCAACCATTGAATCAGTGGCTCACTCGACCTGTTCAAAAACCACAGATTCATTCAGGGATGATTCCCGTGGGCTAACTATGGTCATAAGTGCCACTGTACTGTTAACGACAGAACTTGTAATTAAAGTTGCTTTTGCGAACACACCCCAATAACAGTAACAGTAACCCAATAACACCCCAATAAGAGACCCATAACAGTTTTCTGTGGCTTTGTTTGTAGCTATTTGCATTCCTTATTCCCCCAAAAAACAACTGACAGTTCATAAAAATAGTGAGATCTAGCCATCTTTAGGCCGTCAAAATGGTCCCATATTTTATGGTGGGCGAGAAGCAACACTGCAGCTAGTCCAGGGTGTCACGTCAGTCACTTAGGTGAAAAATTTCTGTAATCCAGTTGGGAGCAGATTGGCGTGCAGCCTACATTTTATATTAGCATATCCTTGGTCTTTCTCAAGCCATGCATCATACTTTTCATGATGAAGCCAAACATTATTAAATCAGATTTTTTTCTGGCATTACACAAGTTTATATTTTATGTACAAGCCTCAGCTGTAAGCTGCCATTACCACACATAGTTAACGTTACACGAAGTGATAGATCTCCCAATGACTGTTCTTCCCAAACTCAATGCTGCATTGTAATTAGTTTTACCAGTATTATCAATTAAATGCATACTCAAGTACATATATTTCCATGACTTTTCCAAAATGCCCTGAAACAAGCCTGTTACTTACATTTTCCCAGGTTTTTTTATGACCATACAAACCCTGAAGTTAGAAAAAAGGATGCTTACTTTACAACTACAACTGTGTATTCAATGCTTGGTTTTCTTAATGGAAACACATCATTTACGCTCCCTATCATCTAGTGCTGTACCATGGTGGATACATGTACAAATGTAACATGACATGACATGACATCTGCAAACCAGTAACAACGTCAAGCCTAACCTACGCAGCAAGAATCTTTTAGCATAGCTTAAGCAAAGAAGAAAATGTTAAGTTGTATGCTGTATGCATGTAAATGCAGGGTCAAATCATATGATCATCAAGCCAAGTCTCTAGAAAGACAGGTCTAGTTGAACAGAGCAAAATCGTTCAAGACTTCTGGACAGCTCAAGCATCATACTGTAAGGAAAGGGCTTGAATGGCCAATATTAGATTGATGGACAGGCTTAGCCTTTTTGTGAAAACTAAGTACAATGCTGGTGCCCTTTACCACAGCAAATGCAGAATCACAGTAGTCAGTCTAAAAAAAAATCTGTACTTGCTTTCCAGGAAAGTTGGAATGTCACAAATTGAACGTCAATTCTTTTGACTTAAAAATTAAAAAGGTGGTGTTGCCGTTCAAATCACAAACAGTCATGGAAAGCAGTTACGACTACCCATGTAAAGACTGGCAGACATTCAGAATTCCTCACCGAGTTTATCCGATGATGTAATAATGTCGGTGGGAACGCATGAATCCAGATCAGCATCCATGATCCCAAGAGGGTCCAGCTGAGCCACATGGTGACCACGTATCTACAGGAGACAAGATGTCCCCCCACAAAAAGGGAGCCAAACGCAAAACCACCCACAGGAAAAAGATGTAGAAGGGGGCAGAAAGAGGCAACAGAAGAGGAAATGCAGAACAAGAAGGTTGAGATGTTGTGGAAGTGTGATCGTAGATGAAGTGTCGGGTGTAGAGTAGGGGTTGAAAAACGGGATAAGAGAAAGCGGGAGGAAGAGGGACAGATAAAGGGAGGGGGGAAAGCAACAATCACACAAAACAGGCTCATTAATGGCGGTCTGTTGACCTGTGGGGGAAAGAAAACATTTCTCACCAACATGCTGGAACCCAGTAGCTACTGGGGCCTCGTCAAAATTTACACAACTGATGCCAAGTGGGTCAAGGTTTGCATTGTGATGCCCCATTACCTGAAAACAAGGCAACAGCAGTCACAAGACATGAGGAGTTCACCAAGCAGATCCTATGACTGTTAAATGATGCAACCAAAATGAGATATTGCACAATTTAGTATCTTAAACCAAATGGGTCTATAAGCTAGAGGTTGACCGATATATCGGTTTCGTATAACAGCACCCTATAGAGGTGAAATAAAACCTGACAGACTTTGAATTGAAATTTTGCTTTTTTCACAAGCCAATTGTCCACATGCAGGATCTCTCGGATCTATACTTGCGGTCTTTAAGATCTGCCTTGCTCATAATCAATGATCTACACTGCCTGATTGAGATAAAATGGCAAAAGAGTTAAAAAGGGAGACAGCTCTGGGGAAAAAGCTGTTCCTCAGTCTGCTGGTTTTTGTCCGGGGGAACCTGAAGCGCCTGCCGATATATATATATATATATATAAAGTGTTTCAAAACACTTTCATAGTTTAAGTAATTATTGTTAATTTTATTATCAAGTTTCACTCTGTTTTTTACTTGAAATGGTTTTGTTTGTACTGATTTTAGAAATTAAGAAATTATTCTATTATCTGCCAGACATTTCCATCTTTAATTAACATTATAGGCAAAATCCAATACCGGCCAACCTCTGCTGTCTGCTTAGTGAATGTTCTTCTCCTGTGACCTCAAAATCTATTTTCTAAAAATGATCTTTTTTTTCTTTTTTTTTACTAAAATGACAGTAAATACAGATCTCTTACCTTGTTAAAGGTTTAAGCTGCAAACTGGTTAAAAAGGCAGCACTGAGATATCAACTTCAAGATGATCTTTTAAAGAAAATGCACAGGACTTTTAAAAAAAACTTGTGTGTACCTGATAGGCCCTGATAAGGGACTGAACTGCCAGATGGTCTTCCACCAGCTTCTCTACATTCGGCTGCGCCCCCACGAGCGACTGGGCCTGAGCAAGTCCAGCCAAGCTCACACCCAATGGAGGAGGACTCTGGTAAGCTGTACCTGGAGGGGCACCAGCATTGGCATTCCTAAAGAAAATGTCCCAAGACTGGAAAACAGAAAGGGAGCCAGGACTTAGATTTCCCCTCACAATAAGCAAATAATAATTAAAAAACGTAAAAGGAGAGTAAATGATGACAGAATTTTTATTTAATGTTTCCCCTACCAATGTATGGGGAAGCATCCATAACAGCAGGTGCAGCGAACAACAACTGTTCAATATTTTGTGTGTGCATAGAGATGGGACTCACTCACAGAATGACTTATGTACGCACAAGATGAGGCAGTATCTAATATTTGCACTTTTT